>OX336370.1:37036287-37636287 GCA_946902895.1 Fragum fragum | reverse complement strand
TTCAAGGTCCACTATTATTCCCGCTTCAAAAAAAAGAAGCCAACCCGATACATGCATTAGTTCCTGGTTTTTCACATTCAAACAATCAATTTATTTGTGAACCGGGTCAAAAGATTCCCCAACAAAATATTTAGGAGGTAATGGCTTCCAAACTTGCTCGAATTCCAAAGCAAAAACTCTAATCAGACCCCTCTACTTGTTTGAAATCTTTCGAAAGATGGGAGGGCAATGCTCCTAAAACTATCCTATAAGTATTTTGTCCATTGATCAAGCCAGTTATGGGTGAGGAAACATGGTTTTTGTAAAGACAATTGGCTGATGGAAGATGCTTTGTATATCGGCGAAAGAAAATACAAGCTATTAAAAAGTTATTAAAATGTGCATGCGTGGACAGAAGAAAATAAGAAGTATTTATGCTGACAAGGGGTCATCAACCGGCTACAATCAAGCAGCTTTAAATGCTGATTTCTTCAATAATGGTATGATCATTAGTCAAAGTTGAAACTATGAAAAAATAAATGACTAAAAACTCTCATTGTAGATACATCATTTTAGAGAGGATATTTACTTGTAATGAAAATTTTCCTATGTTTCATTGGATAATAGTCTAAGTTGCTATTTTGAGCTCTATTAACCGGATAATGAGGTTAATCAAAATTCAAGAATTTGTATAGTTTCTTTAGGCATTAGTATGTAATGGCTAAATATAGTCAATTCTTTTTATTTTTGACAGTTCACAAGAATTGCCTTAGTCACTCTTTGTCAACTCTTGTCACCACCTCTATTAATTATCAATCTGGTTAGACTAAATTTTGATTATAGAATATGTTTACAATTATGTTTTTCCTACTTGATCATACAAGTAGATCCCTATTTGTGTAAGTCCTTTTAGCTCAAATGCAGGTTAGAGCACTCGACTTCTACCTTCCAGGTTGTATATTTGATCCTCGCTAACAGGAATTCTATTCTACATATAAAAACATGTAAAGATTTCACAGCTAAAATGTTGTAAGCAAATGGTCAAAATATCCAGTTGCATTTAACATTTTGGAGGAAAAGATAGAAGTCTTCAGATGTGATTTCATAATAAGGAAAACTTCACAGACAAATCAGAGAATGGCTTCAATTATCATACTAATTGCTAATATACAGTCCTGACTGCATTTGAGGCCATTCAGGCCTTTGATTTTGATATTCTAGTAGACATAATGAAGTTCCCATATATCATCAGATTCTTTTTAAACTTTCACAGAATAATTAATCCAACTATAAAGTATAACTGGAAAATAGGCCATATGAGAACTTGATTGAAATATCTTCGTTAACACAATAAAGTCCACAGTTTTTATAGGATTCTCTTGAAAGATCCGTGGAATAATTGTGGCATTGGAAACACAGGAAAGGAGGCCTTACAGATAATCATTCAAAACATTCTTGTTTATGTGATTAAGTTAACAATTATTATCAGATTGTCCTTAAAATTTCAAAGGAAGATTGTAGGGTCACAAGGAAACTTCCCTTTGGAAATGTAGTGGATCTGTCATGAAAATGAAACAGAGGAAAAGGGGCCTTAAAGATTGTTACTCAAAATAATAAAGGGGATAAAGTTCAATTTGCTCTTTTCATTTTATGTGTTCTTCTTTAACTTCCTTAAATATCAGATTCCTTTAACAGAAAACTTGATACCCTGTAGAGTGTCTCAGGCCCTCATGGGCCTCTAGTTTAATGTAAGATAGAACTAGAAGCAATAGTGTTTGGATTTGTGATGATTAAGTACTCAATGCTTTTGTTCCCAAATGATTGATCCACTGACTATGCTGGCCCATGCTCTATGACTTGGACAGGCAGTAAAATAGATGGTTGGAGGCAAACACAGATTTGATAAGCAAGAGTTTTGGTATTTAATTTGCCAATTTTGAAATCATCAAAAATAGTTCACATAAATATTGGCTTGGTTGAAAAGCTCTGCTGTTAAGTTGGTGGCTTATGTCCATATGGTATACAGTGAAAATTTTGAAATTTTGTTAATACCTTTTCATCTGACTGAGTAAATGAATTGTACATAACTTGACTTTTGTAAAAACGACAATAAGTTTGAAATGTTTCTCCAGAACTATATTAAAGATTTCAGTGACTTTTTTACCTTTACATTCTGTTTATATTGAAATCCTGAAAAAAATTGCTTAATCAATACATTCATGTCTTTGGGACGATACAGGCACTCAAGCTCCTCTAGTTTAAATGTTGAACTCTGATAGTGTTACTTCTAGTACAGTGTGCTAGGGATGGGTTTACTTGTTTGCCTTTACAACGGATCTAATTAAAATGACCCTTTGAAAAGTTTAAGCTTTCTTGTCCTGAAGTGCTTTTACTTGAAGATAGACATTTTAAATAGATTTAACCAAATGCAAAAATTCCATTAAAATGTGTATTCACTGTATATAGTTCACACCAGAATTTAATTGTTTTGACATATATATTATTTCTTTTTCTTTAATGATTTCAGGTGGATTATGGAGAAATAACGGTAGATTATCATTTGATAAACTCACCACCTATCCAGTGAAATTCTCAAAAACTTATGCCCCGCTTTCGTTCATTTCACCCTATCTGACGTTATCTAAGCAGAGCCAAATAAGTGATGTCATCATAAGCGTTGCATAGTAGTCACATGAAAAATGACGTGCTTTAAGAAAATTTGTCATATAATTTTCACATTTTGTCTAATTTTTGCTTTAAAAAAATAGAACAATTGTTTGTTTTCCGAGTAAGATCAATTGATATTTCATTGAGTGAACAACAAAAGCTATATTTTCACTCTTGGCGAAGCCACTCGTGAAAATAAAGCTTTCGTTGTTCACTCAATGAAATACAAATCAATCTTACAGTGAAACAAACGATTATCCTCTATTTATTTACAGCCAGTAGATGACAGAAGAAGAGTTATGGCTGTGTTTCCCTACTGTAAAATGCAAGACACAGATGAACTAAGGTAAGGCTTGATTCATATATGCCATTATTGTTGGCTTTTAGCTAATCTGATCAGCTTTCATCCGGCGTCCATCTGGCTTCCGTCCGGCATCTGGCATGCATTGTCAATCAACAATTTCTTTAAACAACATCTCCTCCCAAACCACTGGACCAATTAGAGCCAAATTTAGCAGAAATGTTTCTTAGGTGGTCCCCTTAAAATATAGCTTATTTTAAAGAATTGAAATCTGTTAAAAACTCTGGTACCCATGGCAACAAAAGTGAAATTTTGAAATAATTAGCTCTCCTGGGCACACTGTGCTCAAGGTGAGCTATTGTGATCGGTAATTGTCCGTCTGTCCATCTGTCCGTCAGTGAAAAATCATCAAAAAATCTTCTCCTCCTAAACCATTAGGCCAAGAGCTTTGATATTTGGTGAATATCATCACCTATTAACCCTCTACCAAAATCCTTCAAAGAATAACCGTATCCAGAAAATTAGCCCTTTTCGGTGCGATCTCTTATTTTACAAAGGAATAAAGAATGAAATCTTTGAAAATCTTCTCCTCCCAAACCATGAGGTCAAGAGCTTTGATATTTGGTACATATTATCAACTATTAATCCTCTACCAAAATACTTCAAAGAATAACCCTATACAGAAATTAGCCCTTTTCTGTGCGAACCCTGATTTTACAAAGGGATAAAGAAGGAAATCATTGAAAATCTTCTTCTCCCAAACCATGAGGCCAAGAGCTTTGATATTTCGTACATATCATCACCTATTGACTCCCTACCAAAATACTTCAAAGAATAACCGTTTTCAGAAAATTAGCCCTTTTCTGTGAGATCCCTGATTTTACAAAGGAATAAATAATGATATCTTCAGGGCTCTGCAGACTCCCAGAATTTGGGGAGAAGTCACTTCTCACTAGTCTGAGAATTGGGAGAAGTTTTTCAAAATGGGGAGAAGTGGTGAGACTTTCAGGAGAAGTGGATCACATTAAAAATTAGGTTTTTGCGCGTATTCCTCATTTCTATCAGAAAATAAAATAGCTTTACAACCAAGTAGTTGCATTTTATATTATGTATTATGCAATAAACATAGCAAAAACTGCTTATCCTTTCAGTCCTCAGTAAAGATCTTATTCCTGTGAAAAATACTTTTGTATTTTTCTTTAGGTTTGAGAGTTCAAGAGTTTGATTCTGATTTTTTTTTTTAAACTTATCACCTAATAAAAAAAACGCAAATGGTGTATAGGCGGTCTGAATGAAATGAGTAGTGTTACTATTTGAAGCAGAAAATGAGAAAAGATTTTATTGTAACAACATGTATTTAATCAAACCATTACTAGAAGAAAAAAACTCAGACTGGTACAAATTGAAAGAAGCTAAATAAGACATTTCAAAGTGGGCTTAAATAAGAAGAAGGTGCCAAAGAGGGTAGAAACATGTGGGGAAAGGATAAACTGCTTGCTGCAATCATTTCCTCCTTTTTCCACAGTTTCCCATAAAAAACATTTCAAGGTGTCAAAATAGGGGATTGTGTGGTAATGAGTTACAGTCTGTCCACTTTACCTGATAACATATAAATGGATAAAAATTGTCATTAATTGGTCATAAAAGGTCCTCTGTGATTAAGTCAGTTCTGGTGTGTACAGGGTAAGGGTTACTGCTGAGTACACAAAACCAGACAGTACATGCAGAGGTTTAAAGTTAACTCAGGATAATTTGCTCAATTTTATAGGATTACATGTTATTTAAAGGAATTATTACCAACACAAGTAAGTGAAATTTAGTTTTTGGAAAGAATGTATTATAACAAGAAATTCAGGAAAAGATCGTAGCAGCCTTTAAATTGTTTGCCATAAATTTCTTCACTTGTTACAATTAAAGCAGATAATTCAAATTGAAGGATTCTGATGAAAAATGAATTTACTCTACGTAGATTTTCGGCAGCATTATTTTTCATCAAGATTTCAAATTATTAACGAAATTTTGACTTCTGGTAAATGACACGGCGTCCGTAAATGTCGGCCATTATTCTCATATGTGAAAGTAAGCAACAAATCTCGTAGACTGATGATAACTTAATTTACAGAAATAATTAAAACTTAAGAAGGGAAAGGATTTTAAATAAAGATTTCTGATGCCGATAGTATACAAAGCATTGCCGAAACCAATCAGCGTAGGTGTGAATGAAGCGAGCATGTCAACTATTAGCTGCGATATCGTAGCCCTCTTTCTGATAATCTGCTAGCCTCGCGACTATCGATACACGCTTGAATTACGATCAAAGGGCTTCCGATCGGCAGTAGTATAATTGCACACTGTCCCCTACTTTTAGATTTGGTTATCACCTATGGTATACAGGCGACTTCCGGAAAATTCCAGGCGACTTCGACTTCGCTTTGATCAGCAAATCAGGCGAAGTTTTATGAAACCAGGCGACTTTTTCGCCTGAGTCGCCCACTCTGCAGAGCCCTGATCTTTGAAAATTTTCTTCTCTCAAACTATAAGGTCTAGAGCTTTGATATTTGGTATGTATCATCACCTATTGACTCCCTACCAAAATACTTCAATGAATTACTGTACTCTTAAAATTAAACCTTTTCTGTGCGATTCCTGATTTTAAAAAGGAAATCTTTGAAAATCTTCTCCCAAACCATAAGACCTAGAGCTTTGATATTTAATACACATCATCAGCCATTGACCCTCTTTTAAAATACTTCAAAGAATAACTGTATTCTGAAATTAATCCTTTTCTGTGGGATCCCTGATTTTACAAAGGAATAAAGATGGAAATCTTTTAAAGTCTTCTTCTCCCAAACGATTAGGCCTAGAGCTTTGATATTTGGTACATATCATGAACTATTGACCCTCTACCAAATTACTTCAAAGAATGACCGTATTCTGAAAATTAGCCCTTTTCTGTGCGATCCCTAATTTTAGTTAGGAATAAATAATGATATCTTTAAAAACCTTCTTCTAAGCCATTAGGCCTAGAGCTTTTATACTTGGTATGTATTGAAGTCTATACTTCAAAGCATTAACATATTCTCGAAATAGTGCTATATGGTGGGATCATCAATATACCTAGGATTAAAAGAGAAATCCTTAAACATCTTATCCAAATTAATTAGACAGAGGGCTTTGCTATTTTGTTTATATGATAAAGCCATAAACCATCATACTCAGGGGAGCGATTTAGGACCATCATGGTCCTCTTCTTTTTAGAAATCTTCTCCTCCTGACCTAGAAGGCGTACAGCCTTGATATTTTGCATGAAGCATCAGTATGTTGACCTCTTTCAAATCAGCTAAAATCATGATCCTTGGGTCCCCAGGGGCAATGCCCCAGGGGGGTGGGGTTTATATAAAAATAAAGTAGGATTTTTAAATGACATCTCCTCCCAAACCACTGGGCCAATTTGGGAGAAATGTTCCTTAGGTGGTCCCCTTTAAATATAGCTAAAAGAATTGAAATCTGTTAAAAACTCTGGTTGCCATGGCATCAAAAGTGAAATAAATTTTAAAAATCTTCTCTCAGACCCAGAAGGCAAAGAGCCTTGATATTTTGCATGAAGCATCAGTTTATTGATCTCTTACAAAATTTGCTAAAATCATAAAATCCAGGGGCGGAGCCAGGGGTGTGTGTGTTATAGGCATGATGCGTCAGTTCACAGATTTTTCACAGACTTCTTTCTTATTTCTGAAATTATAACCCATGGATCCAGAGGGAAGAAAAAGTACTTTCCTTCTTTCAAATTGCCCCAAAGCCTTGGAATTTGTAATTTAGACTTATTGATCCCCAGGTACATAGTCTTTATATGTAAATGTGGCCCACTTATATAATAATCCTAACCTAAACATGAAGTTAGACTGTTTAAAGAAAAAGAGCCTTTATCTCAGGTGAATGCACCAGGGCCAACGACCCTCTTGTTTATGTCTAGTCTGTCTGGCATCTCTACTTCCGTCTATCTATATTGACACCAAAATCATCTCCTCCTAAACTTAGATTTCAAGTAGACTTCACAGAAATTATCTTTTGAAATACTGCAAAGATTTCGAATCCATGAAGAACTCTGTTTACCTTGGCAAATGAAAGCATTTTTTTTAGAATCATCTCCTTCCTAACCAAAAGGCCAAGGCCTTTCTATTTGTATGAAACCTCACTGTATTATACTCTTAGAAAATCACTTCAAATTATTACTCTGGGCTCAAGATAAACCTCATGCTGTTGGTTCCAAAACTTTACATAGATTGAAGAAGGTAATCTATAAAAATCATCTCATCCCAAGCAGACTGAATTTTCAAGTTTTGCATGCAAGATTTTCGTATGGTGCTCTACTTTCTAACTATATCTCAGGGCTCTGCAGAGTGGGCGACTCAGGCAAAAAAGTCGCCTAGTTTCATAAAACTTCGCCTGATTTGCTGATCAAAGAGAAGTCGAAGTCGCCTGGAATTTTCGGGAAGTCGCCTCTATACCATAGGTGGCCCAGTTGCTTTAAAAGTAGGGGACAGTGTGCAATTATACAATTGCCGGTCGGAAGCCTTTTGATCGTAATTCAAGTGTGTATCACTAGTCGCGAGGTCAGCAGATTATCAGAAAGAGGGGTACGTTCTGGCAGCTAATAGTTGACATGCTCGCTTCATTCACACCTACGCTGATTGGTTTCGGCAATGCTTTGTATACTATCGGCACCAGAAATCTTTATTTAAAATCCTTTCCCTTCTTAAGTTTTAATTATTTCTGTAAATTAAGTTATCATTAGTCTACGAGATTTGTTGCTTACTTTCACATATGAGAATAATGGCCGACATTTACGGACGCCGTGTCATTTACCAGAAGTCAAAATTTTGTTAAAAATTTGAAATCTTGATGAAAAATAATTCTGCCAAAAATCTACCTAGAGTAAATTCATTTTTCATTAGAATCCTTCAATTTGAATTATCTGCTTTAATTGTAACAAGTGAAGAAATTTATGGCAAACAATTTAAAGGCTGCTACGATCTTTTCCTGAGTTTCTTGTTATAATACATTCTTTCCAAAAACTAAATTTCATTTACTTGTGTTGGTAATAATTCCTTTATATAAAATGTAATCCTATAAAATTGAGCAAATTATCCTACAGGTGTTAACTTTAAACCTCTGCATGTACAGTCTGGTTTTGTGTACTCAGCAGTAACCCTTACCCTTTACACACTATAACTGACTTAATCACAGAGGACCTTTTATGACCAATTAATGACAATTTTTATCCATTTATATGTTATCAGGTAAAGTGGACAGACTGTAACTCATTACCACAAAATCCCCCATTTTGACATCTTGAAATGTTTTTATGGGAAACTGTGGAAAAAGGAGGAAATAGCCGCCGTCATAGCGCAGTTGGTAGCGCATCGGACTTTCAATCTAGAGGTCCCGGGTTCGATTCCCGACGGCGGCACTCATTCTTTCCGACTATTTGTCTCTCACCAATGGGTCGATAATCGTAGACCTATGTGGGATAGCAGCTGGAGGCTAGGAAAGGATGTAATGGTAGTACTGGTGTGAGAAATACCAGGATTCCATTGTTAGGTGCTCCAGCCGCCGCGATATAACTGAAAGATTGTTGAAAGCGGCGTAAAACCCCATTCAAACAAACAAAAGGAGGAAATGATTGCAGCAAGCAATTTATCCTTTCCCCACATGTTTCTACCCTCTTTGGCACCTTCTTCTTATTTAAGCCCATTTGAAATGTCTTATTTAGCTTCTTTCAATTTCTACCAGTCTGATTTTTTTTCTTCTGGTAATGGTTTTATTAAATACATGTTGTTACAATAAAATCTTTTCTCATTTTCTGCTTCAAATAGTAACACTACTCGTTTCATTCAGACCGCCTATACACTATTTGCATTTTTTTTATTAGTTGACTTTTTTATCATATATGAATCTATTATGAAATATTAAAAAAAAAAAATCAGAATCAAACTCTTGAACTCTCAAACCTAAAAAAAGAAAAATACAAAAGTATTTTTCACAGGAATAAGATCTTTACTGAGGACTGAAAGGATAAGCAGTATTTGCTATGTTTATTGCATAATACATAATATAAAATGCTACTACCTGGTTGTAAAGCTATTTTATTTTCTGATAGAAATGAGGAATACGCGCGAAACTCAATTTTTAACGCAATCCACTTCTCCTGAAAGTCTCACCACTTCTCCCCATTTTAAAAAACCTCTCCCAATTCTCAGACTAGTGAGAAGTGTCTTCTCCCCAAATTCTGGGAGTCTGCAGAGCCCAACATAAGCCTTTTGTCATTGGTTCAAGGATTTTACATGATGATAATGAAAAAAAATCTTAAGAAAATTTTAATTTCTGAACTCAATTTTGCCCATGACAGTGTTTCAGCCAGGAAACCTTTTCTTCAGCCTTTAACCTTTCCTTTCAGACTTTTCTTGTGTTTTTGACAAATTGAATTCTATGTTGATAAATTGAAACTTGCTTGGAAGCATATGTATATATTTTTGTTTTTATTTCCAATGACTGAAAGTCTGTCTGTCCATCTGCCCATCTGCCCTGATATCTCCAACTTCAATAACTTCAAATGTGAATTCCTTATGATATTGCACCGGGGTAATTTCCCCAGATTTTGATAACTTCTAGGTCAAGGTCACAGTTCAAGGTCAAAGGTCAAAATCGACCCTGTTCTAAGCATGGGTCCATCAATTATGGATGGATTTCAAAATAACTGGGCACAATTGTTCTGTGTCATGAATAGATGTACCATTTGGGGAAAAATCGGATAGCTTCAAGGTCAAGGTCACAGCTTAAGGTCAAACGTTGAATTTAAGCATCTCAAGTGTATATCTCCTTCAATTATGGATGTGTTATGAAATAATTTACACAATTTTTCTCTAGCTCGAGTAGATGTACAATTTGAGACAAATCTTCAGATAGCTCCAAGGTCAAGGTCACATCCAAAGGTCGAAAGTTGAAATTAAGTATGTCCAGAGCATAGCTCCTTCACTTATAGAAGGATTTCCTCATAACTTGGCACAATTGTTCTCAGTCATGAGAAGATGTGCCATTTGGAAAAAATCGGATAACTCCAAGGTCAATGTCACAGGTAAAGGTCAAATGTTGAAAATAGCCAGTTCATGAGAAAAGCTTTTAAAATCATGGATCAAATTAAATTTAACTAAACACAATTATTCTCTATCATCAGTAGATGTGCAATTTGAAACAAATCTTCATATAACTCCAAAGTCAAGGTCACAGCTCAAGGTTGAATGTGAGAATTAAGCATTTACAGAACATAGATCCTTCTGTTATGAATGGATTTCAAATAACTGATCACGATTGTTGTCTGTCTTGAGTAGTTGTGTCATTTGAAAATTTTAATCATATAGTTCCAAGGTACAGGTCACAGCTCAAGGTCAAACATTTGAAACTTTATATGCATGTCATCCATGACCCAAGGAGGTGCACTATTGTTTTTGTTCTACAAGTACTTTAAGCCCTTTGAATTTAATGCAGTTCAAAAGAGGACAGACCGTTTTTGAGCTTCCTGGGGGTCTATCTTGTATATTTATCAATCGAATTCAATTTGGCAGTCAATGTCCATCCTGAGCAGATTAGCTATGTCTTTTGATTAGTTCAAGGTCACACATTAAGGCCAAATATCAAAATGAGCATAATTGGAATTGTTAGGAGCTGGTCTTTTAAACTTGGAATGGATTTCAAAATAACTTAGCACACTCATATTTGATCATGAGCTGATATGGCATTTGGATCCAATTTTTTAAAAAGGTTTAAGGGCAAGATTATATGTCAGGGCAATATGTTAGACAGCATAAGATGAGCTTGTAAAGAGCATAATATTGATTTCTCATTGATAAGTAGAGTCCGAAACAACTAGGCACTGTTGCATAGAGCAGGTTTGACATAAATTGTATTTAAGTTTAACGTTACACATTAAGGGAAAATGTCAAAATGTGTATAGTGTAATTCGAGTTCATGTTTTTACCTTGAACTTGCACTTACCAAATGATTTATTTGATATGGCTAATATGCTCAGGAGGGGAGGCATTAACAGATTATCAGGACAATAGCCTGGTCTCTTTGTTACCAGGTGACGGAAAATCACATACTGTGTGTTCAGGTACTATTTCACTGGAAGAAAACATCCCTTTAGAGATTATACATGTATTATTGTAGATAACCCTTCCAAATTTAAAGAATAATGAATGGAAAAAAGTCGACATGAATTCATACAAAATATAGATCTACCAATCTTGAATGATGATTTTACCGATATCAACCATGTTTGTATAAAAGAAGAAAAATGACCACTATGTCATAAATGGCCCCTAACCCCTCTATAAACCTTGTCATTCTGAACCAGGAATAGGCTAATGCAGGAGGCAGGGCTCTCACTAGGATTTTGAAAGTAGGATTCCAGGAATCCAATTTAGGAAAAAGTTGGATTCCAAGCAGAAAAGTTGGATTCCAGCCTGATCGGGCAAGATTTTCATACTAAATGTGATTTCCACAAAATCCTTTTTTTACAGCACTTTCTTTGTTGAAAATAGTGTGGAAAAGGGAGATACATTTGGGTTTTAAGAATTATTATATTTTCTAGCCTATATATATTGTTTACATGTCTGATCATGTTCATTTGATCTTCAGCAAATTCTAGTAATTAGGATTATTTGTAAATCTAATTAAGAAGTAAAGAATTAATGTCCAAATAGAGCAAATGATAGAATTATCCATCATCTGTAATTTTCTTTTGTTTTTATTTTCTTTTTAGGTCACCTGACCAAAGGTCATGGTGACCCATTGCAATCGCGTTTTGTCTGTCGTCGTGCGTCATGCGTTATCTTTTACATTTTCGACTTCTTCTTAAGAACCCTTCAATGGATTTTAACCAAACCTGGCATGAAGCATCCTTATGGGAAGGCGCTTCAGATTTGTACACGTCATGGAGTTATCTCCCCATGGGGCTCCATTAGGGGCCAAAAAGGGTACATCTTTAAAAATCTTCTTTTCATGAACCTGCTGTCACAGTCAGCCCGATTAGCTCAGTTGGTAGAGCACTTGACTTCAAACCTCAAGATCACGGGTTCGAGCCCTGGGCTGACCATATCAACTAACTAGCTAATTGTCTTTCGGATGAGACGTTAAACCGAGGCCCCGTGTGACGATGCTATCCATCAAGCACGTTAAAGAACCAGGCGGGGCTCTCAGTAGTTTCGTCCTGTATTCTTGCACTATCCCCCGTAACAACTAACCGTCTTCTGGGGGCGTCGCTCATATGGGCATGTGCTACGGTAGCGACGATAAATAAACGGAAATACATACATACCTGCTGTCAGATTAGATTTACATTTGGTATTTAGAGTCTTTAGGGCAAGGACTATCAAGTTTTTACAAGAAAAAAAATCTGTCTAAAAATTGTCAGGTTTCTAACACCTGTCATTTACGATCAACGATGCATGACCGGTCACCACTGAGTGGTAATTGTCGATCAAGCTTGGTGTTATCAATGTTAGGATAATCAATTAACATTTTCCAATAATATACTTACTATTTGAATGACCCTTGAACCATGACAGACAGATGATTTTACAGAGTCCCTTTGACATAAAGACTTCTACCATCGGACGCATGTTACTGAAAAATTTGTCGTCCGCCGGAATCCTTTGATAGGTTTTTTTGTAGTCCTTTCGGGAAATTTGTCATCTCAGGCGACAGTACTGTTGTTTCCAAGAGCCCTGAGGAGGTATAGAATGAAATCATCCTGCTCATATATGTGTAGTTTGATAACTGTCTTCACCACCTATTTGACATTTTGTGCCACATTTGTTTATAAAACTGATTAACAATAAGAAATTTTGATCAGCAATTAGTACCTGTCAGTGATTCAAATCCATTGATTTTGAAGCAATTCTAAACAAGGATATTTTATTTCACATGACATCTGTTCATTTAGGCTTTTATATAAGACTTCATAAATGAGCTGCCTCTTGTTTAAAAGATGTTAAGACATGAGTTATATTTTTTTTCCAGTTTTGATAAAGGAGACATCTTCATTGTGAACAACGAAATGGGTGATGGCTGGCTATGGGTACAGTTAGAGAGAACAGGAGAGGAAGGTCAGGTCTATGAAGAACTTGTTGAAGATTTGGTAAACTATTTTGATTATATTTGTTTGCTTATTGAATGTTTACTTACCAGCCAAAATAAGCAATTGGTAATGAATAAGGTGTCTCCATTGTATGTCAGAAAATATGTTACTTGCTTATCAAGGATTAATTGTGATACTGTTCCAAGTGACCATACACCAAATTGAATACCATATTTTTCATAACAAACAGCTACCTCCCAAAGAGTAAATCCCTGTTTTATGCCAATCATGTAAGAGTAAATATAAAGGTTTTGAGTGAGAATCATGCCTTTGGCATATAGAGTTATCTCTGGATGGCTGGGTGTGCTTCAATTCTTGTCCAATGCATATCTTCTACATTAGATGATAACTTGGTACAGTTGTTCCCCTTGAAGACTACTAGTGTCTTATGTTAAGTTCTCTTTGGTTCTCCCAAGTTCAAAGTCATAACTGAAGGTAACCTCAAGATCACAGGTTCGAGCCCTGGGCTGACCATATCAACTAACTAACTAATTGTCTTTCTGATGAGACGTTAAACTGAGGCCCCAAGAGACGATGCTATCCATTGAGCAGGTAAAAGAACCAGGCGGTGCTCTCAGTAGTTTCGTCCTGTATCCTTGCACTTTCCCCCGTAACAACTATTCGTCTTCTGGGGGCGTCGCTCATATGGGCATGTGCTACGGTAGTGACAATAAATAAACGGAAATACAAACAACTGAAGGTTGGGATAATTAATCAATTATGTGGAGTGGGGCATCTGTATCTGTGACACATTCCTAATCAATTAAAAAGATGACCTAAAGCAGAGAGTATTTAATAGTTATACATCAATTGATGAATATGTGTCTAATTTGAAGAATTTCTATATTCAATTTGAGGAATATTTCTGCTATACAACCATTGAAAAGGATAAGGTAGAGTTTGTAGTGTTGATACTCTGAAACTCAGTGAAATATAGATTAAAGAAATGAGGACTTAGGGCTTTTTTTCCAAAAATTGGGAAGAGGCCCTAGCCTTACTGATTGGGAAATTTCACATGAACTTTGGTCAAATTGGGAAAAAAGTTAAAAACTAGAGATCAAAACATCTAAGCTTTATATTGTGATCAAAACAGCAGAGAAGACTATGGTGTTTATCAATTTAAAACTGATACTACTTTAATAAAAAGTTAACATAGTCTTTAGACATATTAACATCATTCCTTATAAGGGCATCTGTTTTTGCTTGAACACCTTAAACTTGTCTGCTAGTTTGTCAATTTTGAGAGTCTATTCAATTATGAGCAGGACTTGGCTCAGCCTTATCAACAGTAACTCTTTTTAACAAATTTCTGTAGTATTTACCATTTTTTTGTCATTGTATAGGTATAATTTTATATCCTACTCAACATTGTTTAGGTGAAGTTGGTTGTTGAAAGATGTGTAGGGCTAAACCTATTAAGAATATGTTCGGAGTAATGCGCCAATTACCTTTTTGCAGTTTTACGTTCAGCATAAATTACAATTCTAACTGCAAATAACAATGCTATAGTTTAAAACTAATGTCAAAAAAGTTAAATAGAACAATTCAGGAATTTATTCATATTATAATTAGTAATAAAGTTCGATTAATTCTACTTTGAACAAATTGTGTCGCTAGATTTTGTTCCCAGCTTCACAGAGCTCGAATCAATGGAATTGGAAAACAAACCCTGGAAACCCAATTTTTACTGAACACATTCGTAACTGGAAATTGAATGGAAACCAGCCAAATCAAATTAGTGCGACCTCTTGTATTTTTAGGTCACCTGACCAAATGGTCATGGTGACCTATTGCAATCATCGTTTGTCCGTCGTTGAGCGTCGTCCGTCGTCCGTCGTCCGTTAACTTTTAAACATTTTCATCTTCTTCTCAAGAACTACTGGGCGGATTTAAACCAAACTTGGTAGAAAGCATCATTGGGGGATGCCAAATCAAGTTTGTGAAAATAGGGGTTCTGGGGGTCATAGGGGCCCAAATAGGGGGCAAAAAGGGGTAATTTTTGGTTCTTCTTTAAAAATCTTCTTCTAATAAATCATTAATGCCAGAGCTTAAATATTTTGTTTGCATGACAACTAGGACAGGTATATTATAAATTGTGAGATTCATATCCCTGGGGTCATGTATGGGGCCACACTCAGAGGTCAAAGTTCATCATGTTAGAAAATTCACATTTTCATCTTCTTCTGATGAAGTACAAAGCCAATTTCAAACAAACTGAAGTACAAAGCCAATTTCAAACAAACTTGGTGAAAAGCATCATTTGGTAATGGTTATTCCGATTTGTGAAAATTAAAAGGCTGGTGGGTCAGGGGGCCCTAAAATGGGGACCAAAAGGGGGTAATTTTTGGTAACTTTTAAATATTTCATCTTCTTCTCAAGAACTACTGGGGGGGATTTCAACCAAACTTGGTAGAAAGCATCATTGGGGGATGCCAATCGTGTTTGTGAAATAGGGGTTCTGGGGGTCAAAGGGGCCCAAATAGGGGGCAAAAAGGGGTAATTTTTGGTACTTCTTTAAAAATCTTCTTCTAATAAACCGTTAATGCCAGAGCTTAAATATTCTGTGTGCATGACAACTAGGACAGGTATATTATAAATTGTGAAATTCATGTCCCTGGGGTCATGTATGGGGCCACACCCAGAGGTCAAAGTTCATCGTGTTAAAAAATTCACATTTTCATCTTCTTCTGATGAAGTACTAAGCCAATTTCAAAAACTAACTTGGTGAAAAGCATCATTGGGTACTGTTGTACGGATTTGTGAAAATTAAAAGGCTTGAGGTCAGGGGGGCCTAAAATGGGGACCAAAAGGGGGTCATTTTTGGTAACTTTTAAATATTTCATCTTCTTCTCAAGAACTACTGAGGGGATTTCAACCAAACTTGGTCGGAAGCATCATTGGGGGATGCCAATTCCAGTTTGTGAAAAGAGGTCGGGGGGCTTGGGGTAAAAGGGGCCCCAGTCGGGGGCAGAAAGGGGTAAATTTTTGTGCTTCTTAAAAAATCTTTTTCTAATAAACCCTAAATCACTTGTCTTGATGCTCTTTTACTCAGGTGACCGTTAAGGCCCACTGGGCCTCTTGTATTGAATCAGAACCGATGATGTTTACAAACAACTTTCACTTCATCTTGGTATGTCATCATAGAATGATTTTATGAATATAAAAATTAGGTATTTATAGCTGATTTTGGGGAAATTTTCTTGCCACAGTTGGGAAAAATAGAGGCTTTAGGGATTAGGAAGTCACCAAAGATTGGCCTCAATTAGAAAAGGAAAAATAGCCCTGAATAAATAGGATTTTCTACTTAGTGAGTTATATATAGCAATGAAATAAAGTCTCCCTCCTATGCTTTTAAGTTGGAATGCAGACATATAATGATGTATATTTATGTCTCTGACATCATTTAATCGACTGCCTGAACACCATTATTACGGATTTCATTTAACAAAAAATGGGTATGGTAGGCCCCGGTGTTCAATGATTCGTCGATCTTAGACAAAGCCAAAAGTGAAACTTAACATTATGCCGTCTAGGATTTTTTCGATCATTATAACTTTTATTCTTACGATTTTAAAAGTTACTAGCTACAAAGTTTAATTCAGTTTTGAACATGTGCATCTGTTCGGTGTAATTTCTCGATTCATAAAATAGAGTCCTTTTTGGTTTATTGTTACCATATTTTTAACATTGGTAAAGAAATTAGACTAAGTCCATTACTGCGAAAGAGATTCGAAGGTCGATCCACATGAAATTTTCTCAACGCGTCAGTTACCCCAGGTGTTCAACAACTCGTCGGCCTCCAAGGAGATGTAGCTATTTGGGATACTTAGATTTTATCCCTTTTATCAAAGGATGGAAATATTTACGTTGGTTTAAAGCTAAATTCAATTAGATAAATTCCAAGAACTATCAATAATGATAAAACATGTCTCGGGTAAAATTTCTAGCTTTTAAATATTGGCGCGGGACAAAAGAAAACCACAATTTGTAGACCTGTAGAAATTCACAGATCATTCAATTCCGATAGACCGGGAAGGTAAGGGTAGAATCTAATAATTCTCAGCACGCTGAATTTCGTCGGTTTCTGCTAAAATCTCGTAACTACAGTTGTTATCTTTCGAAATATCGGAGGGTTATGCTCCTTAAACTATCCTTCATATATTTTGTCCAAATTCGATAATTACGCTGTTGATCAAGTCAGTTATGGGTGAGAAAACATAGTTGGGATTCTGTTGGGGGGGGGAGAGATAGAAGTCTTCAAATGTGATTTCAAATTAAGGAAAACTTAACATACAAATCAGAGAATGACTTCAACTATCATACAATTTGTTAATATACAGACCTCAATGCATTTGAGGCTTTTCAGGCCTTTGATTTCTTTTGAGTTTTACTCACAACGCTTTAAATATTCGTTTTTCCTATGTCTAAACCGGTATTTCAAATTGATCACCCTGAAACGAGTTTCGGCGCATATCCGCAAATTTCCAGGTATACTCATAAACTTGAAGTGAAAATCTACATGAGTGAGTTTAGTATGATCGTTACAAACTTGGCCGAGTTGAGGATCAAATAATTATTGAGGTCATTGATTTTTTACTGTAGAAGCTGTTTTCAAGATTCTAAAAGGAGTTCACATATTACAGTTGATCAAAAGGAGAATGTTATGCTTGAAATTTCTAATTTTGCTTTGTGTGACACAAGCTTATAACCCATTCCAACACGATAAAATTTTAGACCAGTCAAAATTCAAAGAAGTAGCAGACGACAATTGTAAGTTGATGAAATCTTTAAAATCCTGGTCTTTTTGGACAGAATACATTGTGGATAATGAAGAAGTTGCTTAAAACAAGCAATTTCTTCATTTTCCACAATGTTTTCCAAAGCTTTCATAAGGAGGGTCATTTAAAAGCGTCACTGTCCGAGAGTGGGTTAAGACAAAGCTAGTTTTTGATTTCTTTATTTGGATTTATGATTTTGTGTGTTATTCATGCACGTATGTAAACAAATTGGAATAAATGTACTGGTTTAAGTTTGAAGGAGGAGGCTTACTCGTAAAGTAATAAATGAAGTTGAACCGAATTCCACAGTTATGTCCCTTTCAGTGCATTCCAACTTCTCAGTACTTTCAGTCCTTTGATTATTACTAGTGGAGAGATTTTAAGAAGAAATGAAAACCTAAGATCTACTAGTATCACTAAGCATCTTTCACAAATATTTATATTTCAAAATTTACTACAGAACTTCATTTGTTTTTCATGCAATTTTGATCGTTTGAATCATCAATCATAACAGTAACAGATAGTACTGAACTTTTACAGAATGGAAACATTGACCCTGTAGAGAGATTACCTTACTTTCATCCAAACATCACCATAGAGGAGGCTAAAGATAAATTACAGCAGGGTAGGTGTTGGGTGATAACTGATAGATTACTAACTATCACATTACTTGCTTTGCCAACTTCAATCTGCACTCCAAAAGAGCAGTTTAAGGGTGGAACCAGGTGGCTGTTTGTTGTTGAGGAGAAAAGGTTATAATTTCAACTTGAATTAATTGTAGGTATGTTTTGGCTGCCAACATACAAAATTATTGAATATTAGTGGCAGAGATAAAATTTGAAGTTTAGGGTGAAAGGATATGATAGACCTTTCTTGACTGTGCCATACGGGCAGTAAATCCGTTGATGGCCCATTTTGAATAAAAAACTTATGCCGATTTGGCCCATACATTTTCTGTGTGACGCAGTAATTTCTTGTGTGTGGGCCATAAAAAAATGGTAAGTAAAAAAATCTGTCTTATATGATAAATATTGAATGCGTCAACCCAGGCCGTCTTGGAATGTTTTCCTAATGAGTCCCAGTCTATTAAATTGCTGTTGCTTTCTTTTTTACTTGAGCAATATTTTCTTCAATTAGGTGCTTGGTTTTACTTATCAACTCTGGAATACCCAATTTGGCAAACGCCTCATTGATATCTTTTATCCTGTCAGGTCTGCCAAAAAGAAGCTAAAACGGGCGACTGCTTATGGCAACCCTTCAAACAATGATCCTCATTTTACAGGGGAAGATAATGTGGAGATCGACAGGAGTTCAAACAATAGAGAAACACGATTTTTGTACAAATATGGCTCCAACAACATTGGATCACGTACAATAAATCCAAAATGAAATAAAATGTTTTACAAATTGTGCTCAGAGATCTGTTGTAAAAATGCATTTACGATCAAAATAGACAATTTTAAGAATCCACTCTCTACAGACTTATGTGACCCGTTTCAAAACTTGTCTGTGAAATTTTAATTCAGAATAAAATGTGGGCCTAGCAGGGCCAGGCTTATCTGACTTTGAGAAATCACGGAATAATTCTATTAACCCATTCCCACATGATAAAATTTTAGACCAGTCAAAATTCAAAGAAGTTGCAGACAAAACCTTTAAAACCTTTGCCTTTTTGGGTCGAAAACATTCTGGATACTGAAGAAATTGCTTGTTCCTCGCTGAAAAGATGACACTGCATATTCATGTAATATGAACGATTTCTGATGAAAAGTTGATTGAAAAATGGTAACTTGTCAAAATTTGACAGAAACTTCAAGAGCTACACTGTCCGAAAAGCATACAGATCTTTTTTTGTTCTTTTGTACCAAAGAACATACAACCTTTAATCAATTTTTGAGCAGTTTTTTTTTCGTATGTTCGTCCTTCTGTCTCCTAAGTCTTCTGTCCATTAACTTTTCTTGTTAACACTCAAGAGTCAACAGTTTTCATCAGATTCTCTCCAAACTGTCACAGAATGATTGTACCATCATAAGGATTGATTCTTTCTAAATTGGGTCTGATCCATCTAGAAAATTGGAAAAGGGGCCTAATTAAGATTTAATTAAAAAATCCTTGTTAAGTCCACTGTTTTCATCAGATTCTCTTCATGATTATACCATCATAAAGATCATTCCTTTGGAAATTGGGTCAGATTTATCAGTTTCAAGGGAAAAGGGTCCTTATGATAATTTATTAAGAAAATCTATTAAAAATCCTCGTTAACATATTAGAGTCTACAGTTTCCATCAGATTCTCTTCAAACTGTCACAGAATGAATGTACCATCAGACAGATTGTTCCTTTTGAAATTGTTTCTGATCCATCAAGAATCATGGGAAAAGGGGCCTTATGAAAATTTAATAAAAAATCCTCGTTAACACAATGATGTCCCCAGATTTCACCAGATTAATATCAAACTTTCACAAATTGATTGTACCATCATAAGGATTGTTCCTTTCGAAATTGGGTCTCTTCCATCAAGAAACGCAGGAAAAAGGGCTTTATGAAAATTTTATTTAAAAATTCATAGTTAATGCAATAAAGTCCACAGATTTCTTCATACTCAGAATTATTATACATGTTCAATTGTAATTATAGTTCCTTCAAAAATTTCATTTTGAAATCCTTGTACCACAATAAAGTTAACAGTTTTCAGCAGATTCCCTTCAATTATTCACAGAATGATTGTACCATCATTAAGATTTTTCCTTTACAAATTCTTTCTGATCAGTCAAGTTTCATGTAAAATGAGCATTACAATAATTTCATTAAAAAATTCTCGCTAACAAAATTAAATCTAATAAATCGGATTCTGTTCAAATTTTGCGAGAGTATTTGTACCATCATTTGGAATGTTTCTTTCCGAATTGGGCCTAATCTGACTAATATCACAGGAAAAGGGGCTGTATGAAAAATTATTACCAAATCCTCATTAACACAGGCATGTCCTTAGTCTTTATCAGATTCCCTTCAAACTTTAATAGAATTTTTGTACCATCATTTGGATTGTACCTTTGTAGATTGAGTTTAATATGTAAAGTTTGATAGGAAAAGGGGCCTTATTAAAATTTATTAAAAAAAAAATCTTGACACAATTCAGTCCACTGTTTTCATTGGTTCTCTTAAAACTTTTACAGAATGATTGTACATTCATTAGAATTGTTCCTTTTGAAATTTGGTTTTTTCTGTAAAGTATCATGGGAAAAGGGGCCCTTTGAAAATTTCACTATAAAATCATTAACAATAAATTTCACAGATTACACAGATTGATTGTGCCATCATGACAGATGTTGATTCTGACAGTGGACCTGATACAGCAAGTTTCACATGAAAGGGGCCTTATTAAATAAAAACTTTCTAAATATTCTAGTTAACACAATGATGTCCCTAGATTTCACCGGATTCACTTCATAATTTCACAGAATGATTGTACAATCATAAGAATGTTTCTTTTCAGAATCGGGTACAATCTGTAATGCATCATGTAAAAATGGGCCATTCTAGTCAACATAATGAAGTCCCCATATTTCATGGGATTCTTTTTATTGCAGTCAGGATACTGACTGTAATCTAGGAATCGGCCGAATTCGCTCTTTGCTTCTAGGAAACTGACAACGCCCTGAAAAATTCTTGCTCGTGAACTGATTCATAATTTCTTGTAGTATACTATCTGAAAATGTAAGCCGATTCATAAAGAATAACCTCGAAAAGCCGAATCACTGAATGTGCGCAGTGATTAAGGTCACGACCTTAACAGGTTTTTTTATTTTTACCATCTTAACCCATTCCAACACAACAAAATTTTAGACTGGTCCAAATTGAAAGAAGCTGCAGACGACAATTTCAAGTTGATGGAATTTTGAATTTTTTCATCTTTTGGGATAGAAAACATTGTGGATAATGAAGAAATTGCTTGATACAAGCAATTTCTTCATTTTCCACAATGTTTTCCAAACTTTTTTCTCAAGGGGCGTAAAAAGGAGGGATTGAGTTGGAATGAGTTAAACAGTGATTTATCCAGGCCCCTCGATAGTGGGAATCCTCCAGGTTTGTCGTTTTGTCAAAAGTTGACATCATTTAATCAACTGCTTGAACTTACCTTCATTACAGATTTCATTCAACTATCTGACAACTATCAATGATAATAAAACATGTCTCGGGTGAATATTCTAGCTTTTTAACCCTTTCCTGTACAATCACTGGTTTTTATGTCCTTGTGAATTTTTACTTCAGAAAACATTGTGGGAAAAGAATAAATTGCTTGTAACAAGCAATTTCTTCTTTTTCCACAATATTTTCTACCCTACTGAATGGTTATTTTTCAAATTAAATCCACTATAAGTTTTCTACTGCAAAACCTTTGAATTTATGACAGGTCTAAAAAATTTGAAAACAGGAAAGGGTTAATATTGGGGGACCAAAAGAGAACCACAATTTGTAGACCTGTAGAAATTTACGGATTAATCAATTTCGATAGACCAGGAATGTAAGGGTAGAATTTGATAATTCTCCCCATGCTGAATTTCCTCGGTTTCTGCTAAAATCACGTAGTTACAGTTGTTTTTAGATCACCTGAGCACATAGTGCTCTGGGTCTTCGTGCTCAGGGTGAGCTATTGTGATCAGTCATCTTCCGACTTCCGTCCGTCCGTCTGTCCGTTCATAATTACAAAAAAATCTTCTCCTTAACTCACCATGGAATTTCAACCGTACTTCACAGAAATGATCCTTAGGTCATGCTCTTTCAATATACTTAAAAGGATTGAAATACATGAAGAACTCTGGTTGCCATGGCAACAGAGTGAAAATCTTAAAAGATATTCATGTTCCAAGCCGTAAGGCCTAGAGCTTTGACATTTGGTACAAATCATCATCTATTGACCTTCTACCAAAATACTTCAAAGAACTACCATATTCTGAAAATTAGCCCTTTTCTGTGCAAACCCTGATTTTACATAGAAATAAAGAAGAATAACTTAAAAAATCTTCTCCTCCCAAGCCGTAAGGCCTAGAGCTTTTATATTTGGTATAAATCATCATCTATTAACCCTCTACCAACCTACTTCAAAGAATAACCGTATTCAGAAAATTAGCCCTTTTCTGTGCGATCCCTGATTGTACATAGAAATAAAGAAGGAATTCTTTAAAAATCTTCTTCTCCCAAACCTTAAGGCCTAGAGCTTTGATAATTGGTATACATCATCATCTTTTGACCCTCTACCAAAATACTTCAAAGAATTACTGTTATCTGAAAATTAGCCCTTTTCTGTGTGATCCTTGATTCTACATAGAAATAAAGAAGCAAACTTTAAAAATCTTCTTTTTCCAAACCATAAGGCCTAGAGCTTTAAGATTTGGAACAAAACCTCATTTATTGACCCCTACCAAAATACTTCAAAGAGTAGCTGTATTCTCATAATTAGCCCTTTCCTTTGCAATCCCTGATTTTACATAAAAACAAAGAAGGAAAACTTCAAAAATCTTCTTCTCTCAAACCATGAGGCCTAGAGCTTTGATATTTTGATCAAGTCAGTTATGGGAGAGAAAACATGGTGGGGATTCTGTCTCAAGGGGGGAAAGATAGAAGTCTTCAAATGTGATTTCATAATAAGGAATACTTAACAGACAAACCAGAGAATGACTTCCATTATCATACAAACTGTTAATGTACAGTCCTGCCTGCATTTAAGGCCATTCAGGCCTTTGATTATAGTTTTTTGCTCTACTGGCCAAAGGCAAATAGAGATATAGTGATGGCTTTTTCCTGCCAGCCATTATGCATCCATTAACTTTTCCTTGTGTACGTGATAGAGTCCATGGTTTTAATCAGATTCTCTTCAAACTTTTTAGCTCACCTGAGCACATAGTGCTCAAGTGAGCTTTTTTGATCCCCTTTTGTCCGGCGTCCGTCTGTCGTGTGTCTTGCGTCGTGTGTTGTGCGTCATCCGTCTCTTTTCTTTAAATGACATCTCCTCCCAAACCACTGGGCCAATTTGAACCAAATTTGACAGAAATGTTGCTTAGGTGGTCCCCTTCAAAAATAGCCAAGAGAATTGAAATCCAATAAAAACTCTGGTTACCATGGCAACAAAAGTAAAATTTTAAAATAATCTTTAAAAATCTTCTCCTCCTGACCCAGAAGGCGTAGAGCCTTGATATTTTGCATGAAGCATCAGTATATTGACCTCTTTCAAAATAGCTAAAATTATGATCCTCGGGGTCCCCAGGGGCGGAACCCCAGGGGGGATGGGGTTAATATAGATATAAAGAACAATTTTTTAAATGACATCTCCTCCCAAACCACTGGGCCAATTTGAACCAAATTTGGCAGAAATGTTCCTTAGGTGGTCCCCTTCAAAAATAGCTAAAAGAATTGAAATCCGTTAAAACTGGTTGCCATGGCAACAAAAGTGAAATTTCAAAATAATCTTTAAGAATCTTCTCCTCCTGACCCAGAAGGCGTAGAGCCTTGATATTTTGCATGAAGCATCAGTATATTGGCCTCTTTCAAAATAGCTAAAATTATGATCCTCGGGTCTCCAGGGGCAGACCTCCAGGGGGGGGGGGGTGTTTATATAGAAATAAAGAAAGATTTTTTAAATGATAACTCCACCCAAACCACTTGGCCAATTTGAACCAAATTTGGCAGAAATGTTCCTTAGATGGTCCCCCTTAAAATTAGCTAAAAGAATTGAAATCCAATAAAAACTCTGGTTGCCATGGCAACAAAAGTGAAATTTCAAAATAATCTTTAAGAATCTTCTCCTTCTGACCCAGAAGGTGTCGAGCCTTGATATTTTGCATGAAGTATCAGTATATTGATCTCTTACAAAATAGCTAAAATCATGATCCTCGGGTCTCCAGGGGCGGACCCAGGGGGGGCGGTATTGGCATGAAGCATCAGTTCACAGACTTCTTTCTTATTTCTGAAAATATAACCCATGGAAAAAGTGTTTTCCTTCTTTCAAATCAGCACTAAAGCCTTGGAATTTGTAATTTAGACTTTTGGATCCCCAGGTTCATAGTCTTTATATGTAATTCTGGCCCACTTGTTTCATAATCCTAACCTTAACATGAAATTAGACTGTTGAAAGAAAAAGAGCCTTTATCTCAGGTGAGCGCCCCAGGGCCAACGGCCCTCTTGTTCAGAATTATTGTATTATCATAAGGATTGTTCCTTTGGAAATTGTCAAGAAGCATGGTAAAAGAGGCCATATGGAAATCTATATAAAAAATCCATTAAAAATCCTCGTTTACACAATAGAGTCCACAGTTTTCATTAGATTCTCTTCAAACTTTCTCAGAATGATTTTACCATCATAAGGATCATTCCTTTTAAGATTTGATCTGATCCATTAAGAAACATGGGAAAAGGGGCCTAATGAAAATTTAAGTAATGAATCCTCTTTTACCTGATAGAGTCCACAGTTTTCATCAGATTCTTTTCAAAATTTGTCAGAATGATTGTGTCATGGTAAGAATCCTTCCTTTTGAAACAGTGTCTGATCCGTCAAGAAACACGGGAAATGGGGTCTCATGAAAATTAATAAATTATTAAAAATCCTTGTTTACACGATAGAGCCCACAGTTTGCATCAGATTCTCTTCAAATTATCACAGGATGATTGTACCATAATATGGAGCTGCCGTCATAGCGCAGTCGGTAGCGCATCAGACTCCTAATCTTCAATCATGGGATGTCACGGGTTCGATCCCTGGCAGCGGCACATATTCTTTCCGACATTTGTCTCTCACCAATGGGTGGATAATCGTAAACCTAAGTGGGATAGCAGCTGGAGGCTAGGAAAGTATATAGTGGTAGTACTGGTGTAAGAAATACCAGGAATCCATTGTTAGGTGCTCCAGCCACCGTGATATGACTGAAATACTGCTAAAAGTGGCGTTAAACCCCATTCAATTAATCAATCAACCTTAATACTGATCATTCCTTTTGAAATTGGGTATGATCCGTCAAGAAACACAGGAAAAGGGGCCTATGAAAATTTGATAAAAAAATCTATAAAAAATCCTAGTTTACACGCTAGAGTCGACAGTTTACATCAGATTCTTTTCCTCAGAATGATTGTACCATCATAAGAATCGTTCCTTTTAAAATTTGGTATGATCTGTCATGAAACAAAGGAAAAGGGGCCTCATGAAAGTTTAAATGAAAAATTAATTTAAATTCCTCATTAACACTCTGGAGTCCACAACTTTCATTAGATTATCTTCAAACTTTCTCAGAATGATTGTACTATGATAATGATTGTTCCTTTCGAAATTTCGAATATGATTTGTCAAGAAACAGGAAAAGGGGCTTTATGAAAATTTGATTAAAAAAATTCTAGTTAACACATTAGAGTCCACAGTTTTCAATAAATTCTCTTCAAATTTTCACAGAATGATTAAACCATTTTAATGGATTTCATTTTTTCAGCTGGATCCAACAGTTTCTTGTTTAGACCAAGTGACACAAGCCTTGGAGATTATACACTGTTTGTTCTGTGCCAAAATACTGTCAAACGATTTAAAATTGAAAAACAGGGGAGAAGACTTGTATTGGGAGGAAGATACTTTGATGAGTATGTCTTTCAGAATTAATGCATGAAGAGGAATTTAAAGGAATGTTAATAAATTTTTTATTCATTTATTAAGGCATCTTTAAAAGTTTAAAAACTTTGTCCAATGAATATCATATCATAAAGATGCACATATTAGATTATATTATCAATAGTTACATGCATTTAATCTCGGAGACTTGTCACAACTTAAATTTTTATACTAGATATGTAAATATAGACGAAGGATTGATACCTCCTACTTATAAAGTCCATGATCTGACGTCAAATTCAGAGTTGTTATGCTGAAAAATCCAATGCAAATCTTGAATTACAGCCAAGATTATCAAGCTAACGGTTGTCATTTTTTGTAGTCGGCCAAAATTGTGCACCATGACCTTTTAACCCTTTCCTATTTAATCCATGGTTTTTATGTCCCTTGTCTATATTGACGTATAAAGTACAAAAAGGACAATTGTGACAAGTCCCAGATTCAGTAGATAAAGATCTTTGAAATTTAGGGATGTCTTACATTTCATGAACAATTAAACACTGATCCTTGTATTGTTAAAGACAGAAAGGACATTATCATATGCCCAAGCTCATTTGCTTTGTTATTAGTTCAATTTTAGCTCACCTGAGCAAGACGTGTGATCATCTGGTGTCTGTCATCCGTCAATAATGTTCTTAAAGAATATCTCCTCCAAAACCACCTGACCAATTTCAACTAAATTTGGAAGAAATATTCCTTTGGTGGCCCCCTTATGAATAGCTAAAAGAATTGAAATCCTTTGATAACACCAGTTGCCATGGCAACAAAAGTGAAATCAGAAAATCTTTAGAAATCTCCTTATGACCCAGAAGGCCTAGAACCTTGATATTTTGCATAAGAAAATATATTGACCTCTTTTAAAATAGCTAAAATCATTACCTATTTCCATGTAGAAAAAAAGAATTTTTTTTAGCTCGGCTGTATTTGGAGAAAACCCGAGTATATTGTGATCTCTTTGGCGTTGTTAGCGTTGGGGTTGGCGTGACAAACTTTAACCTTGGTCATATCTCTGTTGTTATTGAAGATATCCTCATGAAACTTGGCATGTGTATTGACCATCACAAGAGCTATCTAGACTATCAAGGGGAATAACTCTAAAAGCGTTTTTGTAAGAGTTATGCCCCTTTTTTGACTTAGAATTTTTGCAATATCCAGCACCTGCACCTGAGCGTTGGCACCCGTGGGCGGTGCTCTTGTTAAAAGACATCTCCTCCCAGACCATTGGGCCAATTTGAACCAAATGTAGCAGAAATATTCCTTATATGCTCCTCTTCCAAAATAGCTAAAAGTAAAGAAATCCATTGAAAACTCTGGTGACAAAAGTGAAATTTTAAGAAGATTATCTTCTCCTCCTGATCCAGATGGAGTTAGAGCCTTTATGTTTTGCATGAAATATCAGTATTGTTAAAATCATAACCATCAGGGCCCCAGGTGCTGAGCCAGAGGGAGGATGGGGGCTATAAAGAAACAAAGAAGGATCTTTAAACGACATTTCCTCCCAAACAACTGGGTCATTTTTAACCAAATTTTGCAGAAATGTTCCTAATTTGGTCCTCAATAGCTAAAGGAACCCCAGGTACAAAGCCTGTATACATGTATGTAAAACGTAATGTTGGGCCCCCTTGTATCACAGTCTTAACATTAAATATTCACTTTTGAAAGAAAAGAGCTTTTATCTCAGGTGAGTGTACTAGGGCCAACAGGCCTCTTGTTTAGCCAGTGGGTTATTTTTATGGCGGAGTGTCCCTTGTGTTTGTTCTTTTGTTTTTTTTCTTTTAAAGATCTTCTCAAAAAGTACTGAATAGAATTCAATCAACTTTACATTAATGATCCTTGATCAAAGAATTTTGATCTGATAAAAAACATGGCTTTATGGGTGGGATTAATTTCCGTATTTGGTGAAAACTTTGATAAGTTTTTCTTAGAAACCAGTTGATTTCACAGGAATGATCAATTGGTGTTCCTTTTCAGATTTATTGAAGAATTTTTTATAGTTTTGATAATAAAGCATTTGAGGATTGGCCTAATTTCAGGTAGAACAATCCTTTCCAACATTTATCCCCCACCTGTGGACGTACAATCACAAGCCTAGGTTCAATGAGCAGCTTAGGCTTAGAAAGGATGTATTGGTAGTACTGGTGTGAGAAATACCAGGAATCCATGGTTAGATACTTTAGCTGCTGCAATATGACTAAAATACTGTTAAGAGTGACATTAAACTCCATTAAAATAAACAAATCAGGTAGAGATCACTTAGTGATGCAAGGGAAACAAGTGATACTGCTTGAATGAGAATATTTTTGGCTTAAATGAAAGTTGCCTTACTAAAAGCAAATTTAAGAAAAAAGTAGCTTTTTCTTAGGCTCAGCTGAGCACAACATGTTCAATGTGAGCTATTGTGATCGTTGAATCTCTGTTGTCCATCATGAGAATCTACACTCTAGAGGCCAAAATTATAGCTGTTTTTCATGACACTTAGTCAGAATTTTTGTAATATCATAAGGAATAACGCTATTGAAATGGGAAACATTCCTTTGGAAAAACAGAAAAAGGGACCTAAATGACAATATTACAGTTTACACCTTTAGAGGGCACAATTAAGGCTCAATCTTCATGAAACTTTTATCATATTGTTTGTAAGGTCATTAGGATTAACACTATGGAGAAATCAAACATTCCTCTGGAAGCCGAAAAGGGGCCTTGGTGATAATTCTTTGTTTATACTCTAGAGACCACAATTGTGGCTCGTTCTTCACCAAAACAGATCTGCTTTTTGAAGTTTCTATGTTCAGTTAGTATCTCAGGTGAGCCAGTTTGGGCATTTTAGCCCTTTTTGTTATTGTTTCTAGGTTCTTAAGCAAATGGTGATTGATTTTCATCTGGAATCATTTTACGTTGATCTTGGCCTTTGGTCTGCTTAATTAAGATGTGCGCCCTAAAGGCCTGCTTCATTAAAAACTGCGTCCTAAAGGCCTGCTTAATTCAAAGACTGTGTCCTATCTCATTACTTTTCAAAACAAGTAAATATTTATCAGACATTCAATTGTTTGGCGGAAAGTACCGGTAGAATGATACAGGCATTCTTTTGCCTCTTGTTTCACATACCTTTTAACAGAATTGTCTCATCTTTGCTTTAGTCTAGATGCTATCATCCGACGCTACCAAAGAGAGGAAATACAACCAGGCCATGTATTGGGTAATTGTGTTAACAGGGTGTGTATTTTTCATTTTACTTGATAATTCTTTGTTGCATACAGCTTAAATCTGTTCTACTACAGATTTTAGATGGTAATACTTTCTATTTTATGCCCCTTCTCTGAAAGAACAGGTACAAAGTGTTTTACCGATACACATCTTTCCGCCAAACTTTACAAAAAAGTCTTTTTTCATTTCTTGTTATTTCAAAGTTTTCAGCTTTCTTATTCAACTGTCTTCATGACTTGAATTATAAAAAAAGGGATGTGAATTGGTGGTTTCAAAAAATAAAAAAAAAATACTCTTGAAGTTGTTAAAAAGAAGAAATTAGTATATCTTCTTCTGATTTCATTTTAAAATACATAGCTTGTAATACCTCCAAGGTCAAGGTCACAGTTGAAGGTGCTACTGTCATGCAAAATGTTTGTTGTGATACGTCCAAGGTCAAATCAGCGGGCTCCACACGTTGTCCCTGGACAACCTATTTCTCGTATAAATACCTGTAGAATTTAAAGTCACTGTTTTGTATCTTGAAGTTGAGGCTGAGGCTACACTGAAAACAGTTTCGCAAAAATTGAAATGCTCATTTTGTAAAGTTTTTATTAGCTCACCTAAGCACAGAGTGCGAGGTGAGCTATTGTGATCGGCCGTTGTCCGTCATCCGTCTGTCAGTCTGTCCGTCTGTCCGTCCGTCCACAATTTCTTTAAAAATTTTCTCCTCCTAAACCAGTAGGCCAATCAAGCTGAAACTTTGCAGGGATGTTCCTTGGGTGAAGTTCTTCTAAAGTTGTTAAAAGAATTAAATTCCGTTAAAAACTCTGGTTGCCGCGGCATTTGAAAATGGGAATCTTTAGGAATTCTTTAAATATCTTTAAAAATCTTCTCCTCCTAAACCAGTAGGCCAATCAAGCTGAAACTTTGCAGGGATGTTCCTTGGGTGAAGTTCTTCAAAAGTTGTTAAAAGAATTTAATTCCGTCAAAAACTCAGGTCGCTGGGGCATATGAAAATGGGAAATTTTAGTAATTCTTTGAATATCTTTAAAAATATTCTTCTCCTAAACCAGTGGTGGGCCAATCAAGCTTAAACTTTGCAGGGATGTTCATTTGGTGAAGTTCTTCAAAAGTTGTAAGCCGCCGTCATAGCGCAGTCGGTAGCACGCCAGACTCCTAATCTTCAGTCATAGGTGTCATGGGTTCGATCCCCGGCGGCGGCAAATATTCTTTCCGACAATTGTCTCTCACCAATGGGTTGATAATCGTAAACCTAAGTGGGATAGCAGCTGGAGGCTAGGAAAGGATGTAGTGGTAGTACTGTTGTGAGAAATACCAGGAATCCATTGTTAGGTGCTCCAGCCACCGCGATATGACTGAAATACTGTTAAAAGTGGCGTTAAACCCATTCAATCAATCAATCAATCAATCAATCAAAGGTTGTTAAAAGAATTAAATTCCGTTAAAAACTCTGGTTGCTGCGGCATTTGAAAATGGGAATCTTCAAGAATTCTTTAAATATCTTTAAAAATCTTCTCCTCCTAAACCAGTAGGCCAATCAAGTTGAAACTTTGCAGGGATGTTCCTTGGATGAAGCTCTTCAAAAGTTGTTAAAAGAATTTCATTCTGTGCAAAACTCTTCTAACCGCTGCATATGAAAATTGGAAAATTTAGTAAATCTTTGATGTTGTTTTTTTTCATAGACTACAAGGCCAAAGGCAAAGGTAAAGAGCTTAATCATATGGTTCTCTACCAAGTTTTTAAATATTTAATCTCTGGAGTCAAAAATGGCCCCGCCCCTGAGGTCCGAAGTTTGGAAAAATTCTTGATAAGATCAATTTCAAAAGGCTTCTCTTCTTAAACTATAAGGTCTAGGATATTCATATTTGGTATATAGCTTAACTAGATGGTTTTGTACTTTATCACAAAAAGTTTTCATCCAAGGGTCAAAAACGGCCCTGACTAGAGGTCCAAAATTGGGAAAAACGCAAAATTTGAGTATGTTTACAAAAAATTCTTCATTTTAAGGCGGAGGGCATTTATATTTTGAGTGTAGCATAGCCTGGCTGTTATCTATCAATTTTGATTAAATCATGCCTGTAGGTTAAAAAAACACCCCTTCCCTGGGTGTCCAAGGTTCGTAAAAAAGCTCAATTAGACCATGTTCAACAGTCTTCTCCTCCCAATCTACAAAGTCTAAGGCATTTGTATTTGATTTATAGCATAACCAGATGGTTCTCTACTATGTTAGCTAAAATCTTAGCCCTTGGATAAAACATGGCACGGCCCCAGAGGTCCAAAATTTTGGAAAACACCCAATTAGAGCAACTTCAAAAGTCTTCTCCTTCTGAAATTTAAGATGAAGGGCATTCATATTTGGTATGTAGCATGACTAAATAATTTTGTACTATGTTACAGGAAAATATGCTCTTAGGATAAAAAAATGTCTCTGCTCCTGGGATTATTGCATAAGTCGCATTGAAAGGATTCTTCTTAAATAGAAATGGAGAAATTGCTTGCTTTCTCACAATGCTTTTTTAAACCTTTTTCCCTGAGGGTGGCAAATTCTGGGATAGTTTGGTAATCGATTAAACTATGAAGCCAAAGGCATTCATTTTCATTTTAAAGCATTACTGGATTGTTTTGTACAAAGCCCAAAATCTTATATTTTATTTATTTTGCTCAAGTTGTGTCTTTCTTATACAAAAAACAGCTGTAATTTGCAGATGCCTCAGGTGAGCGATTTAGGACCATCATGGTCCTCTTGTTTAAAGGTTGTAGTTTCGTAGTTTATGTCTTATGTGAAATAATATCTACATCAATGTATTTTCCAAATATAGTGTTTAAAGTACTGTCAATCTTGAATTTAGTAACCACTCAAGAGACATAATGCATGATAATTCCAATGGTTTTGAATGTGAATGAAATGGCAACAGAAAAAATTGTTTAACTTTTTTACACCAACATTAGATTGACTTTTGTATTTACTATTCATCAAGGATGCTGGTGAATTTTCCTCAAAAATACCTCAGATCTCAAATATTGAACATCAGAGCTCGGCTGAGGATATTTATGCCTCCATAAGACTGAGTACAGGACCAAATAGATTGATGGGCCGACAGGACAAAATAGAAATGAGTGGATACCTCCATAAGAAAAGTATGTCTTAATTTTTATTTGAAATAAAGTGGAATATCATTTATTTTCATATTTGTAGATTACATACAGCTAATAGTCCCCTACCGGCAAAAGCCAAAGGGAACTATAGGTTTGTGCTCTGTCCGTCTGTCCATCTGTCTGTCCGTCTGTCTGTCATACGTCATAGAGTTACAGGGTTTTCCCTCGACTTTCAAGACAGGGGGTCATTTTGCCACATTATGACCCCTATCAAATAAGATAAAGAAGGCTGTCTAGCTATTTTGGGGGTCATTTCTGAAAAATGGGGGTCCAAATTCAAAGAAGGAGAGGGTCAGGGAAAACCCTGGAGTTATAAGTACTCTGAAATGATCCAATATCAAACAATGACAGATCTGGACTTCATCCCTTGATAGGCTTGAATTTACCTGACACCTTTGATCGTAAATGCAGAATTATAATATAGATAACTTGTAACAATAGAATCAAAGATAGGCATAAGTTCGTTTACTTCTTTGTTTCAAAAGAAATATATAAATAAATATTTGTTCCTAGAAAAAGGTTTATTCATGAATATATATTTATATTCATGACCCTGCATCGTGATCTGTATTCGTATTCGTAACTTTCTGTATCGTTACAGCCCTAGTGGCAACCAAGTCAGAAAACTTAAAAAATCTTCTCCTCCATAACCATTTTGATATTTGGTATAAATAATCATCTATTGACCCTCTACCAAAATACTTGTTTGATAGAGGATGGGGCTTTGTTAGTTGTGATCAAGTAACTGATTGGTTAGAAAATAAAACTGCAGCTGCTGGGGGGGGGGATGTAAAGTCATGGATATGATTTGAATTTTATTGATTACAAAGAAGTAATTTGCTGTATAATTACTATTTCAGGTAGCAAAAGTAAAAAGTGGAAACCTTTCTACTTTATTTTGAATGGTAGCAATAGAGAGCTGTGTTATTTTCAAAATGAAAAGGTATGCTAGTTGTTTAAGCTTAGTTATTTGTGTATGTATTCACATGTATAACTGTATTAAGAGAAGAAAAAATTGTATTGATTGCAATTGCCACAAAAACAATTGATACTTTGTAGTAGGCAAATTTATTTAACACCTTAAGTTTTAAATGTATGAATAAAAATCATGTATGTTCTAATAAATAATCATAGTCTCTATGCTAGGCCTTTTCCTCAGTAATAATCCTTGTCTCCAGTCAGATTATGTATCTTTCATTAACAGCAGCAAAACAGTTGATTAGGATAAATTAATTTCAATTTTTTTATTCTTTATTAAACAGCGTTCCAAATCCAAAGGTTTGATTGATCTTAACTATAGTGAGTTGTACCCAGTGGATGACAGCTATTTTGGCAGGTATGTTCAGATGCCTGGAGCCAAAGTGATTCAATCAGTTGGAAATATACTGCATTTTTAATTCTATGATTAACTTGACACATGTTATTTGATTCTCATTAACAGCTTGATATCAGTTTCCATAGCACTCTGGATAAGCTTTACTTAGAATAGGTATAAAGTAAGAGTTATGATTTCAAATCTGTTTAATAAATTAACAGAAGACAAAATTTCAGACCAATCCAAGTTCAAAGAGGCTGCAAATAACTAATTATGGTAAGCAGGAATGGCAAGTGCAAGTAATTTCTCCTTTTTGTCACAATATTTTCAATATAGGTAAAAGTTAGAGGTTTTTAGCTCACCTGAGCACAAAGTGCAAGGTGAGCTATTGTGATCGGTCGTTGTCTGTCTTCCGTCCGTCCGTCTGTCTGTCCGTCCACAATTTCTTTAAAAATCTTCTCCTCCTAAACCAGTAGGCCAATCAAGCTGAAACTTTGCAGGGATGTTACTTGGGTGAAGTTCTTCAAAAGTTGTTAAAAGAATTAAATTCCGTCAAAAACTCTGGTTGCCGCAGCATTAGAAAATGGGAATCTTTAGTTATTTTTTAAATATCTTCTCCTCCTAAACCAGTAGGCCAATCAAGCTGAAACTTTCCAGGGATGTTCCTTGGGTGAAGTTCTTCAAAAGTTGTTAAAAGAATTTAATTCCGTCAAAAACTCTGGTTGCTGCGGCATTAGAAAATGGGAGTCTTTAGTAATTTTTTAAATATCTTTTAAAAATCTTCTCTTCCTAAACCAGTAGGCCAATCAAGCTGAAACTTTGCAGGGATGTTCATTGGGTGAACTTCTTTAAAAGTTGTTAAAAGATTTTAATTCCGTCAAAAACTCTGGTTGCCGTGGCATTAGAAAATGGGAAATTTCAGTAATTCTTTAAATACCTTTAAAAATCTTCTCCTCCTAAACCAGTAAGCCAATCAAGCTGAAACTTTGCAGGGATGTTTCTTGGCTCTTCAAAAGTTGTTAAAAGAATTTAATTCTGTCAAAAACTCTTGTAACCGCGGCATATGAAAATGGGAAATTTAATAAATATTTGTTGTTATTTTTTTCATAGACTACAAGGCCAAAGGCCTTTATATTTTGTATAGAGCTTAATCATATGGATCTCTTCCAATTTTTTAAATATTTATTCTCTGGGGTAAAAAATGGCCCTGCTCCTGAGGTCGGAAGTTTGGAAAAATGCTTCATAAGAGCAATTTCAAAAGGCTTCTCCTTTTGAACTATAAGGTCTAGGATATTCATATTTGGTATGTAGCATAACTAGATGGTTTTGTACTATATCACTAAAATTTGTCCTCCATGGGTCAAAAACGGCATTTATATTATTAGTGTAGCATAGCCTGGCTGTTGTCTATCAGTTTTGATTAAATCATGCTTCTAGGATAAAAAACACCCCTTCCCTGGGTGTCCAAAATTCGTAAAAATGCTCAATTAGACCATGTTCAATAGTCTTCTCCTCCCAATCTACAAAGTCTAAGGCATTCATATTTGATATATAGCATAACCAGATGGTTCTCTACTATGTTAGCTGAAATCTTAGCCCTGGGATAAAACATGGCACTGCCCCAGAGGTCCAAATTTTTGGAAAACACCCAATTAGAGCAACTTCAAAAGTCTTCTCCTTCTGAAATATAAGATGAAGGGCATTCATATTTGGTATGAAGCATGTCTAAATAATTTTGTACTATGTTACAGGAAAATATGCTCTTAGGATAAAAAATGTCTCTGCTCCTGGGATTGAAAAATGCGTAAATCGCAATGAAAGAATTCTTCTTAAATAGAAATGTAGAAATTGCATTTGTTTCATTTATTTTGTTAAGATGTGTCTTTTTTATACAAAAAAGTACTGTAACTTGCAGATGCCTCAGGTGAGCGATTTAGGACCATCATGGTCCTCGAGTATTTATTATAGTATCACCCTATCTAAAGGACCACTCATTGTTGGATTATCAGACATTTTGTCCCTGTGTGCAGTACCTCCGAAATTCCTTCTTTTTGCTGCTGGGGGTCTGGCAGAAATGGGCCTATGGTAACTAGCTGGCTGCATCCCTACTTGCCGTATTAGTTGTAATCCATTGAGCATCTTCTACCGAAATTCAAACCTTCAACCTCCTGCTTCAAAATATGAGGCGGCGGCACATATCCTTTCAGACATTTGTCTCTCATCAATGGATGGATAATTGTAAACCTAAGTGGGACAGCAGCTAGAGGCTAGAAAAGGATGTAGTGGTAGTGCTGGTGTCAGAAATACCAGGAATCCATTGTTAGGTGCTCCAGCCTCAGCGATTTGACTGAAATATTTTTAAAAGTGGCTCTAAACCCCATTCAAACAATCAATCAAAATATGATGACCTAATCACTTGATCATTGAAGTATAGCTATTTTTCTTCAGTGTATTAGACCTTGGTATTTTGTGATAAGGGATAAGAGGAATAATTTACCATATACTTCTGAATATTTCAGGCCAAACTGTTTTCAACTGGTGACAAATGCTTTACAGAACTACCAAATATATTATTTATGTGCACAAAATACAGACAGTGCTAGGGTAAGTAAGTATGCCCCCTAAAGAATAGAGGAGTATATTGATGTAGCCATGTCTATCTGTCTGCCTATCCATTTGTCAGTTTGTCTGTTCATACACCTGTGCAATTGTCCTTAGAGAGTATTGTCTTTTAAGCTCAAATTTCAAAAATCTTCTTCTCCAAAAACTGGAGGGCCTAGAGCTTTGATATTTGGTATGTAGCATCATCTAGTGGCTTTCTATCAAGATTGCATTAATTATGTTCCCAGGATCATAATTAGCCGATTCCTGGACATCACAAGTTTTACAAAGGGCTTATATAGTGAAAATTTTAAAAATCTTCTTTTTCCCAAACAGGAGGGCCTAGAGCATTGATATTTGGTATGTAGCATCATCTGGTAGACCTCTATCAAGGTTGTACAAATTATGGCCCAGGGTTATAATTAGCCTATTCCTGGACATCACAAGTTTTACAAAGGGTTTATATATTGAACATTTCAAAACTCTTCTTCTCCAAAACAGAAGAACCAAGAACTCTGATATTTGGTATACAGCATCATCTGGTGGACCTCTATCAAGATTGTACAAATTGATCAAAATTAACCCATTCCAGGATGTCATAAGTTTAACATGGACTTATATAGTGAAAACTTTAGAAATCTTCTTCTCTCAAACAGATAGGACCAGAGCTTTGATATTTGGTATACAGCATCGTCATGTGGACCTTTATCTAGATTGTACAAATTATTGCCCCAGGGTCATAATTAGCCCATTTCCGGATGTCACAAGTTTAACAAGGGATTACAGAGTGAAAACTTTAGAAATCTTCTTCTCTCAAATAGATAGGCCTAAAGCTTTGATATTTGGTATGTAGCATCATCTAGTGGATCTCTATCAATATTGTATATGTTATAGCCCCTGAGTCATAATTAGCCTATTCCTTGATATCACAAATTTTACATAGGGCTTATATAGTGGAAATTTTAAAACTCTTCTACTCCCAAACAAGAAGGCCTAGAGCTTTGATATTTGGTATACAGCATGATCTGGTGGACCTCTATCAAGATTGTATTAATTATGGTCCCAGGGTTAGAATTAGCCCGTTCAAAGATGGCACAATTTTAACATAGGCTTGTTTAATGAAAACTTTTAAAAGATTTTCTTCTCCATAACTAAAAGTTTAGAGCTTTGATATTTGGTATGTAGCATAATCTGTTGGACTTTTATCTGTTTTTGTGCTCTTTTGAACCTTGTTTGACATACTGTATTTTTGTGGCTTTCTGGTATAATCTATAATACTCTTTATTTGTAACATTCTTTGTATGGGACAATTTAGTGCCCTATCTATCTAATAGTGAGGGAGACAGAGGAAGGGAAGAGAAGTAAAATAAACTGAATAATGTCACAATAGTTTGGTGTTAAAATCATCGTTAGAGTAGATAAATCAAGTTCAAATAATGAAAAGATGAGGTATATTATTCAAGAACAACTCTCAATAAAAAACAAGTTTGATTCATTAAGATGCCTAATAATAAACAAGTTAGAAAGCACTTTTAATAATCTTTATTAAACAGTCATATCATAATTGAGACGCCCATCATGCTCCACATTTGCCTCTTTGCCTTCAATTATTTTTGGGAGAGCCCCGCATTTATGGTATTAAGTAAAAACTTTGACATTCTTTACTCAGAAATTACTGACTGAATCATTTCCAAGTCTCACTGAAATGATTTCATTTCATTCCGTTGTTAACTTACCATACGAAAAATACATTAGGATTTACTTCCCTTGACAACGCAGAAACACGTAAACAAAAGTGAGCGTCTAGATGATCAAGATCATACAAACTACTCCATGTATCTAGACGCTATATCCGGCAGTTAAATTTTCTGCGCCATTGCAGTCACACGTGTTTTTGACAGCTCGTGTTTTTTTCGAGTTTGCAACTTTTGTCTTGATTTTTTGGATGGCGGAGGCTGCCATTATAATGGAGCGTAAATCGGACAACGAGTCAGAGGTTTCTAAACCCGTTTCTAAGAAGAAATCTTCGGGAAAAAGCTCTACGAAGCCTTCGACTTCCACTACGAAAACCAAAAAAGACGACCGGGAGACGATGGAAAACCTGGAAGACCGATTGAGCAAGAAGTTTGAGGAACGTCTCTCGGGTTTTACGGAGCAATTAGAGAAGTTAGCTTCCATTCTATCGAGTAAGGTAAGCGAAGAACCAGTTTCTCGGGTTGACAGTTCTCGGACATTGGCCGAGCCTGTACACGCATGTCAGGTCACAGACGAGGCATTTAGTGCTGCTCGCAGACCTTTACTTTCCATGGAAAATAGTCTTAATAGAGACTATGGATTGGACAGAAATTGCTCAAATAGGGATGATGCACTCTCACTACAGGTGTCTGAAACAGAAAGACGAAATAGTGGGTTTTATGAGGATTCTGAGATCCATTCTTTGTCTTCTGGGCAAAACGAAAATGTATCTGACACAAGATTTAGTAAATATATGTCAGTCAGTGAGGACATTAGAAATAAATCATTATTAAATATGTTTGGGGAAGATGCCCAGACAAAATCTCAAAAGTCGGGTGTTGGCATTATTTTAGATGATGCACAGAAGAGCATTATATCCGAGTCATTTAGATGTGAGAAACCTGATAAACTCTCTTGTTATAAGGACAGTTATAGAAATGATTTTCCGGTGCATGAATCGTGAGAAATGGTTTCAAGTGCCAAAATTAGATGATACGGTTGAATCACTTTTGATAAAACGATATGGCCATAGGGCAGCTTTTGGAAATGCTCCGACTTTATTCAGCAGACCATTGCGTTCAATTGAAAGATTGGGTTTTCAAAGTCAGATGGCTGCACGAATGGGAATGATTCTTTCTTGTTATTCTCAACAAGTACTTGGGTCGTTGTTGGATTGTTTGCAACAAAAAGATTGCAATTTGGATTTGGCAATTCAGATGACAAGGGATAGCTTTGCTATTTCAACCAAATTATTAGATCAAATGGCCAGAACTGGGGCCTTTTCACATCTAATTCGTAGAAAGGCAGCATTGTATGACACAGGTTTAAGTGAACTTAAGGACTATGCTGCGACTGTGAACTCTTTACCTTTAACAGCAGAAGGTGTATTTGGCATTGACTTTGATAATAAATTGAAAGAAAAGCAGGAAAGAAATAAACAGATTTCAGAGGTCATTCCTGACTCAATGTTTGTTAAACCAAAACCCATCCCTTCTACAGGTGGCTATAAGAGAAAATTCACAGGTTCTTCAGAGAACATGTCAAAGAAGGGAAGATATGATGACAAATTTCAGGGTCAGTCTCGGCAGAATTCTGGTTATTCGGGGTTGGGCAACTACAGAATTCCTAGAAACTCTTACAGACAAGGACAAAGAAATAAGGTGAGTTCTTTTCGCAACAACAAATCTACACCAGATAAGAGTTGACAACAATGTCATGATGCTTTTACCAGAGGTCCCAGTAGGGGGCAGGTTGAAATATTTTCTGACAAATTGGGAGAAAATAACACAGGACAAATGGGTTTTATCTACAATAAAAAATGGTCTTCTTTTAGAATTTTTGACAATTCCAAAGTTCAAGGGAATAAAGAAAACAAGAGCTCCTCCAGACAGGTTAGCACTTATTTTGTCAGAGGTAGAAAAACTCTTGGAAAAAGGTGCCATAGAAGAAATTCCATGGCAGGAAGCAATGGAAGGTTTCTACAGCACATTTTTCTTAGTACCAAAGAAAAATGGGGAATTACGCCCAGTCATAAACCTAAAACCTTTGAACAATTATATGGTAAAGAAGCATTTCAAGATGGACACTTTATCAAAAGTCATAAATCTATTGAAAAGGGGCGATTATGCAATTTCTCTCGATCTAAAGGATGCCTATCTTCATATTCCCGTGCACAAATCACACAGAAAGTATCTAAGGTTCTGTGTAAACAACAAATGTTACCAGTTCAAAGCAATGTGTTTTGGCCCAACTCAAGCCCCTCGAGTTTTCACAAAGATTGTCACTGTAGTGGCAGCTTTCTTGCGAATACACAATGTTTGTCTGTCTTCTTACCTGGACGACTGGTGTGTAGCAAATTCAGAATTCCAGGGCACTCTGTCAGATCGAGACATGATTCTAGACATATTACTGAAACTAGGGTTCATAATCAATGTAGAGAAATCATCTTTGACCCCAAGTCCAACATTAATTTATCTGGGCTGTCTGTTCAATCTTCAATTGGGGCAAGTTTTTCCAACATTAGAGAGAATAGAAAAGTTAGAAAAGGCAATTCAGAACCTTATTACAGGGGAAAGTACAGCTTTTCAATTTCTTCATGTTCTGGGGCTGATGGCATCTTGCATAGAAATAGTCCCATATGCTCGGTTACACATGCGTCCTATTCAAATACATCTTCTTGCTTTTTGGAGACCAATGTCAAGGGATATGCTAGCAACAGTGCCTATTTCAAATCACTTAATAGGTCATCTCAAATGGTGGTTAGTGCGAGCAAATACGCTAAAGGGCAGATCCCTTCAACCATGGTCTACAACAGTGACAATAACAACAGATTCCTCCAAGACAGGTTACGGGGGTCATTTAGAGGGTCAGAAAATTTTTCAGGGGACTTGGTCACAGGAAGAGTCAAAAAGGCATATCAATCTGTTGGAACTAGATGCTGTTTTGAGAACAGTAGTGCATTTCCTCCCTTTTCTGAAGAACAAGAATGTTTTGGTCAGATCAGACAACACCACAGTGGTGCAATTCATAAACAAACAAGGGGGGACCAAATCGGCCAGGTTGTGTTACCTAGCATGGGACCTATGGCAATATGCAATCAAAAACAATATAGGAATAAAGGCCGCATTCATTGCTGGCAGGATGAACGTCCTCGCGGACCAATTATCCAGGGTGAAAATTCGCCCATCAGAATGGACCCTGAACAACAAAATAGTTCAATCTCTGTTCAATTTAATAGGTCACCCTATGATAGATCTTTTTGCTTCAGCAGACAATCACAAGACTCCAATTTATTGCACTTGGTTACCACACAAGAATGCCCTAGCAGTGGATGCTCTTTCAATTTCCTGGGAGGGAATGATAGCCTATGCATTTCCCCCAATATGCCTCATTCCAAGAGTTCTGCAACACATGACTCAATTTCAGTGTCAAATACTGTCAATAGCACCTCATTGGCCCAGGCGTCATTGGTACACAACTTTGCTCCAGATGCTAATAGCAGTACCAATAAGGTTACCAGTAATGCCAGAGATGCTGGTTCAACCAAAAACAAAGATATTTCACCCAGATCCGGGGGTATTCAAACTAACAGCTTGGCTGCTCTCAACAGAAATTTTGAAACAAGAGGCTTTTCTAAACGGGTTAGAAGATTGCTCACAGCCTCTTGGAGAAGGGGAACACAGAAGGACTATATCAGTAAATTTGCAAAGTTCAATAGCTGGTGTTGTGAAAGGGAAAAGAATCCCTATACAGTTTCTCTAATTGACTGTACAGATTTTTTAACACATTTATTTCATGAGGGTTTGCAGTATAGGACAATATCAGGGTATAGGTCTATGCTGTCTGCTGTGTTACCACCCATTGATAACTATCAAGTTGGTCAGCACCCATATATTGTGAGGTTAATAAAAGGGGTTTTTAATTTAAGACCTCCCACAACAAAATTGTGTCCTGAATGGGACTTAGATAGGGTTTTAAAAGTATTACAAGAATATCCATTTGAACCATTGCATAAAACATGCTTGAAGTACGTAACATTTAAAACTGTTTTTCTTGTAGCTATCACAACGTTCCGGAGATGCTCGGACTTACAATCATTAAAGATTGGTGAAGGCAACATATCTGTACATAGTAGGGGAATACTCTTTCTTCGTCAAGGATTATCCAAGCAGGATAGACAGTCACATTACGGGAGTAGAATTTGGGTTCCAGCATTTCCTGAAAATAAACGACTGGATCCTAAGAGGGCTTTAGCTATTTATCTGAAGAGAACTGAAATTTTCCGTAGAAAAAAGAATTCAGATGAGTTGAAACTTTTCCTTTCCTTTATCAATCCACATCAGCCAGTTTCATCTCAAACTTTGAGTAAATGGATTGTGAATACTATAAAGTATGCATATGACAAGGATATCAGAGTTAATGCTCATTCTACAAGAGCTATTGGACCGTCGTGGGCTCTTTTTAAGGGAGCAAGTATGTCTTCAATTATTGAAGCTGCAGATTGGAAAACGGAATCGACTTTCACAAAGTTCTATTTCCGTAATGTTGAAAATAGTGTTTTAAAGTAAACAATAAGTATGTGATAACATGTATATAAGGGCATGGAACTTTTTCATATTGTGTATAGAGGGTTAAAGTTGTTAAATATGGTATTGAACTGTTATTACCTTGAAGTCATTGAAGATGATTTGTGTATATAAAGAGGTTATAATGCAGAGGATTCAAAGAAAATGCACCCACCTTCCACTGGGAGGTAAGCTTTATAATCTATCCTAATGTATTTTTCGTATGGTAAGTTAACAACGGAATGAAATGAAATTCAAAAATTTGTTTTCAAATTCAAATTTTATGAATGGAGTTGTTAACTTACCATACAATTCCCGCCCTCCTCCCCGGCATTTTCAGAAGGGACTGCAATGTCGCCTTTTTAGTATTTAACTGCCGGATATAGCGTCTAGATACATGGAGTAGTTTGTATGATCTTGATCATCTAGACGCTCACTTTTGTTTACGTGTTTCTGCGTTGTCAAGGGAAGTAAATCCTAATGTATTTTTCGTATGGTAAGTTAACAACTCCATTCATAAAATTTGAATTTGAAAACAAATTTTTGAATTTTTGAGTGACCCTTGATCAGAATCCTTGAAAGAAAAAAGGGGGTTGTATGGTTGGAGGACAAACATGGCTTTAAGAGGGGCAGATGGAGATATTATTTCAAGATATTGTATATAGAGAGATCACTCAAGGTTTTCTCCTGTGAAACTGTCAAAAGGGAAGTTATATTGCTGCTTGAGTAGTTAAGTATGTTGCATATGAGCACTTCCCATGTGTTTTTTCTGAACTCTATGAGTTGCTTCATATGTATATAAAGAAAGACATATTATTCCTTTAACCCTTGACCAGCCTACATTTCGATTGCTCCACATTCAAACAAGTGGTGACTGACAATTTCAAGTTTGTGAAAATGAAAGAATTGCTTGTTCTAAGTTTTTTTTTCATGATGATCAGAAATATTAACAAAGTTTAGAACATAGATTATTAGAAAATATCAAGAAGGTCTTTGACCCATGAGGATTACACAAATATAACACAATAATACAATATGACGGAAAACAACTTCTGCATAACTATTTGCAATCAGAAGCTGTAAATATACAGACATGATGAGAAAATATGATCCAAGATCTGTTCAGCTTACTGGAAAGCGAAATTAAGCAAAATGAACAGTGGATTGGAATGAATACTATCATTAAGAGAGTCTTAAATTTTTAAGAAAATAAGTCCAGTTTATTTACAGAAAGGCACAACCAGGGCTCAAGATAAAGCCATGGTTACAACCATATGGAAGTAAACTGGTGATTCGAACATTTCATGTTTGATGTTTTACATTTATTAACTATATGTATTAAACAAATATTAATGATAGATTGTATCCAAAACATCGTAACTGCAACTACTTTTTATATACAAACCAACATGATGATTATAGAAATATTATTTTGAATTGGGTTATTAGTATATTTAGGCCTTTGGGCTGAAGTGCCTTGAGTTAAGAAAAATAGTTTTTGGTCTTTGAAAATTTCAATGAAATCCAAGTTTTCTTTCTCTAAACCCAAAACTTTGTCTATAAACCATTCTAGATATTGAAATAGATTTTGGATGTTAATCTTCAAAAATGGGTAAATGAGCTTCAGAGTATGATTTAGAGTCGTTTTAGTCAAGTAATTTATCAGAAATGTTGGACTTTGACTGGGACAGATACTCATATAAAACAATTTAAAACCAAATAGGAAACTTAATTTATCTATCATCAGAATGCTTGTTCATAATATTGTCATTGCTTGTTTTTTACAGAATTGGGTGAATTTTCTGAAAGAGCACTGTGTAAATACACAAATCACACGAATACAGCGTAGATCCACAGTCCTGAAAGAATTGCGGAGCCTTACAGTTGAAGTAATTGAATGTCGGAACTTACCACCTAGACACCTGTCTCATCCATATTGTATTATAACGTTAAATAATGTTAAAGTCTGTAAGACACAAGACAAAGAAATGTCCAATCTTTACTGGGGTGAAGATTTTACTCTAGAGTAAGTATTCTTTCTTTTTTTAGCCCTGAGAACAAATTGCTCAAGATGAGCTTTGTGATCACCCTGTGGCCATTGCATGTCGCTGTCATGCTTAAGAAGTCATCAACAGTTCTTTAAAAAACTTCCCCTATTTAAGAAATAGGCAAATTTTAACCAAACTTGGTAGGAATGTTACACTTTTCAAAACTTGTTTTGCAAAAAATTTGGTCATGACAGGGCTTGGCTTATCATACTTAGAGAAATCATGAAATAATTCTTTAAAACCTTCTTCTCCTAAACTATTGGGCCAATTTAAACCAAACTTAGCAAAAGTATTCCCTTTCATAAACTTGATTCTGAATTTTCTATTCATGAATAGATTGGGGCGTGGCAGGGTAGAATTATCAGACTTATGAGAAATAATGAAATAATTCTTTACAAAATCTTCTCCTCTATATCTATAAGATCAATTTGGACCAAACTTGGCTGGAAATTTTCTTGTATGATGCTTTCTAAAATTGTTTGTGGAACTTTGATTTCCGGAAAAAATTGAGGTGTTTCAAAACTTTTCTAACATTTTTGTTGAATTTGATTTGTGAAAAAATAGATTTATGGCAGAACAGGCTAGTCAGGCTAGTCAGACATATGAGAAAACAGAATTATTCTTTAAAAATCTTCTACTCCTAAACCACTGAGCAAGTTGGCACCAAAGTTGGCAGGAATGATCCTTAACCTATTAACACACAATCCCTCCTTTTTACACCCTTCAAGAAAAAAGCTTTTGAAAACATTATGGACATAGAAGAAATTGCTTGTATCAAGCAATTTTTTCAATGTCCATAACATTGTTTCAATTTTGAAAAATATTTGACATGTGACAACACAGATAAGCTAAAATTTGAGTTTCATTGAATGAAATCAAGTTTTCATTGAAACTTGGGAACAAAGCTTTTATGTCATTTCAACATAGTTCTTGTTAGCTCATGGTGAGCTTTTATGATCTGGTTAGGTCTGGTGTACATCATTTGTCATCCATCTTGTGTCATTTTTTCCCCTCAACTGTCTTGATATTTGACCAGAATGTTGTCTTCATATCTCAGTCATACTTGATACTAGGTCAAGTAAGTTAAAGAATTAGGTAACTAGACCAAATTTTAGAAATACCTTGTTTGCTTTGTAGAGGGCATATTTATACCCCCCAAAACTATGTTTACCTCACATGTCTTGATATATGTTCAGAAAGATAGCTTTACCAGGGGCCCAAAGGTTTGTCATTAGGTCAAATCATAGAAATACCTTGTGTGTCCTCCTCAAATGTCTTGATATTTGGTTAGAATGTACGTCTTCTTAATGTCAAATGGGGCAAAAAGTAGGTCACTAGGTCAAATCTTAGAAATACTTTGTGTGCTCTCAGTCAAGTTGGACATTTTGTGTCCTGAGGTAATTAAGTTGGTCATGTGGTTGAATCCTAGAAATACAGGGTTTTCCATGACGCAAAATTCGCGCGTCATTGTCGCAATTTCAAAACAAATGACCCGTAAAAATTTTACCTGTGCGTCATAAATGACGCAAGTTTTAAAACCTAATTCTTTGTGAATAGAATCGTCGGTAAAGGCCAAAATGTTGAAATAAATCCTTTAGAAGTCTGAGTTACGACAATCAATCAAATTAGCGACTGTCGGTAAGTTGGGTTTCCAACATTTATTTATAGCAATATCCTGTTCTATTTTTGGTTGACATAAAATATGTAGACGGGTTATAGTGATTTTTATCAGATTCAGACTCTGTTTCCGGTGATAAAACATATTGTTTACCCGACCACTAGAAAATGTAAAAATGTCGCGTCAAACAAAGATGTCAAAATTCGTCTCGTCTGCATCGGGCAGTCATGGCAAGTAGACTACCAAAGAGAGCTGTGGTAGCGAGTCTGATGATGAAACCCTGGGTCCGTCTTCGAAAAAGACTCGGAGGTCTTTCCGTCACAATTGGTTAAAAACCTTCAGATGGCTTAAATTCGCCGATGGTGAAATGCTGTGTGACCCATGTATGAAAGCGAAAAAAACTGGCTGTACGAACTTTCGTCTTTCATGTCTCCTTCGTTATTTTTTAAATTATTGTAGTCTCTGGCAGTCTTTCAGATTGACCCCCTAAATTGGAAAAAAGACCCCCAGTTCTGAAGGCATAGGGGTCACAATGACCCCCAAATTCTTATGCCAATGGAAAACCCTGAAATAGCTAGTGTTAGCTCTAGATGTCACAATTTTGACCAAAAAGTCTTGATAATTAGTCAGAATTTTTGTCTGAATGATATTTCAAACAAGATAGACATCAGGTCCTGTGCATCAAAAAGTAGCTCTCTTGGTAAATTTTGGAATACTCTGTATGAGTTATATTGAAGGCTCAAATGCCTTGATATTTCATCAAAATGTTTGTCTCTTTGATAATTAGGACAAGATTAATATTTGGTCTATTTGGGCCAAAACCCAGATCAACAGGTTAATTATTTGAATAACTTTGTATACAATGTAGAGGAAGCTGTTTGGCTCAAATATCTTAAAACTTGGTTTAACCCTTTCCTGATAGATCACTGGTTTTTACATCCCTGTGTTTTTAAACTTGAGAAAATAGTGTGGAAAAGTAGAAATTGCTTGTGACAATCCTCTTCTCCCTAACCATAAGGCCTAGAGCTTTGATATTTTGTACAAATCATCATCTATTGACCCTCTACCAAAATACTTCATAGAATTACTGTACTCTGAAATTTAGCCCTTTTCTTTGTGATCCCTGATTTTACATAGAACTAAAGAAGGATTTAAAAATGTTCTTCTACCAAACCATAAGGTCAAGAGCTTTAACCCTTGTCATGCTGAACCCGGAATATTCCGGTTTTGGTAGGAGGTATAGACCAAGATCAGCCTGCACATAAGTGCAGTCTGATCTTGGTCTACACCTACTGCTTGTTATTTTCCTGCCAGAGTTGTTATTCCAAAAGAAATATGATTTTTTAACAACAAGTTCTATCAGTGCTTTCAGCCCTTTGGTTTTACAGCAATTCAGTAAGGTAATTTATACAGCATGACAAGGGTTAATATTAAGGGTGTAATAATACCTATTGACTCTGTACTAAAATACTTCATAGAATTAGTGTTTTCTGAAAATAAGCCCTTTTCTGTGCAATCCCAGAAAGGAGTAATGAAGGATATCATAGAAAACTATCAGGCCTAGAGATTTGAAATTTTGTATGTATTAACACATATTTACCCTCTGCTTAAGTACTCCAAAGAATTAACACACTCTTGTAATTGGCTCAGTATGGTTGGATCTTCACTATACCTAGGATTAAAGGAGAAAATCTTTAAAAAATCTTGTTTTCCAAAATGATTTGGTGTAGGGCTTTGATATTATGTATATTAAATCATTAAGCTTTGAACCATCATACTCAGTGGAGGGATATAGGATCATCATGGTCCTCTTGTTTGATTATTTTAAGCTCACCTGAGCACAAAGTCATCAGTCATCTTCCCGCGTTCGATTGTCCGACCATCCATCTACCAATCTGTCCGTCTGTCAGTCCGCCCGTTGACAATTACAAAAAAACTTCTCCTAAACTAATCATGGAATTTCAACCAAACTTCACAGAAATGACACTTAGGTCATGCTCTTTCAAAATAATTCAAAGAATTGAAATCCATGAAGAACTCTAGTTGCCATGGCAACTAAAAAATCTTCTCCTCCCAAGCCATAAGGCCTAGAGCTTTGATATTTGGTATAAATCCTCATCTATTGACCCTCTACCAAAATACTTAAAAGAATTACCATATTCTGAAAAGTAGCCCTTTTCTGTAGATCCCTGATTTTACATAGAAATAAAAAGGAAAACTTGAATAATCATCCTCTCCCTAACAATAAGGTGTAGAGCTTTGTTTTTTGGTATGCATAATTATCTATTGACCCCCTACTAAAATATTTGAAAAAATTACTGTATTCTGAAAATTAGACCTTTTCAGTGCGATCCCTGATTTTACATAGAAAAAAAAGAAGGAAAACTTAGAAAATCTTCTTCTCCCAAGCCATAAGGCCTAGAGCTTTGATATTTGGTACAAATCATCATCTATTGACCCTCTACCAAAAAATTTGAAAGAATTACCGTATTCTGAAAATAAGCCCTTTTCTGTGCAATCCCTTATTTTACAAAAGTATAAAGAATGAAATTTTTGAAAATCATCTTCTCCCAAACCATAAGGCCTAGTGCTTTGGTATTTGATACTTATCATCAGCTATTGACCCTTTACCAAAATATTTCAAAGAATAACCATACTCTGAAAATAAGCCCCCATATGTCCGATCCCTAATTTTACAAAGAAATAAAGAAGGAAATCTTCTCCTCAAAAACAATGAACTTTAAAGAATTACCATATTCTGGAAATAAGCCTTTTTATGTGTGATCCCTTATTTTACAATAGGAATAAAGAAGGAAATCTTTAAAGTCTTCTCCCAAATGCTTCTTCTTTCAAACCATAAGGCTGACAGCTTTAATATTTTGTATGTCTATTGACCCTCTTCCAAAATATTTCAAAGAAATACTGTACTCTGAAATTTGGCCCTTTTCTGTACAATCCCTGATTTTATATAGAAATTAAGAAGGAAATCTTTAAAAATTTCTTGTCCAAAACCTTAAGACCTAGAGTTTTGATAAATGGTATTAATCATCATCTATTGACCCTCTACCAAAATACTTCAAAGAATTACTATATCTTGAAAATTAGCCCTTTTCTTTGCTATCCCTAATTCTAGATAGGAATAAATAATGATATCTTTGAAAACCTTCTTCTCCTTAAACATTAGGCCTAGAGCTTTGATAATAGGTATTATTGATGTCTATACTTCAAAGTATTACCATATTCAAGAAATTAGCGCTTTATGGTGGGATCATCAATATACCTAGGATTAAAAGAGTAAATACATCTTCTCCAAAATAATTAGACAGAGGGCTTTGCTATTTTTTATATATCATAAAGCCATGAACCAGCATACTCCGGGGAGTCGAAGGTTTTTCAGACTACTATTTAAAGTCCAATTTATGTGAAATCTAATCATTGAATACGGTTGAAAATATTGTGAAAAAAGAAATTTCAAGCTTTTGTCATGGTGTTGAGTCTGTTGTGTGTCTGTCATTTTTTCGTCCGTCCATAAACTTTTACTTTAAAAATCTTTTCCTCAGAAAGTGCTGAACAGAATTCAACCTAATTTCAAAGAAATAATTCTTGGGTCACCCTTTATCAGATTCCTTCAAAGAATTTTGATCAGATGAAAAACATGGCTTTAATGGGCGGGCTTAATTCCCATTTATTTTGAAACCTTTAAAAGTCTTCATCTCAGACACCATTGGATGGATTTCAACCAGATTTCTCAGGAATTATCTTTTGGTAACCCCTTTTAAGATTCCTTAAATAAGAATTGATAAGCTTAAATCGATAGGTCTAATTTCCATGTAAGGTATACAGTGATTACAATGATTATATAAGTTTTCAACAAATACATGTATCACAGAACAACCCTTTGGTGACTCTTTGTCAGATTCAATCATATGGCTCAGATGAGAATTGTGATTTTATTGGGGGACTTGTCTCCATATATGATATTACTGAAATTTTGAAAATCTTACTTTTGCAAACTGCAGGGTGGTTTTCAACCAAATTCCTCATGAATGATCATTAAATTCAGGCCGGTGGAGCAAATCAGGTGCTCAAGTGCCTCTGGTTTCTTTATCCACAATGTTTTCACAATCATAAAATCACAGGGACGTTAAAAACAGGGATAAACCAGGAATGAGGTTAATATAGGTTGGCCTATCAAGGTTATTTCTGGATTTTTGCATAAAAAAGAATTTGGTGGCTAGAAATTATCATTCCTATTCATTAGTAAATGAGTGACAAGAAAACAGTTCACTCAAACATTTTTTTAGTTTTGGTATGATACTCGTAGGTCTAAATGCTCACAGTTTACAATGTCGAAGAGATTATCAATTGAAATTCAAAAGGTTCATATTTGATCAAATGGCTGGAAAAAAGGAATTATTTTTTGTAAAGATCAAAGAATTGATATAATATTGGCCCAGTCAATTAAGGATCAGTTTTCTCTATAATTTTGATTTTTCACGTTAAAACGCTGCATTTCAATCAAATACCAATTAGAATTTAGACAGAAGTCCTTAAGCAATTTTGTTTACTCATTTCTCACCTCTAAAACTGTGAACAAACTTAAATATTACTCACCTCTAAAACTGTGAACAAACTTAAATCTGTAAGAAAAAACTTTCCGAGAACAGTATTTTCAATTGTCAGAATCGATTAGTCTTCCTTGTTTTCGTTTGAATTTCAAAACTGTAAAGTTAAATTACTAAATAAAAGCAGTGAATGTAACAAAACCAAGCACTTTGATGAAAACAGTTATCTACGAAAACCTGTTAATGGTGACACATGTGAATGTTTTTTATCTGATTATGACACTTGAATAGATAATCCGAAAACAATGTTGCGCCTTGATAATTACTTATCCGTGAAAATTGCCCTGAGCCCATAAATTGACCACGAAGTCAGGTTATTTCAAAGAATGGGACACAATTTTGTTTGATTGTTTGTTTGAATGGGGTTTTACGTCGCTTTCAACAATCCTTCAGTTATATCGTGGCGGCTGGAGCACCTAACAATGGAATCCTGGTATTTCTCACACCAGTACTACCATTACATCCTTTCCTAGCCCCCAGCTGCTATCCCACACAGGTCTACGATTATCAACCCATTGGTGAGAGACAAATAGTCGGAAAGGATGAGTGCCGCCGTCGGGGATCGAACCTGGGACCTTTAGATTGACAGTTCGACGCGCTACCAACTGCGCTATGACGGCGGCTGACGCAATTTTGACAGATAATGACTATGTTTAAGAGGTGCTTGTAAAATACAGGTAAAATATAGTGTAAAAAAGAACGGGGATATTGAACTGGCCATTTTAGACAGGTGCACGCTGAATGGAGGTGACCAGATTACCAGGTTTGACTGTATGGTAAAGCTCTGAAAATCTTCTTTGGATGAAAAACATGGCTTTAATGGGTGGGGCTCATTTCCATATATGGTAAAGCTCTGAATATATTCTTCTCAGAAACCATTTGAAGGATTTCAACCAAATTTTACATTTTTCATTTCCCGACTAGTAACGAGTATAGAATTAAACTTGTTACAGGAATTTTATCACATATTATCAGGTGTTTAGTTACGATTCAGACGGTTGAAAATTTCAGTTATGGTGGGGGTGGAGGGGACAGCGTTATAGCATAATTACTCCACTTCTTCCGCTGTTTCATTTCTTGGACTCCACCAACAGTGTTATAGTGGAGCTGCAGTGTACCTTTTCATCTAAGTTAAAAAATGAATTTTACATAGCCCAACTTGACGGTTGTAAATTATCATTCCTATTCATTAGTAAATGAGTAACAAGAAAACAGTTCACTCAAACATTTTTTTAAGTTTTGGTATGATACTCGTAGGTCTAAATGCTCACAGTTTACAATGTCGAAGAGATTATCAATTGAAATTCAAAAGGTTCATATATGATCAAATGGCTGGAAAAAAGGAATTATTTTTTGTAAAGATCGAAGAATTGATATAATATTGGCCCAGTCAATTAAGGATCAGTTTTCTCTATAATTTTGATTTTTCACGTTTAAACACTGCATTTCAATCAAATACCAATTAGAATTTAGACAGAAGTCCTTAAGCAATTTTGTTTACTCATTTCTCACCTCTAAAACTGTGAACAAACTTAAATATTACTCACCTCTAAAACTGTGAACAAACTTAAATCTGTAAGAAAAAACTTTCCGAGAACAGTATTTTCAATTGTCAGAATCGATTAGTCTTCCTTGTTTTCGTTTGAATTTCAAAACTGTAAAGTTAAATTACTAAATAAAAGCAGTGAATGTAACAAAACCAAGCACTTTGATGAAAACAGTTATCTACGAAAACCTGTTAATGGTGACACATGTGAATGTTTTTTATCTGATTATGACACTTGAATAGATAATCCGAAAACAATGTTGCGCCTTGATAATTACTTATCAGTGAAAATTGCCCTGAGCCCATAAATTGACCACGAAGTCAGGTTATTTCAAAGAATGGGACACAATTTTGTTTGATTGTTTGTTTGAATGGGGTTTTACGCCGCTTTCAACAATCCTTCAGTTATATCGCGGCAGCTGGAGCATCTAACAATGGAATCCTGGTATTTCTCACACCAGTACTACCATTACATCCTTTCCTAGCCCCCAGCTGCTATCCCACACAGGTCTACGATTATCAACCCATTGGTGAGAGACAAATAGTTGGAAAGAATGAGTGCCGCCGTCGGGGATCGAACCTGGGACCTTTAGATTGACAGTCCGACGCGCTACCAACTGCGCTATGACGGCGGCTGACACAATTTTGACAGATAATGACTATGTTTAAGAGGTGCTTGTAAAATACAGGTAAAATATAGTGTAAAAAAGAACGGGGATATTGAACTGGCCATTTTAGACAGGTGCACGCTGAATGGAGGTGACCAGATTACCAGGTTTGACTGTATGGTAAAGCTCTGAAAATCTTCTTTGGATGAAAAACATGGCTTTAATGGGTGGGGCTCATTTCCATATATGGTAAAGCTCTGAATATATTCTTCTCAGAAACCATTTGAAGGATTTCAACCAAATTTTACATTTTTCATTTCCCGACTAGTAAGGAGTATAGAATTAAACTTGTTACAGGAATTTTATCACATATTATCAGGTGTTTAGTTACGATTCAGACGGTTGAAAATTTCAGTTATGGTGGGGGTGGAGGGGACAGCGTTATAGCATAATTACTCCACTTCTTCCGCTGTTTCATTTCTTGGACTCCACCAACAGTGTTATAGTGGAACTGCAGTGTACCTTTTCATCTAAGTTAAAAAATGAATTTTACATAGCCCAACTTGACGGTTGTAAATTATCATTCCTATTCATTAGTAAATGAGTAACAAGAAAACAGTTCACTCAAACATTTTTTTAAGTTTTGGTATGATACTCGTAGGTCTAAATGCTCACAGTTTACAATGTCGAAGAGATTATCAATTGAAATTCAAAAGGTTCATATATGATCAAATGGCTGGAAAAAAGGAATTATTTTTTGTAAAGATCGAAGAATTGATATAATATTGGCCCAGTCAATTAAGGATCAGTTTTCTCTATAATTTTGATTTTTCACGTTTAAACACTGCATTTCAATCAAATACCAATTAGAATTTAGACAGAAGTCCTTAAGCAATTTTGTTTACTCATTTCTCACCTCTAAAACTGTGAACAAACTTAAATATTACTCACCTCTAAAACTGTGAACAAACTTAAATCTGTAAGAAAAAACTTTCCGAGAACAGTATTTTCAATTGTCAGAATCGATTAGTCTTCCTTGTTTTCGTTTGAATTTCAAAACTGTAAAGTTAAATTACTAAATAAAAGCAGTGAATGTAACAAAACCAAGCACTTTGATGAAAACAGTTATCTACGAAAACCTGTTAATGGTGACACGTGAATGTTTTTTATCTGATTATGACACTTGAATAGATAATCCGAAAACAATGTTGCGCCTTGATAATTACTTATCCGTGAAAATTGCCCTGAGCCCATAAATTGACCACGAAGTCAGGTTATTTCAAAGAATGGGACACAATTTTGTTTGATTGTTTGTTTGAATGGGGTTTTACGCCGCTTTCAACAATCCTTCAGTTATATCGCGGCGGCTGGAGCACCTAACAATGGAATCCTGGTATTTCTCACACCAGTACTACCATTACATCCTTTCCTAGCCCCCAGCTGCTATCCCACACAGGTCTACGATTATCAACCCATTGGTGAGAGACAAATAGTCGGAAAGAATGAGTGCCGCCGTCGGGGATCGAACCTGGGACCTTTAGATTGACAGTCCGACGCGCTACCAACTGCGCTATGACGGCGGCTGACACAATTTTGACAGATAATGACTATGTTTAAGAGGTGCTTGTAAAATACAGGTAAAATATAGTGTAAAAAAGAACAGGGATATTGAACTGGCCATTTTAGACAGGTGCACGCTGAATGGAGGTGACCAGATTACCAGGTTTGACTGTATGGTAAAGCTCTGAAAATCTTCTTTGGATGAAAAACATGGCTTTAATGGGTGGGGCTCATTTCCATATATGGTAAAGCTCTGAATATATTCTTCTCAGAAACCATTTGAAGGATTTCAACCAAATTTTACATTTTTCATTTCCCGACTAGTAACGAGTATAGAATTAAACTTGTTACAGGAATTTTATCACATATTATCAGGTGTTTAGTTACCATTCAGACGGTTGAAAATTTCAGTTATGGTGGGGGTGGAGGGGACAGCGTTATAGCATAATTACTCCACTTCTTCCGCTGTTTCATTTCTTGGACTCCACCAACAGTGTTATAGTGGAGCTGCAGTGTACCTTTTCATCTAAGTTAAAAAATGAATTTTACATAGCCCAACTTGACGGTTGTAAATTGGTGAAAACTTTGAAATACTTCTCCAGAACTATTTCAAAGATTTAATGACAAGACTTATTTTGCAGGTATATTAGAAAGACGATTCAGTTCAGATTTCCTGAAAATACCATTAGCTTAACCCATTTCCACACAATGACGCTTTTGGACACCCCTCAAGAAAAACTCTAAGGATTAAATGCTCTAAAAATTAAACAATAGATTTAGTCAGTCACGCAAATTAGGATTTTTATCACTTGTGATCAGGCGTACTATGTTTGTAATGATTGGCATGCCTATGATTGACACAAATTTGCAATCATAAACAATCAGTGTACCGGAAAAATTCGGATAGCTTATGTCTTTTCTTTAGTGTCGATAGTTGTAAATATTACAAAAACCAATGATTTCTGGCACAAATAACCTATAGTAAATTGTTGTATATCATAACTCATCAAACTTATCACTCAGTGTTTGTACCAAGTGTGTAACTATAACTATATTTTTTACCTTTCTTGTATGTGTGTGTGTGTGGAGTAGGGGGGGGGTTAGTAAAAATATATAAAAAAATCTAATTACATTGGAAATATTATTGTATGAAAGGATAATTTCCGCCAAACTCAAAGTAGGTAATATTTCATATGACATATACCAGGCTGTTTTAAACTCAATTTAGTTACTAATACACTATAATATCATCAATGTTACTCGCTACAACTGGTCTGCATATTATCTGCTCACAGGTTGATACTCTTTTTTTTACCCAAATCTTGATTTTTGGCTACACTGGCTGAAAGCCAGCGAGCTATTGTCATGGCGTCAGTCCGTCTGTAAACTTTTAAGAATCTTCTCATCAGAAAGTACTGAATAGTATTAAACCAAATTTCATAGAAACGATCCTTGTATGACTCTTCATCAGATTCCTTCAAAGAGTTTTGATGGGTTGAAAAATGGCTTAAATGGGCAGGGCTATTTCCATATATGATAAAACCTTTAAAATCTTCTTATTACAAACCAGTGTATGGATTTCAACCAAATTTTACAGGAATGATCTTAGGTGGACCCTTTACCACATTCCTTCAAAGATTTTTGATGGGTTGAAAATATTGCTTTAATTGGCAGGGCTAATTTCTATATATGGTGAAACCTTTAAAAATCTTCTTCTCAGAAACCTGTTGATCGATTTCAACCAAATTGTACAGGTAAGATCATTTGGTGACCCCCTATCGGATTCCTTCAAAGAATTTTGATCAGATGAAAAATATGGCTTTAATGGACGGGGCTAATTTTGATAAATGGTGAAATATTTATAACTTTCTTCTCAGAAAGTCCTGAACAGAATTCCAGGGCTCGAATTTCAGCTCGCATACTCGCAATTTGCGAGTTAGAAATGAAGATTACAAGTGATATTTTCTGCAATTTTTTTGCGAGTGAATTAAATTGAGCAGCAGAAAAAGATTTCGTATTATTTTTTCATTCTTTTTTAGCACTATGATTGTGCTTAACCTTCGAGGCAAGTATCATGGTCTATGCTTTTCCTTCGGATCTGTGCTGCCGTCATAGCGCAGTCGGTAGCGCGTTAGACTCCTAATCTTCAATCACGGGATGTCATAGGTTCGATCCCCGGTGGCGGCACATATTCTTTCCGACATTTGTCTCTCACCAATGGGTGGATAATCGTAAACCTAAGTGGGATAGCAGCTGGAGGCTAGGAAAGAATGTAGTGGTAGTACTGGTGTGAGAAATACCATGAAACCATTGTTAGGTGCTCCAGCCGCCGCGATATGCCTGTAATACTGTCAAAGCGGCGTTAAACCCCAATCAATCAATCCTTCTGATCTTGTTTTGTTATACATTTTTTCCTAAACAGGAAGTCTAGATATGACGTTATTTCCCGGGAGCAGAATACCGGTAAATTCCAGTGTACTGTTCTGATTTGTTAACTCGTCAATTATTTACAATCCTCTTCTCAGAAACCAATGGATGGAAAAAAGTCAATGAACATTTCTAAATATTTTCTAAAGGATGAAAAAATTGTTATCGGTCACTGACCATACCAGAAACAAAGGTCTGTGATCATTTTATAATTGCAAAACTTCAAAATAGAGTATTTTCATTGGCCTAAATTGTATCACGTGATCAAATCAATTGCACTTTATACCTCGATAAAAGACAGAACTATTTTCGACAAAATAGAAACAAAACAAGGTCAGGGATTTCCGATATTGGGAATTCACTTCCAAGAAATACCCAACTTGTTTTGTTACTATTTATAGTCATCACCCTTTGAATTTCGATTTCCTCAAATTCCTTTATACTTCCATGGATTTTCAATAAATAGATAAACAAATAGTGTCCTTATAACAATTACAATGTTCGTTTTAAACATGAATATTTCGAAAAACTCACCTTTATTAGCCGTAAATCCGAGATGTCGAATCGGCTTCGCCACAACAGCATGCATTGTGTCCATGTGGTAGGTTTATATTTCTTGTCTCTTACAAAGCATCTATTCATAATTCTAACTGTTATCGACCCAGATATCATAATTTACAGAGTTTAAAGTTAGTATTTACTCATAATAATTCCAAATAAATCCAACGAATGTTCGAATTTCCATTTCAAAAAACCCAAGCGACGAAATAAAATGTCCGCCGTTACAACGACTCGAGCGATAAACTGTGTCAATGTACCCATACGCCTGTCAAAGAAAAAGTAACTCCGCCCACAGTTCGTTTATTTGTTTTTATTTTCATCTCTCTATCCGTTTTGGATTTGAAAATAGACGTATTGCAATTATATGGGCCGAGTGTATTTTTCACTGCGTTTATTGGAGTATAAAGTGCAATTGCCTTAGCACATGGCTTAAACATAACGCTCTACGGGCGTTATTTGCCATGTGCTAAGGCAATTGCACTTTATACTCCAATAAACGCAGTGAAAAATACACTCATCCCTATAATCAACTCCCGGCAACAATATCCCGTATTTCAGTGTTGGCTTTCGAGTTTTATGTTTTTTGTAACTTTTATCGTCTGCATGTTGAAATGATTAGGTTTGAAGCATAAAAAACAAACTGAGCCTTCAAATGATTAAGTTTGAAATCCATCACCCAGTCAAATATTCTAACAAGTCAACCTTTGTGATTAGTGAAAAGAATGCATACGTAAATGGATGCTTCTCCGAGATCTGAATATTAATCTCGATTAGAATAGTAAATTTTCAAGATATTGCGTTCATTGACTACTCTCTCCATTATGGTCGTAGGTTTTAACCTTTTCATGCTAGATGAGATCCCTTTCATGATTGCATAAAAACAAAGGATTGAAAATTCTGGAAGAGCAGCTGTAAGCAACCTCTTTTGATATGGACTAGTCTAAAGTTGTGTTGTCCTGAAATAAATTAATGTTAGATCAACTTGATTATTTACATATAAATTATCATTAGTGACTCCTTTTGATTTGGATGAGTCTAAAATACGAATTTGAATCAAGGATGGTAACTCTAAATTCATTTTCTTTGGTATTTTGTGCCTATTTCATCTGAGGTTTATTATGAACCTCGATCCTTAAAAACATTACAGCACAGGTTCAGGTATCTGCAGACAAAATCATTTGTTAGAAAACCAAAAGATAACTATTGCAATAGTACTCTCATATTTACAATTCAAACAACTGAATTACTCAACACTTAACATTAAACCCATTCCCACACAACAAAATTTTAGACCAGTCAAAATTCAAAAAATTCACATGGTGAATATGATTCAGTTTACATGAATTCCTGAAACATCATTTGCGTAAGCAGTACAATCAGGCCTGTGGAGCGATACAGGCAGTCAAGTGCCTCTAGCCAGTTCAAATAGTCAATAGATATAGGTTTATATGGTGATAATTTATCGATTCCCCCAACCTATCACATGACTTAGGTGTAAATATAGCATTTAACAAGAGTTGGTTTGATGCATAGGCTGAGAGCCTGAAAAAGGTCTATTTTCCATATATGGTAAAAACTTTGAAAATCTTCTCATAAACCAATTGATGGACTTCAACCAAATTTCACAGAAATAATCCTTGGGTGATCCTTTATCAGATTCCGTCATTAGGTGAAAAATGTGGCTTTAATGGGTTGGGTAAATTTCCATATATGGTGAAAGCTTTTAAAATCTTCTTCTCAGAGAACAGTCATTATTTTTCAACCAAATTTCACAGTAATGATCCTTGGGTGACCCTTTATCAGATTCCTTCAGAGAACTTTGATCAAATGAAAAATGAGCAGGGCAAATTTTCTTATTTGGTAAAAGCTTTGAAATTCTTTTTCTCAGAAAGCAGTTGATGGATTTCAACGAAATTTTACCAGATTGATGGCAGGTTTTTAGGTCACCTGACCGAATGGTCATGGTGACCTATTGCAATCATCGTTTGTCCGTCGTCGTGCGTCGTGCGTCGTCCGTTAACTCTTAAACATTTTCATCTTCTTCTCAAGAACTACTGGGCGGATTTCAACCAAACTTGGTAGAAAGCATCATTGGGGGATGCCAATTCAAGTTTGTGAAAATAGGGGTTCTGGGGGTCATAGGGGCCAAACTAGGGGCCAAAAAGGGGTAATTTTTGGTACTTCTTTAAAAATCTTCTTCTAATAAACCGTTAATGCCAGAGCTTAAATATTTTGTGTGCATGACAACTAGGACTGGTATATTATAAATTGTGAAATTCATGCCCCTGGGGTCATGTATGGGGCCACACCCAGAGGTCAAAGTTCATCATGTTAAAAAATTCACATTTTCATCTTCTTCTGATGAAGTACAAAGCCAATTTCAAACAAACTTGGTGAAAAGCATCATTTGGTAATGGTTATTCAGATTTGTGAAAATAAAAAGGCTGGGGGGTCAGGGGGCCCTAAAATGGGGACCAAAAGGGGGTAATTTTTGGTAACTTTTAAATATTTCATCTTCTCTCAAGAACTACTGGGCGGATTTCAACCAAACTTGGTAAAAGCATCATTGGGGGATGCCAATTCAAGTTTGTGAAAATAGGGGTTCTGGGGGTCATAGGGGCCCAAATAGGGGCCAAAAAGGGGTAATTTTTGGTACTTCTTTAAAAATCTTCTTCTAATAAATGGTTAATGCCAGAACTTAAATATTCTGTGTGCATGACAACTAGGACAGGTATATTATAAATTGTGTAATTCATACCCCTGGGGTCATGTATGGGGCCACACCCAGAGGTCAAAGTTCATCATGTTAAAAAATTCACATTTTCATCTTCTTCTGATGAAGTACAAAGCCAATTTCAAACAAACTTGGTGAAAAGCATCATTTGGTAATGGTTATTCAGATTTGTGAAAATAAAAAGGCTGGGGGGTCAGGGGGCCCTAAAATGGGGACCAAAAGGGGGTAATTTTTGGTAACTTTTAAATATTTCATCTTCTCTCAAGAACTACTGGGCGGATTTCAACCAAACTTGGTAAAAGCATCATTGGGGGATGCCAATTCAAGTTTGTGAAAATAGGGGTTCTGGGGGTCATAGGGGCCCAAATAGGGGCCAAAAAGGGGTAATTTTTGGTACTTCTTTAAAAATCTTCTTCTAATAAATGGTTAATGCCAGAACTTAAATATTCTGTGTGCATGACAACTAGGACAGGTATATTATAAATTGTGTAATTCATACCCCTGGGGTCATGTATGGGGCCACACCCAGAGGTCAAAGTTCATCATGTTAAAAAATTCACATTTTCATCTTCTTCTGATGAAGTACAAAGCCAATTTCAAACAAACTTGGTGAAAAGCATCATTTGGTAATGGTTATTCAGATTTGTGAAAATAAAAAGGCTGGGGGGTCAGGGGGCCCTAAAATGGGGACCAAAAGGGGGTAATTTTTGGTAACTTTTAAATATTTCATCTTCTCTCAAGAACTACTGGGCGGATTTCAACCAAACTTGGTAAAAGCATCATTGGGGGATGCCAATTCAAGTTTGTGAAAATAGGGGTTCTGGGGGTCATAGGGGCCCAAATAGGGGCCAAAAAGGGGTAATTTTTGGTACTTCTTTAAAAATCTTCTTCTAATAAATGGTTAATGCCAGAACTTAAATATTCTGTGTGCATGACAACTAGGACAGGTATATTATAAATTGTGTAATTCATACCCCTGGGGTCATGTATGGGGCCACACCCAGAGGTCAAAGTTCATCATGTTAAAAAATTCACATTTTCATCTTCTTCTGATGAAGTACAAAGCCAATTTCAAACAAACTTGGTGAAAAGCATCATTTGGTAATGGTTATTCAGATTTGTGAAAATAAAAAGGCTGGGGGGTCAGGGGGCCCTAAAATGGGGACCAAAAGGGGGTAATTTTTGGTAACTTTTAAATATTTCATCTTCTCTCAAGAACTACTGGGCGGATTTCAACCAAACTTGGTAAAAGCATCATTGGGGGATGCCAATTCAAGTTTGTGAAAATAGGGGTTCTGGGGGTCATAGGGGCCCAAATAGGGGCCAAAAAGGGGTAATTTTTGGTACTTCTTTAAAAATCTTCTTCTAATAAATGGTTAATGCCAGAACTTAAATATTCTGTGTGCATGACAACTAGGACAGGTATATTATAAATTGTGTAATTCATACCCCTGGGGTCATGTATGGGGCCACACCCAGAGGTCAAAGTTCATCATGTTAAAAAATTCACATTTTCATCTTCTTCTGATGAAGTACAAAGCCAATTTCAAACAAACTTGGTGAAAAGCATCATTTGGTAATGGTTATTCAGATTTGTGAAAATAAAAAGGCTGGGGGGTCAGGGGGCCCTAAAATGGGGACCAAAAGGGGGTCATTTTTGGTAACTTTTAAATATTTCATCTTCTTCTCAAGAACTACTGGGCGGATTTCAACCAAACTTGGTAGAAAGCATCATTGGGGGATGCCAATTCAAGTTTGTGAAAATAGGAGTTCTGGGGGTCATAGGGGCCCAAATAAGGGGCAAAAAGGGGTAATTTTTGGTACTTCTTTAAAAATCTTCTTCTAATAAACCGTTAATGCCAGAGCTTAAATATTCTGTGTGCATGACAACTAGGACTGGTATATTATAAATTGTGAAATTCATACCCCTGGGGTCATGTCTGGGGCCACACCCAGAGGTCAAAGTTCATCATGGTAAAAATTCACATTTTCACCTTCTTCTGATGAAGTACTTAGCCAATTTCAAACTAACTTGGTGAAAAGCATCATTGGGTACTGATTATACAGATTTGTGAAAATTAAAAGGCTGGAGGTCAGGGGTGCCTAAAATGGGGACCAAAAGGGGGTCATTTTTGGTAACTTTTAAACATTTTCATCTTCTTCTCAAGAACTACTGAGGGGATTTCAACCAAACCTTTTTCTAATTCTTTCAAACAAAATCACTTGTCTTGGTGCTCTTTTACTCAGGTGACCGTTAAGGCCCACTGGGCCTCTTGTTTTTACTAAGAAAGTCATGCCAAATATCAGTGTAGTCCCCTTCAGACAATTTCCCTACAAGAAGTTATCAATATCCCCTCAAGCTAATTCAAGAAAAAATCTATTTAAAGGAAAGAAATTGCCCCCGCAAACTTAATTCTCAACATTCTGGCATTCTGGCAGCTAAGCATGCTTATAAATATCCTACGTGGGATTTCCAGGTTATTCGCAAGCTGGTCGATAATTGCAGAGTATTCCAAAGTGCTTTTTCGCCCATCGCAACACGAACCTAAAGTAGTCTAAATGGGAACCATTCTATTGTGTTCCAGCGTTACTCGGCAATGATGGCTTGATAAACAACAAGTTCGAGAACCAGTCTTTCAACAATATGATACAATAGCTTTGCTGAGAACCAGTGTTTTGATTTACCATACTGTGTCCATACAAGTAATAAAAAAAAAATCCCTAAACTTGGGTGACCCTTGTGATTTTTCCCTTTGTCATGTTTCCTCCCCTTTTCCTAAAAAAACCCCTGGATCGTTTGATGCGCCTTTATATGATTATCAAGAAGAATTTGTTCAAATGAAAAATATGGCTTTAATTAGCAGGGCTTATTTCCATATATGGTATGTACTGAAAATGGATCCTCAGATGACTGTTTGTCAGATTCCTTCATATAATTTCGCTTTGTTGAAAAGCTTGGCTATTATGGTGATGGCTTATGTCCATTTATGGTATACAGTGAAAATTTTGTTAATACCTTTTCAACTGACTGAGTAAATGAATTATACATAACTTAACATGACTTTTATAAAAACACTGAAAAATTTGAAATGCTTCTTCAGAACTTTTTCAAAGATTTCAAGGACTAAGATTTATTTTCCTTGTATTCAGTTTATATTGAATTCATGAATAATTTGCTTAATCAGTACATTCATGCCTTTTATTTCTTTCAGTGATATCCCAGGAGATGTTTGTTTCTTTGCTGTAAAAATATTTAATCATAGCAAACGCTCAAAAGACACTGAAATAGGTAAGAAAATAATAAGTTTCTACCTTTTCTATGAATGTATAACCTTGCAATATTTTCTCATGTGTTAAAAGGTATAAATTTTAAGTTGTCATTAACTGAAATAATGGTCATGATGGATAGATTTCAAAGAATGCTCGATGAGATCTGCATTGTCTATTCTGATGTTGTTTAAATCTAGACTTGGCCAGCCTTCTTTCTGATATTTGACAAAAGTCTTTGTAATATGGGTCATTTGTTTATCCCCAATAGGTAAAATGTAAGTAGTGTGCCTGGGTGGGATGAGCAGCTGATGGCTTATGTTACTAGTATGAGAAATAATATGAGGAATTCATTGTTCAGTGATCAGAGGCAAAAATCGAATGATATACTGTTGAAAGTTGGGATTACAAAAAAAACAACAACATGGGATTGACCAACCTAATGGCTGTAACATGAAACACAACAGTGACAGTGATAATTTAGCAGGAATAGTAAGAATTGTGGGAATGACATTTTGACTTCTTTGCCTTTTATCTTAATAAAGGCTTCTGGACGAAACAGTCAATGAGATTAATTTTTAGTAATTATGCCCCTCTTGGTAGAAGATATATTGCTTTGCACCAGTGAGTTGAAAGGTGGGTTGGTCAGTCCAACAATTTATGTACGGAGCATAACTCATATAGTATGCAAGCTAGAATCATGAAACTTCACAGGTAGTCAGATCTCCCCAAGGAGAAGTGCAGTGTAAAGAATAATAACTGTGCACTTCATACTTTTGGGGTTATTGCCCTTTGTTAATTCTTGAACTTGATATTTGTCCGGAGCATAACTCATAAAGTATGCAAGCTAGAATCATGCAACTTCAAAGATTGATTGTGTCAAGGAAATGTACATTGCACAAAAGCATAACTTTCCTCCTCATATTTTTCTAGTTATTCTTCTTTGTATATTTTTATTGCAGTCAGGATATTGACTGTAATCAAGAAATCGGTCAAATTCATTCTTTGTTTCTAGGAACCCTTACCAGCGAATTAATCCATAATTTCTTGTAGTACTATTTGAAATAAAGAAGGATTTTTAAACAACGTCTCCTACCAAACGATTTGGCCAATTTCAACCAAATTGGCAAAAATGTTCCTTTAGTGGCTTTGTATGAAAATAGCTAAAAGAATTGAAATCTGTGAAAACTCTGGTTACCATGGCAACAAAAGTGAAATTTTAAAATATAAAATAGTCTTAAAAAAACTTTTCCTCCTGACCCAGAAAGTGTAAATCCTTGATATTTTGCATGAAATATCAGTATAATGACTTCTGTCAAAATTGCATAAATCATCACCCTCGGGTCCCCAGGGGGTGGGATTTATATAGAAATAAAGAAGTATTTTTAAACAACATCTCCTCCCAAATCAGTTGGCCAATTTGAAGCAAATTTGCTGAAATGTTCCTTATGTAGCCCTCTTCCACTGTAACTGAAATGATAGAAATCTAGTAGACAAACTCTGTTTGCCATGGCAATTGACGTTAAATCTTTAAGAATCTTCAGGCCTGACCCAGTTAGCCGTTAACCTTGATATTTAGCATGAAACTTCAGTTCTTTGACTACTTTCATATTTCTAAAATGATTACCCATGAATCCAGAGGGAGAAAAAATATTCTCCTTTGAATCTGTCATTAAAACTTAGGAATCCTCAGGTGCAGAGCCTATATATCTGTATAGTATGGTCAGTCCCACTTGTATTATAGTCCTAACCTTAACATAAAATTAGACAATGACAATGAAAAAGAGCCTTTATCTCAGGTGAGCACACCAGGGCCAACGACCCTCTTGTTTGTGTGCAATGTGACCCATAGTGCTGTTAATACAATCAGTTTTTCACAGTGACAATTCTTAGTGTTGAAATAGTGCATATCTCTTTGATACTGGGATCATATTGCTCTTGTAAGACCAGTCACAATTTTATTCTTTAGGGTACTGCCATTTTTTTAATACCAATTTTAATCTGATCTGTTTTGGTCAGTCTTCAAGGTCATTTTTATCATAAAAATTTATGGCAAATGTAATATTCCACTTACAAGCCCCTTTAGGTGTATATGCGCTACTTTGTGAAGCACTTAGTGACATATTTCACAAGTATTGCCTTATTCACTCTTGTCACCACCTCTATTAATCAATATTCAGGTTCAACTCAATCTTGATTACAGAATATGTTTACTATTATGTTTTTTATGGTCAAACATAAAAAGTTGATCCCCATTCGTGTAAGTCCTTTTAGCTCAAATTGTTAGAGCACATGACTTTTACCTTCAAGGTTATAGATTTGATCCTCTTGCTATCCAACAGGCTCTTGGTTTCCAGAGCTTAACAACATCAATTCTATTTCTACATATAAACACATGTTTTAAGCAAATGGTTAAGATACCCAGTGGCATTTATAATATTTTGGAGGAAAAGATAGAAGTCTTCAGATGTCATTTCATAATAAGGAAAACTTAACAGACAAATCAGAGAATGGCTTCAATTATCATACTAATTGTTAATAAACAGTCATGACTGCATTTGAGGCATTTAAGGTCTGTTAATAACTGAGAAACAGTTTCGGAAACCTCGTTAGAATGTCATCTTCTGACACCGAAAGATATCCTAAAGGAGATATGATTTTAATATTCAATATTACTTTACTCAATTGTTCTCTATCATGAGAAGATGAGCAGATTGAAAAAAACCTTCAGATAGCTCCAAGGTAACAGCTGAAGTTCAAAAATTGAAATTAAGCATGTCCAGAGCATAGCTGCTTTACCTATTGGTGTATTTCAAAAAAGTTTGGCGAAATTGTTCTCTATCATGAGTAATTGTGCAATTCGAAACAAATCTTCAGCTAACTCCAATGTCAAGGTCACATTTCAAGGTTGAACGTGTATATAAAGTATTTTAAGATCAAAGCTCCTTCAACTATGGATTGATTTTGAAACAACTTTTCACAATTGTTCTCTATTATAAATATATTTGAAACTCGAAACAAATCTTCAGATAATTCAAAGATCAAGGTCACAGCTCAATGTCGAACATGAATATTAAGTTTTTCCAGAGCATAGCTTCTTCAATTATGGATTGATTTTTAACTAACTTTCCAGAATCATGATTAGGTGTGCCATTTGATTTTTTTCAGATAGCTCCAAGGTTAAGGTCACATCCCAAGGTCGAAAATTAAGATTAAGCATGCCTTCAATTATATAAGGATTTCAATAGAACTTGGCTCAATCATTCTCAGTCTTGAGAAGATGTGCTAATTAGAAAAAAAAATGGATAACTGTTGGTCAAGGTGACACACAGCTCAAGGTCAAATGTTGAAAATAACCATGTCCAGAGCATATCTTCTAAAATTATGGATGTATTTCAAAATTACTTTACCTTGTTCGAATGACATTTACTGACACCGAAAGATTTCAGCTAAAGAGTATGAATAATGAACTGATACATGGATTTTGAATAGGTGTATTCATACATTGCAAGTTAACATTCAATAAACTGTTGTCCTTATTACCACCTGCAGTATGCGATTCAACAAAACAAATCAAGTCTCATTTCTCAAATAATCCTAAAGCAGATATGACTTTAATATTCCATATTACCAACAAGTAGTTGTGCAATTTCAAACAAATATTTAGATAGTTCCAAGGCTACAGGTCAAGGTCAAATGTAAAAATTAATCATTTCCAGAACACAGAGTCTTCAATTATGGATAGATTTGGAAAAAAAATACACAAATGTTCATTATCATGATAAGATATGTGATTTGAAAAAATTATTTATATAGTTCCAAGGTCAAGGTCACAGCTCAATGTAATAATTTAGATTTAGCATGTCCAGAGCATAGCTCCTTCAATTATAGATGGCTTTCAATATAACTTGGCACAATTGTTCTCAGTCATAAGTAGAAATGCAATTTGAAAAGAAAAATCAGATATCTCCAAGGTTAAGGTCACAGATCATGGTCAAACATTAACCTTTTCCTGTTCAATCCCTGGCTTTAACGTCCCTATGAATTTATAATTGAGACAATATTTTCTATCTTACTGAATGTCAATTGTCTAATTTAAATCCACTTTAAGTTTTCGCCTGCAAATACTTTGAATTTGGACAGGTCAAAAGTTTGCAAAACAGGAAAGGGTTGAAATTAAGTATGTCTAGAGCATAGCGCCTAACATTATCCTAAGATTGATTTCAAAATTACTATGGACAATTGTTCTCTGTCATGAGTAGTTGTTCCATTTGAAACTATAGCGATGGCTTTTTCACGTCCGTGCATGCGTCCGTCCTTCGTCTGTCCGTTAAACTTTTCCTTGTTTATGCGATAAAGTCCACAGTTTTCATCGGATTCTCTTCAAACTTTCACAGAATGATTGTACCATCATAAGGATCGTTCCTTTCGAAATTGGGTCAGATCCATCAAGAAAAACAGGGAAAGGGGCCTAATTAAAACTTAATTTAAAAATCCTTGTTTACGTGATAAAGTCCACAGTTTTCATCTGATTCTCTTCAAACTTTCACAGAATGATTGTACCATCATAAGGATTGTTCCTTTCGAAAATGGGTATGATCCGTCAAGAAACACGGGAAAAGGGGACTTATGAAAATTTAATTAAAAATTCAATTAAAAATCCTCGTTTACGCAATGAGTCCACAGTTTTCATCGCGTTCTTTTCAAACTTTCTCTCAGAATGATTGTACCATCATAAGGATTGTTCCTTTCGAAAATGGGTATGATCCATCAGGAAACATGGGAAAAGGGGCCTTATGAAAATTTAATTAAAAAATCCACGTTAACACTCTAGAGTCAAGAGTTTACATCAGATTCAATTCAAACTTTAACAGAATGATTTTACCAACATAAGGATCGTTCCTTTCGAAATTGGGTCAGATCCGTCAAGAAACATGGGAAAAGGGGCCTTATGAAAATTTAATTAAAAAATCCTTGTTTACGTGATAGAACTCACAGTTTTCATCGGATTCACTTCAACCTTTCACAGAATGATTGTACCATCATGAGGATTGTTACTTTTGAAATTGGGTCAGATCCGCCAAGAAACTTGGGAAAACTGGCCTTACGATAATTCAATTAAAAATCCTTGTTTACGCGATAGAGTCCACAGTTTTCTTCGGATTCTCTTCAAACTTTCTCAGAATGATTGTACCATCATTAGGATCGTTCCTTTCGAAAATGGGTCTAATCTGTTAAGAAACTTGGGAAAACGGGCCTTTTGAAAATTTAATTAAAAAATCCTCGTTAACACTTTAGAGTCCACAGTTTTCATCAGATTGTATTTAAACTTTCACAGAATGATTGTACTATCATAAGGATTTTTCCTTTGGAGATTTGGTATGATCTGTCAAGAAACACAGGAAAAAGGGGCCTTATGAAAATTTTAATAAAAAATTCTCATTAATAATCTAGAGCCAACACTTTTCAACAGATTCATTTTAAACTTTCACAGAATGATTGTACCATCATAAGGAATGTTCCTTTCGGAATCGGCATGATTTCTCAAGAAACATGGGAAAAGGGGCCTTATTAAAATTTAATTCAAAGATCTTTGTTAACACTCTAGAGTCCACAGTTTTCATCTGATTGACTTCAAAGTTTCACAGAATGATTGTACCATCATAAGAATTGTTCCTTTCAAAAATTGGTATGATCAGTCAAGGACCATGGGAAAAAGGGGCCCGATAAAAACTGGATTGAAAAAGTCCTCGTAAACACAATAGAGTCCATAGTTTTCAACAAATTCTCTTCAAACATTCCCAGAATGATTATTACATTAAATGGATTGTTCCTTTCGGAAGCAGGTTTGATCCATCAAGTTTCATGGAAAAAGGGGCCCAATGAAAATTTAATAAAAAAGTCTTAGTTAACACACAATATTAGGCCCTAGATTTCACCTGATTGACTTCAAACTTTCACATAATGATTGTACCATCATAAGGATTGTTCCTTTCAAATTGGGTCTGATCCATTGAGAAACATAGGAAAAGGGGCCTTAGGAAAATTCAATTAAAAAAATCTTAGGAAAAGGAGCATTATGAAATTTAATTTTAAAATCATTGTACCACAATAAAGTCAACAGTTTTCATCAGATTCTGTTAAAACTTTCACAGAATGATTATTCCATCATGAGGATTCTTTCTTTTCAAATTAGGCGTGATCTGTCTAGTATCATGGGAAAAGGGGCCTTTTGAGAATTTTATCTATAATCCTTGTAACCAAGTCCAGAGCTTTCATTGGATTTTATTCAAACCTTCACAGAATCATTGTACAATAATCACGATTGTTGATGCTGACATGAGACCTGATCCTTCAAGTATCACAGGAAAAGGAGCCTTATGAAAATTTTATTCTAAAAATTTTACACCAAGATAAAGTCTGCAGTTTTCATCAGATTCTGTTCAAACTTTCACAGAATGTTTGTACCATCATAAGGATTGTTTATTTCCAAATTGGGCCTGATCTGTCTAGTATCATAGGAAAAGGGGCTGTATGAAAAATTATTACCAAATCCTCATAAAAACAACAATGCCCTCAGTCTTTATCAGAATCTCTTTAATAGAATGATTGTACCATCATTTGGATTGTTCCTTTGTAAATTAGGTCTGATTGCTTAAGTGACACAAGAAAAGGGACCTTATATAAATTTTATTACAAAACATCTTTATTACAATAAGGTCCTCAGTCTTTATCATTTTCTTCAACTATCATTAGGATTGTTCCTTTGTACATTGGGTCTGATTTGTTAAGTTTCAAGGAAAAAGGGGCCTTATGAAAATTTTGTTACAAAAATTCTTGACACAATTCAGTCCACTGTTTTCATTGATTCTCTTTAACTTTTAAAGAATGATTATACCTTCATTAGAATTGTTCCTTTTGAAATTTGGTTTGTTCTGTAAAGTATCATGAGAAAAGGGGCCCTCTGAAGATTTCCCTATAAACTCATTAACACAATAAATTCCACAGATCAAACAGATTGTTCGTACCATTATTTCAATTGTTGATTTTGACAGTGGATCTGACTATGGCAAGGGTCACATAAAAAGGGGCCTTATGAAAAACTCTCTTAAATATTCTGGTTAGCACAATGATGTCCCTTGATTTCACCGGATTCACTTCAAAATTTCACAGAATGATTGTACAAATACTTAAATGGTTCTTTTCAGAACTGGGTACAATCCATCAAGTATCATGTAAAAAGGGGCCATATGAATTTTTTTTTCAAATATTCTAGTAAACATAATGAATTCCCAATATTTCATCGGATTCACTTTTAACTTTCATAGAATGATAAAACCAACAGTAAAATATCACGGGAAAAGGGGCCTTATGAGAACTTGAATTTAATATCTTTGTTTACACAATAAAGTCAACAGTTTTATTGGATTCTCTTCAAAGATGCATGGAATAATTGTGGCATTCGAAACACAGGAAAGGGGCCTAACAGATTATCATTCAAAACATTCTTGTGTATGTGATGAAGATCACAAATTGTCTTTTAAATTTCACAGGACAATTGTCGGATTGTAAGGAAAGTTCCTTTTGGAATGATTTTGATCCATCAGAAAACACAGGAAAAGGGGCCTTATTGATTTTAATTCAAAACAATCCTGTTTATGTGATAAAGTCCTTAATTATTGTCAGATTCTGATGAAATATTCACAGAATGATTGTAGGGTCATAGGGTAACTTTCTTTTGGAAATGGAGTGGATCCGTCATGAAACATGGGAAAAGGGGCTTTGAGGATTGTTGCTGAAAATGATAAAGGGGATAAAGCCCTTTTTTTTTTATGCATTCTTCTTTGAGCAATTAACTTCCTTAAATATCAGATTTCTTTAACGGAAAACTTGATAACCAGTAGAGCGTCTCAGGCCCTCATTGGCCTCTTGTTTTAGATAGCTCCAAGGTCAAGGTCACAGCTCATGGATGTTCATTGAAATTTAGCATATCTGAAATATCAGAAGCATTATATCCGCATCTTTGTTGGTCTTTCTGAACCATTTTCCCTGTTTATTTCATACTTTTTGTGATGGGGCTATATTCAAAAGCTTAATCTGTTTCTGATGGCTCTTGTAAACTCGGCTGTTTTTGGAGAAAACCCGAGATATTGTCCTCACCTGAGTGTCAACACTGGCGTTGGCGTTACAAACTTTAACCTTGGTCATATCTCTTTTGTTATTGAAGATATCCTCATGAAACTTGGCTTGTGTATTTTCCATCACAAGAGCTATCTATACTAACAAGGGGGCTAACTCTAAAAGCATTTTGTAAGAGTTATGCCACTTTTTTTGCCTTGAAATTTTTGCATTATCCAGCATCTGCAGCCGAGCGTTGGTACCCATGGACAGTGCTCTTGTTGATACTTGATATCATCTAGTAAATCTCTATCAAAGTTGTCCAAATTATGGCCCAGGATAAAAATTGGCCGTACCTGGGGATCCCAATTTACATAGGCTTGTAAAGTGAGAACTTAGAAATATCTTCTTCTCCCAAATAAAAAGCCTAGAGCTTCAGAGTCCATTCTAATGTGATCTATAGGCCCCTTAAAATCAGAATGGACACTATAAAAGTTGTATCACGGGCCCGGATGGTGGACAGCAATACGACTATAAAAGTGTGTTCTGATGATAAATGACTTATGGTAGTTCTACTCTTTGCATCCTCCAAATTGATTAAAACTATCTCCCCTAGTTCAGAATCAGAATTGCTTTAAAATCCAAGAAAATTCAATTCAATTTTATACTTTCTTTTTTATCATTTTTAGCTCACCTGAGCTCGAAGTGCTCAAGTGAGCTATCGTGATCACCTTTTGTCCGGCATCCTTCTGTCGTGCATCATGTGTCAACCGTCAACAATTTTTTAAATGACATCTCCTCCTAAACCAATGGGCCGATTTGAAACAAATTTGGCAGAAATGTTCCTTAGGTGGTCCTCTTCAAAAATAGCTAAAAGAATTGAAATCCAAATTTTTGGAAAACACCCAATTAGAGCAACTTCAGAAGTCTTCTCCTTCTGAAATATAAGATAAAGGGCATTCATATTTGGAAAACACCCAATTAGAGCAACTTCAAAAGTCTTCTCCTTCTGAAATATAAGATGAAGGGCATTCATATTTGGCATGTAGCATGACTAAATAATTTTGTACTATGTTACAGGAAAATATACTCTTGGGATAAAAAACGTCTCTACTCCTGGGGTCGAAAATTGTGTAAATTGTATTGAAAGAATGCTTCTTAAATAGAAATGGAGAAATTGCTTGTCACTTCCTTTCTCACAATGCTTTTTTAAACCTTTTTTCCCTGAGGGTGAAAAATTCTGGGATAGTTTGGAGATGGATTAAACTATAAAGCCAAAGGCATTCATTTCTATTGTAAAGCAGTACTGGATTGTTTTGTACAAAGCCCAAAATCTTATATTTGTTTTAATTATGTGTGGAAGTTGTGTCTTTTTATACAAAAAAGTAATGTAATTTGCAGATGCCTCAGGTGACGATTTAGGACCATCATGGTACTCTTGTTTAAATGACATCTCCTCCCAAACCACTGGGCAGATTTGAACCAAATTTGGCAGAAATGTTCCTTAGGTGGTCCCCTGTAAAGATAGCTAAAAGAATTGATATCTGTTATGCCATGGCAACAAAAGTAAAATTTTAAGATAATCTTTAAAAATCTTCTCCTCCTGACCCAGAAGGCGTAGAGCTTTTATATTTTGCATGAAGCATCAGTATATTGACCTCTTTCAAAAAAGCTAAAATCATGATCCTTGGGTCCCCAGGGGCGGAGCCCCAGGCGGGGGGGGGGGGGGTTTATATAGAAATAAAGAATGATTTTTAAATGACATCTCCTCCCAACCACTGGGCCAATTTAAACCAAATTTGGCAGAAATGTTCCTTAGATGGTCCCCCTTAAATTAATTAAAAGAATTGAAATCCATTTAAAACTCTGGTTGCCATGGCAACAAAAGTGAAATTTCAAATAATCTTTAAGAATCTTCTCCACCTGACCCAGAAGGCGTAGAGCCTTGTTATTTTGCATGAAGCATCAGTATATTGATCTCTTACAAAATAGCTAAAATCATGATCCTCGAGGCTGCAGGGGCGGACCCAAGGGGGGGGGGGGTATAGGCAGGAAGCATCAGTTCACAGACTTCTTACTTATTTCTGAATTTATAACCCATGGAAAATTTTTTTTCTTTTTTCAAATCAGCACTAAAGCCTTTGAATTTGTAATTTAGAATTCTGGATCCCCAGGTTCATAGTCTTTATATGTAATTGTGGCCCACTTGTTTCATAATCCTAACCTTAACATGAAATTAGACTGTTGAAAGGAAAAGAGCCTTTATCTCAGGTGAGCGCCCCAGGGCAAACGGCCCTCTTGTTCATACTTGGATCTTGTCTGGAGCATATCTCATAAAGTATTCCGACGGCGGCACTCAACCTTTCCGACTATTTGTCTCACACCAATGGGTCGATAATTGTAAACCTAGGCTAGGAAAGGATGTAATGGTAGTACTGGTGTGAGAAATACCAGGAATCCATTGTTAGGTGCTCCAGCCGCCACGATATAACTGAAAGATTGTTGAAAGCGGAGTAAAACCCCATTCAAACAAACAAACAAACAAACATAAAGTATTCATGCTATGATAATGAAACTTCATGGGTAGATAGATCTCATCAAGGGGAAGTGCAGAGCATTCAAACTATAACTCTACCAGGCTTATTTTTTGAGTTATTTCCTTTTGTTGATTTTCATACTTGGATCTTGTTCAGATCAAATCTCTGAAAGTATGAGCTATGATCTTGAAACTTCATGGATAGATAGATCTCATAAAGGAGAAGTTCAGTGTACAAGAACTATAACTCTACCTGGCTTATTTTTTGAGAGTTATTGCCCTTGGTCGTTTTTCAGACTTTGTTCATACTTGGATTTTGTCTGGATTATATCTCTGAAAGTGTAATAGCTATGATCATGAAACTTCATGAGTGGGTAGATATCACCAAGGGGAAGTGCAGGTATTAAGAACCATAACTGTACCTGACTTATTTTTTTAATTATTGCCCTTTGTTGTTTTTCATACTTGGATCTTGTCTGGAGCATATCTCTAAAAGTATATAAGCTATGTTAATGAAACTTTATGGGTAGATAGATCTCATCAAGGAGAAGTGCAGTGCACAAGAATCATAACTCTTCCTGGCTTATTAAGTTATTGCCCTTTGTTGTTTTTCATACTAGTACCTTGTCCAGAGCATATCTCATAAAGTATTCAAGCTATGATAATGAAACTTCATGGGTAGATAGGTTTCATCAAGGAGATGTGCAGTGCACAAGAATCTTAACTCTTCCTGGCTTATTAAGTTATTGCCCTTTGTTGTTTTTCATACTAGTACCTTGTCCGGAGCATATCTCATAAAGTTTTCAAGCTATGATAATGAAACTTCATGGGTAGATAGATCTCATCAAGGGGAAGTGAAGAGCATTCAAACGATAAATCTACCTGGCTTATTTTTTTGAGTTATTTCCCTTTGTTGTTTTTCATACTTGGATCTTGTTCAGAGCATATCTCTTAAAGTATATTAGCTATGATCTTGCAACTTCATGGATTGATAGTTCTCATAAAGGAGAAGTTCAGGGTACAAGAGCTATAACTCTTCCTAGCATATTTTGAGAGTTATTGCCCTTTGTTGTTTTTTAGACTTTGTTCATTCTTTGATTTTGTCTGGATTATATCTCTGAAAGTGTAATAGCTATGATCATGAAGCTTCATGAGTGGGTAGATATCACCAAGGGGAAGTGCATGTCACAAGAACCATAACTCTCCCTGCCTAATTTTTTTAATCATTCCCCTTTGTTGTTTATTACATTTAATTTTGTTTCAAATTTCTTATAGTGTGACAGCCTATGGTTTTCAAAACCTCATGATAACAAGAAAAACACCAGAACCATAAGTTATCATTGTTAATTGTTACTCTTTCTTGAAATTAGACTTAAATTTTAATCCCCTTCCCCAATCAAAAACCAGTAGTGTTACAGGTGTATTTTGTGACAATTTGCCACCTTGTTCCTGAATATTTTTCCCTACAAAAAGTTTTCATATATGTGTAATAAAATCATTTATGATGATATTCAGTCTTTAGTCAATACAAAGTCTGAATTTCATATCAAGCTATTCAAAATGCGTCAAAACTGAGTCTACTGAAATGACCATGCCTGACTATGTCCGACATGGCTCTTGTTATTTTAAAGACTTAGATTTTTTTAGGGCATATCTCTGAAAGTATGATAGCTACCAACTTGAAACTTCATAGTTGTATAAATCTCATGGAGGAGAAGTGCAGTGTACAAGAATCACAACTCTTGCTTGATTAATTTTGATGTTATTGCCCTTTGTTATTTTAAAGACTTAGATTTTGTCTTGGGCATATCTCGTAAAGTACCGTATAAATGCTATCAACTTGAAACTTCATAGGTTGATGCATCTCATTTGAATTGCAGTGCACAAGAATCACAACTCTTGCTTGCATTATTTTGGAGTTAGTGGCTTCAGTTTACTATCAAGCTTTTACAGTGGGGGATGGCCATGTCTGACATGGCTCTTGTTGCTTTTTTAATGTATTTTTATGTCCTGCTACAATCACTAAGACGCACAGATTCTGACACATCTTTAAAATGTTTACTTCGAGATCTTTTTCAAAAAGATACCCTATCATACGTTTCCAAACTTAGCCAATCTAATCAATCAAAATAAAAAGAACAGCTATCCAACCCAGTATCTGTTACTTCTATTTTTAGCTCCACCGGCTGGAAGCCACAGAGCTATTGTCATGGCGTTGTTTCCATCATGCTTGGGTCTGTCTGTCATCCGTCCGTCTGTCCATCTGTAAAGTTTTTCTTTGAAAATCTTCTCCTCAGAAAGTATTGAAGTGATTTCAACTAAAGTTCACAGAAATGGTCCTTGGGTGACCCTCTATCAGATTCCTTCAAAGAATTTTGATCAGATGAAAAACATGGCCTTAATGGGTGGGGCTAATTTCCATATATGGTCAAAGCTTTGAAAATCTTCTTCTCAGAGACCGGTTGATGGATTTGAACCAAATTTCACAGAAATGATCCTTGTGTGGACATTTATCACATTCATTCTAAGAATTTTGATTGGATGAAAATCATGGCTTAAATGGGCGAGGCTAATTTCCATATATGGTGAAAGCTTTGAAAATCTTCTTCTCAGAAACCGGTAAATGGATTTCAACCAAATTTCACTGAAATGATCCTTGGATGGACTTTTATCAGATTCCTTCAAAGAAATTTGATCGGATTAAAAACATGGCTTTAATGAGCAGGGCTTATTTCCATACATGGTAAAAGCTTTGAATATCGTCTTCTTAGAATTTAGTAGATGGATTTCAACGAAATTTCACAGAAATGGTCCTTGATTGAACCTTTATCAGTTTCCTTGTAAGAATTTTGATTGGATAGAAAATATGGCTTAAATGGGCGGGGCTTATTTCCATATGTGCTGAAAACTTTGAAAAGCTTCTTCTCAGAAACCGATGGAGTGATTTCAACCAAATTTCACAGAAATGATCCATGGGTGAACCCTTATCAGATTCCTTCCAAGAACTTTGATCGGATGAAAAACACAGCTTAAATGGTCGGGGCTATTTCCATATATATAGTAAAGTTTTTGAAATTTTTCTGCTCAGAAACCAGATGATTTTAAATGTTCCATAATTATATGGTATATACTGAAAACTTTGTAAATTTCTCAGAAATTTGTTGATTGAAATCAACCAAATTTCAAGGGAATAATAACCAGATGACTGTTTGTCAGATTCTTTCATATTATTTTGATTGGTTGAAAACATTGCTATTATGGTGGTGGGTTATGTCCATATATGGCATACAGTGAAAATTTTACATGATAAATTTTACATAACTTGACTTTGTAAAAACAATGAAAAGTTTGAAATGGTTCTCTACCTATTTCAAAGATTTCAATGATTTAGATTTATTTTCATTATATTCATTTTTTTTTAATTAATGAAAAAATTTGCTTAATCAGTACATTCATGCCTGCTGTGCAATACAGGCGCTCAAGCACTTTAGTTCTTTACAGAGATGGTGCCAGAACTAGGTTTTACTATTCCCTGTCAATACCCTGCTATTAGCTTTAGGACTGAAATTCACACTGCTTATTTTCAATAAAAACGTAATGTTATTAATTGTACAATCCAGATAGAAATGATTTTTTTTCACAAAGATAAAAAAACAACTTTTAAATTAAGTTCCCTATCTGTTTCCAACAGACAGATATCTACAGATATATCTACAGATATCTCTCTGGAATATAAATCAAAACTGAACAATATCTACTTACGGTATCTATGTTTTGTGATCAATCCAAGAATCCTTTAACTGTCTAAACAAATTGTCATATGTTCAAAATGTTTCTTCACAAGCTATGTTACTGTGTACCTGGAATATTGATTACTCTGTCCACTACCCTTTACTCTTCACAAAATGTCAATCAGTCTTAGATAACTGTTTAGGGTTTGTTAAAGTAAATTGCCTATTGTTCGCTCCACTGGCTGAACGCCAGAGAGCTATTGTCATGGCTTGGTGTCCGTCGTGGGTGCATGCTAGTGTCCCTCCATCTAGTCATCCAGCTGTACCACACCACACAATGCTGCTTTTCTCACACCCATACACATGTGTATGGAAAACTTTGCATGAAAGGAGAAAATCGCTTGTAACAAACATTCTCCTTTTAGCTCCACTGGCTGAAAGCTAAAGGACCGCTGTCATGGTGCTGTGTCTGTCGTGTGTGTGTCTGTCTGTCAATCCATCTGTCTGTCCGTCCAAAGACTTTTCTCTAAAAATCTTCTCCTCAGAAAGTACTAAACAGAATTCAACAAAATTTCACAGAAATGATCCTCTGGTGACCCTTTGTCAGATTTCTTCAAAAAAACTTCTATCCTGTGAAAAAACATGGCTTTAATAGGCGGGGCTATTTCCATATATGGTGAAAGCTTTAAAAATCATCTTTCCAGAAAGCAGTGGATGGATTTAAACCAAATTTCACAGAAATAATCCTTGGGTGAACCTTTATCAGATTTCTTCAAAGAATTTTTATCTGATGAAAAACGTGACTTTATTGGGGTGTGTGTGCTATTTCAACACTATGGTGAAAGCTTTCAAAATATTTTCAGAAACCAGTGGATAGATCTCAACCAAATTTTACAGGATTGTTCCTGGGGTGACCCTTTATCAGTTTTCTTCATAGAAAATTGTTGAAAAACATGGCTTGAATAGGCAGGGCTTATTTCCATATACGGTATATGGTGGAAACTGTAAAAATCTTTTTTATGCCCCCGCATCGATAAGATCGGGGGCATATTGTTTTACCAGTGTCTGTCCGTCTGTCTGTCTGTCTGTCTGCAAAACTTAACCTCCAACTAAACATTTTCCTATAACTTTAACCCTGATTAAGTTACAATGCTAATATTTGGTATGTAGATAGGTCTCAACAAGGCGCAACTGGAGAAGGTCATTTCATTAAGGTCAAGGTCAAAATTTTAACCCTTTACCCATTTCTAAAGAATTCCCGTTTCGGGGGCATAGTGTTTCACAAACACATCTTGTTTTTTCAGAAACCAGTAGATTGATTTTATGACACAGGAAACATCTATTTTTTAGACCCTTTATCAGGTGTATTCAGTTAATTCAGTTCATTTAGCAGCCACTTTGATTTTAACCCTAACCCTAACCCTAGGTGTTTTGCTATGACTAAGTAAAGAAGAAACAAAATAATATTTTATTCAGTATTTATCACTGAAATTTAACATAAATTCACAGACAGTCGATGTTCACTCACGCACACATTTTGGAACTATATTCTTAAAATACAGTCTATATGTCAGAAACAAAACCTACATAATTTTATCTGCAAAAGACTTGTTTGATCTGCTTCACTCATAATTTGAAGGGTATTGGATAAATCAAATGACAGGGTAGACAAAGTGTACATTTCCATTATCATTATGGAGTTTTCTGAACCTAAAATGCCACAAGTGTTTAACCAGTTCCAAAACAGCAAAATTTTAGACTAGCCCAAATTGAAAGAAGCTGCAGACGACAATTTCAAGTTGATGGAATTTTGAATTTTTTCGTCTTTTTGGATAGAAAACATTGTGGATAATTAAGAAATTCCTTGAAACAAGCAATTTCTTCATTTTCCACAATGTTTTCCAAAGTTTTTTTTTGAGGGGCGTAAAAAGGAGTGAGTGAGTTGGAATGGGTTAATGTTTATATTAGATACAGAGATTGAAGATTGATAATAAATTGTTAATAGTGGGACTCATTTGTGTTCTATGCTGGATTGGTTGATTTTGTTTTGGGACTCATTGCAAATTTCAGATAAATAGGCCATTAGAATCTAGAATCTCCAATGGTAAAATTTTAGATTATTTACTGCTGATATGAAAGTAAAAATCCAATCATAAGCCAAGTCAACTGGTAAGATCTATGTCCTTAATTTAGTTTTCTCTGGTAAAAACTTTCTTAGCTTGAAGCAGATTTTATTAAAATACAAAATCAACAAAATACATTCATAGAGTACTGTATTGACTTCAAAGAAACTGATTATATAATCAATCATTAGTTGTTTTATCAAACCAACTAAAAAACCATAATCAATTATGATTTGAAATCAATTGCACAACACTTTTTACTGCTCTTGGTTTATTTGTGGCCACTTTCAACCAAACTTGGCAGGAATGACCCTTAGATGACCCCTTTTGAAAATTATTAAAAGATTTGAAATCTGTTGGAAGCACTTGTTGTTATTAGTTAAAGTTTAAAGGAGGTCTTCTTCAGTGCAAGTCAGTATTCAGCCTTGAAGAAAAAAAATTTGATCTCAGGTGAGTACCAGGCCACTGGCCTTCATTTTCACCAGTTGACAGTTAATCTTGTTTAGCTTCACTGGCTAGCGAGCTATTGTCACAGTGCCGGTCTGTCATGTGTGCATTAGAGCTGTAACGATACACTCGAATATTCGGTGAATCGGATATTTTTTTACCGGCGAGTATGTATCGTATTCGTCTGAAATGTGAAATATTTTTCCGGGATGCAAAAATGCAAAAAATATCAAAGAGGTCATAGATATCCAACATGCACAAGCTATAACGGCGGTTTCATCAAATTTATGAAGAAAGACTTAAATCCTCAAAGCCTAGGCGGCTCCGGTGGTCGATTGACAGAGGGCGCCTCTGATACAACTGAATACATATTCTAGATACTAAATCAAAGAATTTCTATTTCACTGGTGACAGCTATTTATTTGTTGTCTACAAGTTGCATTTTGGGTAGTGAATGATAGATTAACTGGACAATCGTCGCATGACTTTGACCGTCAAGTGACGGTCAGACCTCCGTAAATACTAACAATCAAAAATCATCTTTTTTAAGTCAAAGTCTTAGATCTCCTAAACCTTTTTAATCAAGATTTTCAATTTAAATTCTAGTATTTATGGCCTAATTTTTCTATCTATTGACCATTTAGTCCAGATTCTGAAGAAATTGAATGACATAATCTTTCCGAGCAAAGACCATTGTCTTCAATTATGCAACGTATAAATTACCTCCCTTTAAGAAATTAAAAGCTAAGCTATGGCTGCATGTCCAATATACCTTGAATGTTGGCTAAAATTTAAATATTTGTCTTTTCATTATAAGTGATCAATTCTGGTGACAAAAATTTTCATATTAATTGATAAGTTTGTAACAGATAGAAATTTACAACATAATTTAAAATATACAAATTTAAGAGTACAAATACGTGAAATCCATAATACAGAGGTGAGTAATTTCGAAATGATCCAGCATCAAACAATGACGGATCTTGACTTCACCCTTTGTTAGGCTTGAATTTGCCATACACCTTTGATTGTTGGTGCAGAAATAATGAAATAGTTAACTTCAAACAGCTGTCTGTATCACAGTTAGGCATAAGTTTGTTTCATTCTTTACTCAAAGAAATATATAGATAAATATGTCTGTTCCTGGAAAAAATTGTATTCATGAATAAATATTCATATTCATGACCCTGTGATCTGTATTGGTATTCGTCACTTTCTGTATCGTTACAGCCCTAGTGTGCATGCGTCTGTCCTTCATTTAGTGTGTAAACTTTCTCAAAAAATCTTTTGAGAAACTTCTAGTAAGATCTCAGCCAAACTTCACAGAGTGTTCTCTAGATGGTCCTCTTTCAGATTCCTTCAAACAATAATTGCAACCAAAGTAAAAACTTTGAAAAATCATTTTCTCTCAAACTATTCATTTGATTTAATTGTTGTTTTGGAGAAGTGTTCCTTGCCTCAAAGTCTACCTAGTTCCATGAAATTATATGGATTCATCAATAAATTCTTTTTTATGGTGGAGGTTATTGTGATCGTGTTTTTTGTCTGTTGTCCTGCGTAGTGCGTTAACTTTTTAGGTCACTTGAGTACAAAGTGGTCATTATGAGCTTTTGTGATCGTTTAATGTCTGTCGTGCGGCATCAACAATTGAATTGTTTACACTCTAGAGGCCACAATTTTTACCCAAACTTCATGAAACTTGGTCAGAGTGATTGTAAGGTCATGAGTATGAACCCTATTGATTATGGGAGGGTTCTATTTGAAATCACAGGAAAAGGTGCCTTAATAACAATTTCTTTGTTTACACTCTAGAGGCCACAATTTTGGCTCAATCTTCATGAGACTTTGCCAGAATAATTTTTTGGTCATGAGGATGAACCCTATTGATTATGGCAAAGTTCTATGGGAAAACATAGGAAAAGGGGCCTTAATTACAATTTCTTTGTTTACACTCTAGTGGCCACAATTTTTACCCAAACATCATGAAACTTTGCCAGAATAAATGTTAGGTCATGAGGATGAACCCTATTGATTATTGGAGGGTTCTATGGGAAAACACAGGAAAAGGGGCCTTAATGACAATTTCTTTGTATACACTCTAGTGGTTACAATTTTGATCCAATTTTCATGAAACCTTGCCAGAATAATTGTTAGGTCTTACGGATGAACCCTATTGATTATGGGAGGGTTCTGCTGGAAAACACAGGAGAAAGGGCCTTTATGACAATTTCTTTGTTTACACCCTACAATTAATTGTTAGTGTGATTGGTCTGTTATTTTAGACTCAAACATGTTCTTTGTCAGAAATAAGTTTCCTTGACAAAATAGTTGGAGGCCTTTTAAAAAATTTTGCAGGAAAAGATTGAGGTCTTTAGATCACAATTATAACTAGATTGTCTTAAAAATTTACAGGACGTTTTTAGGGTCATACGGAAAGTTCTTCTCAGAAATGATGTGGATCCATCAGAAAACACAGGAAATGAGGCCTTATGGATTTTCCTTCAAATCATTCTTGTTTACATGATAAAGTTCACAATTATTATCAGATTCTGTTGAAATTCCTTAGGATAATAGTAGAGTCATAAGAGAACTTCCTTTTGGAAAAGGAGTGGATCAACCATGAAACGCGGGGAAAGGGGCCTTAAGGATTGTTGCTCAAAATGATAGAGGGGATAAAGTCCAATTTGTTATTTTCATTTTATGCATTCTTCTTTAAGCAATTAACTTCCTTAAATATTAGATTACTTTAAGGGGCAAACTTGTTGGCCAGTAGAGTCTCAGGCCCATGAGCTCCTGCTTTCTTAGTAGATTCTGTGACTAACCTCTATAGATGATATTAAATAGATACACACAAACAGTGGTGTTGATATAGATAGACACTAATGCACTTGTAATAGGAATGATATTTCACACATGCATGAAAATCATATTTATAATCATATCTTTCCAGCAAATGTCACAATCCCTCTAGAAGATTTTGACAGTGGTTTAATGGTAGATAAATGGTATATGCTCAATCCTTATGGAGCAATTCGGAGTGACATGGGGTCAATAAGACTTCGTACCAGATTTATTCATCAAGTCATTATGCCAACAGAACAGTACACAAGTCTCAAAGATGTGAGTTTTGCTTACTTCTTTTTCCTATAAATATGCAAACCAGTCATAGTCTACCAGGCTCAAATCTGGTATGGAGATTATTAAATCTTGGTAATTACAATGTATTTGCTAAATTCTTCAAAGAATTTTCCAGTAAGAAATTTTATCATAAGGCCTTGATATTTGCTCACCAGAGCCCAAATTACAAGGCAAGCTGTAGTAGTTGGTCATTGTGTGTCATCCATCCATCTATCTGTCTGTCCATCAATGATTTTTAGCTCACCAGAGCACAAAGTGCGAGGTGAGCTATTGTGGTCCGTTGTCCATCCACAATTTCTTTAAAAATCTTCTTCTCTTATACCAGAAGGCAAATCAAGCTGAAACTTTGTAGGGATGTTCCACGGGTAAAGTTCTACAAAAGTTGTTAAAAGAATTTCACTCCATTAAAATGTCTGCTTGCCGCGCAACTGAAAATGGGAAATTTTGTAATCTTCAAAAATCTCTTCCTCCTAAATCAGTTGGCCAATCAAGCCGAAATTTTTCAGGGATGTTCCTTAGGTGAAGCTCTACAAAAGGTGTTAAAAGAATTTCATTCCATGAAAAACTCTGGTCGCCACGGCATTTGAAAATGGGAAATTTTAGTAAATCTGTGGATTTTTTTTTCAGAAACTACTTGGCCAAAGGCATTTATATTTCATATGTAGCTTAAACACATGATTTTCTACTAAGTCAGAGCTCCATATAATTTTTGAAGGCAAGGAGTATTTACTCCTGAGAATTTTTTTTCGAGGGGTATTTTTATAATAAAATTACAACCCAATGAGTATTTTTAGTTTTAATTTTTTTTCTACAAGCCAATGATTTTTCTTTAAATCATTATCAGAAAACAGAACAAGCATATGTTAACCCTTTTAAACTCAAAAGATATTTGCAAAAGACATTTGGATAATCTTACATCATATCCATTATCACCTTTTAAATTTTGATCTATTCTGAATAAATAAAAATTTACAAGATAACAATGGATATGATTTAAGAAAACATTGTAGAAATTACTTGTAATAAGAAATTTCTCCTTTATAGTGTTATAATTCAAAGAATCACTTAAAGGATAGTAGTCCAAAACAAAATAACTGATGGACATGCTTCAACCACAAGTCTTTGTTTGCTTTTTAGGTCGAGGGGTATATTCAGCCATCAGCCTTTTTTTCCTTCTAGATTTGGTCAACCACTGTTTGGCACACATGACACTGTCAAAATCCTCTGACTATGGCCCATACATACTAACTCTCAGGAGTGCTTCTACAGCTTTATTTCCCAGTGAAGACCTAAAAAATGTATAATCCACATATAAGTTATATTTTTTATGTAGATCCAAGATGCATAAATTTTAGTATACAGCAATTTTCTCATATAAAACTGTTGAATAATTCAAATAGCCTATACAATTGTATTGCTATGTACTATATTCTCATTGTAATGTTTGAAAAAAAGGGACTTTCTAACAGCCTGTAATAAAACAGTAACCAAAAGAATTGAAATTTAAGGTTAATGACTACAATGGGCTATTTTGAACAATCTAAGCTGTTGCAGGAATCTAAATTTATGTAGCAAGGTCCATGGTTGACCTTGATTGTTATAGCTTCTACTATATTATTATACTGAAAATTTCAAAGCATTCATTAGTAATAGAAAATCAAACTAGTAAATCAATGACCTTTGTCAAAAACCTAAGATATTACTAGTTTGGTGCTTAAATTTGCTACATGTATTACATTTAAAGAGTATATAAACAACAATAGAAATTACCTTAATTTGCTTTTAATTCTGTTCTGTGTACTGAATTACCTCTCACATTCAACAGAAGTGACCTGCATACATAGGGCAATGGTACCAAGTTTAGCCATATTTTGGTATGATTCTCCATGCTTTAATAACAGTCTTAAACAGAACTCTTGGAGGCTTAGGTTTCTGTAAGACCCCTTGATCATTCCAATAGCTCCAGTCCAATCAGTCTTAATTTCAGTCCCATCTATCAGTTTATCAATAAGTTTTTCACTTTGAACCACACCAGTTTCCAAATCACCTTCTTCAGATTTTAAACTCTTCTGTGTGCCAAGTGCTTGATCAATAAATCTAGAGCTTCATCTGTCTCACATGAAGGAGTCACACACACAGTACATGGCTCTAATAGCTTGCTTAAACTTGACATTATCTTTGTATCGTACTTTGGAATCCTTTCCTTGATGTTTTTGATTAGATTCAGTAAGTACTCTTTTCTCACTGACTCAAACTGGCCATCAATTTCCTTGCTGTATTGATTTAACTCCTCATTTTGATAAAATGCCTTATCATTTTCAATTCTGATGGAAGACTTTATGAGTGCCAACCCATTGCCATCTCTAGTACTCAAAAATTCTAATTTACTGATTGTGCTTTCAATTTCTGGAGACACATCACTAAATATCAAATTTTCCTGTTGCAACTTACAACATAGTGTTCCAAGAACAGTGTGCACATCAAGCATGAAGCCAAGAAGGAGTGCAGTTTTATAAGATGAGAAGTACTTATAAAGTCCTTTGGCCTTTGGCTCATCATTGCTGGCTAGACATGAGAGAGTTGCCAAGACTGAACCATAACAGTTGTAGACAGCTTCAACAGCTCTCTTTAGGCCTAGCCATCTGATACTGTATGGTTCTTTGATAGTCAATTGAGGTTCTTCCAACAAATCTTGCATTTGTTTCAGTGAAAATGTGCGATTTCCTGAAGCAGAAAAGTAATTGTACAAATTATCAAATTTTTCACTGAATTTCTTTAATGGGTTGATATTTTTGATAGAATCAATGATGGCCAGGTTTAGTCTATGAGCAACACAATGAGATTGTACCAAAAATGGGACAGCTTTAGATTTGAACTGTACCCTACCCCTAGACGTTTCCCCATCATTACACTTGCCCCGTCTGTCGCAAGTGAAACACATTTAGATACATCAATACCACACTCATCTAGATATGACAACAAAGCAGTTGTTATAGTGTGGGCACAGCCATCACTTAATTCAATATTTCCAAGAAATGCTGTCTGGGGAGTACCCCTATCAACAAATCGGATGCAAATAGACAGTCTTTTTGAAACAGTGATGTCTGTGGACTCATCAATAAGAACTGCAAAGTAACCAGATCGAGACAGTTTGGTTATAAGCTCTTTCTTCAAAAACATTGATATAGTGTCTTGAATTTCTGTCACAGTGTCCCAATTGAGATTTCTGTAAGGCATTTCAACCTTATTAAGGTGCTGTAGGTCCAAGAGAGAGTTGACTTTGTCAAGGGGGAGTTCTTCTTTTTTAGCCCAGTATACTGTCCTTATCAAGAATAAGTCAGGGTCAGAAACTTTCGGGCTGGCATTAACGTCGTCTGGTAACACGTCAGAAGTGGAGGGGGTTTGACTTTAAGAGACAATCGTAAAGCTTTGCCATGTATCTCTGAATCTGAATGGCGTTCAATAGAGGACCTTTGGATGTTAGGGGTACCTTCTTTTGACCAAATTGATTTCATTTTATACTCTTTACAGAGCGTACAACCCAACCAGAACGACCCACTTTCGTTTTCGGGTTCCATAAATTCTAACCACGGAAAGCTTTTTTTCCAACTATCAATTGTTTTTTTCTTGACGGGATTACCGTCGTGGGGTTTCTTTGCCTGTGTGGCAACATCAGAAATAAGTTCAGACTAAATTGTCTTTACTATCTGCTCAGGGGAAGATTTACTTGTTTCGCGATTAAAAAAGGAAAATAAACTCTTTTGGGTTGCCATTTCCGATTGACGAAGTAATGCAGACACGTTTTATGACCTAACAATAATCAACCAATAAAAATCAAGGGCATCATTTGCTCCGTATTGTTAACTGGATGGAGATAACCGATTCATCAAAATTAGAACAAAAACACCACTCGTCACAACTCGGCCAATTCCGTAGCTTCACCAAGCTATATTGGAGACCGTTCGGAGATCACCCGAGGATTGCCGAATGCAAAAACACCGCTCGATACCATTCGATATACCTCTCAGCCAATCTACGGAATTGCCGAGTGCTGTTCCGGTTGCGATCGGCTGTGACATAATAGGTATTCCCTAGTTTTAATTGGCTAAATTCGCATGGGATACCCGGAAATGTGATCTCGGCATGCTATTTTTATAGACCAAAAATCTATTTTAAACTGTTGGATTTTCCAAGGTTATTTATTTTCCGTGGTTATTGTTCAGACCCTAAATGCTAAATGACCATGACCAAATGCGTTTTTCTCAATCAAAATGCGTACCTGTATGCACCTCTTGCAAAATGTATTCGTATCCTGGCCAAATTGTAGCGTAAATTACACAGATACGCATTCTATCTGGAGCTCTGCTAAGTTTTAAAAAATTTTATCTCTGGGGTCAAATAGGCCCGCCCCTGAGGTTCAAAGAAAAATGCTTAGTTAGAGCAAGTTCAAAAGACATCTCCTTGTAACTTATTACGTCTAGAATATTCATATTTGGTATGTAGCATTACTAGATGGTTTTGTACTATATCACTTAAAACTGTTCTCATAGGGTAAAAAACGGCCCTGCACTAGGGGTCAAAAATAGGGAAAAGCGCAAGATTCGAGTAAGTTAAAAAAAATCTTCACTTTAAGGTTGAGGGCATTTATATTTGGAATGTAGCATAGCCTGGCTGTTATCTAGTAATTTTCATTAAATCATAACTGTAGGCTTAAAAACATCCCTTCCCTTGGTCTCCAAAAATATGCAAAATTAGACCATGTTCATGAGTCTAAGGCAGTCATATTTTGTCTATAGCATAACCAAATGGTTCTCTACCATATTAGCTAAAAGCTTAGCCCTGGGATAAAACATTGCGCTGCCCTAGAGGTCCAGAATTTGGAAAATGCCTAATTAGAGCATCTTCAAAAGTCATCTTCTTCTGAAATATAAGGTGCAGCACATTCAAATTTTGTATGCAGCATTACTAAATTATTTTATACTATGTTACAGGAAAATATGCCTTAAGGATCAGAACGTCTCTGCTCCAAGGGTCGAAAATAGTGTAAATCACTTAATTTCCTTCTTCCTAAATATTGGGCCTAGAGCATTTATATTAAAAACATAGCATAACGCTATTGTTATCTAGCTACAATGGTTATATACTTTGGACAAAAATGGCCCTTCTCAAGGCATCCAAAGTTATGAAAAATGCTCAATAAGAAAATATTCAAATATCTTCCTCTCTAAATGTATAAGTTGTAATGCATTCATATTAGGTTTATATTACTTCCAGATTGTTCTCTACCAAGGTTGCTAAAATTGTACGCATTGGGTCAAAATAGCCCCGCCCAAAATGCCCTTAGTTTTGTAAAATGCTCAATTAGAGCAAAATCAAATGTTTCTCCTCTTAACACTGACTGGTCAACATTAAAAGAAGTTGCAGACGGTAGTTAAAATATGATTAAAATCTAAATACAAAGAATTTCAGGATACAAAACATTGTGAAAAATGGAGAAATTGCTTGTAACTACTAAGTTCTCCCTTTCTCACAATGCTTTTTGAGTTGCGGCAAACCGAAGGTTTGAAGCTACTCATTGTGGAAGCACGATTTAACCATCTCATGTATTCCTCCGATGGCCCGGGACAAATAACCTCCCTGACACTGACGTTTGTTAAATAGGCTCATTCTATGTTACCAGCCCAAATTATGAATTTTTGGACACTCTTTTAAAAGATGGCATCATTTTTAAAGGTTTCATTACAAAATTATCCTTATTTTTTCGAAACTTTTGATTTTACAAGCGAACTACATTCAACGCGTAAATAACCTCGATACATACAAATAATTAGATCGTCAGCTTTGATTAAAAGACCATAAATTCGAAAGGACAGCGTGTATCTTTACATCATTTTATATTTCCTAGAAATATATCTGCAAGAGCAATACAAATCTCATATCGGTTACCTCCGATGAAACAAATTATCAACGAAATAGAGCATAAATACATACGATACTTGAAACACGCCGTATAAGTGATATGGGCCGTACAGCTTCGTATATATTAAATGGGTCCATAGGGAATTGCATAGACGATATTAACTTATTTGGGTATTTTTAAGGATAAAATGCTATAATCTGTCATTAATACTAACATCAATGTATTAAATATTGATTTTGTGAATTTATTTGTGATTTCAAATATACTGGGGCAAACCTAACCTACTGAATGCACATTATTATCAACACTATTTGGAGTACGACGCATGCGAGCGCACTTGTTTATATCCTGCCCTGATACTAAACGAGAATGTTGATTCCTTATTTAAATCCGAGTTGTTGTTTGATTTTGTGACAATCGATAAAAATTATTTAGTCACGAGTAAAGGCATTCACCCTCGAGACGATGGTTATATCCGAGATTAATGTCATATCTTCGATAGGCTGATTTGACTTACCTACCAGATGACCAGATGGATGGAAACGCCGAATTAGGTCATGGTTTTCTCAAGACGTCTACCGCAATTTCTGTGCTTCCTGTTAAAGGTTATAATTTGATCGCATGTCAAATATGATTTGTCTTGTACTTAAATTGATTTTTACCGCTCATTTTAGTGCTCATGGTGAGGTATTTGATCATCCTCTGTCCATCATGCATTGTGTGTCAACACTTTTAAAACAACATCTCCTCCCAAACCACTGGGCCAATTTTAGCCAAATTTGGCAGAATTGTTTCATGGGTGGTGCTCTTTAAAATTGCTAAATGAATTGAAATCCGTTGAAAACTCTTGTTGCCATGGCAACAAAACTGAAATTTTAGTAAAATCTTCAAAAATAATCTCCTCCTGACCAAGAAGTTGTAGAGCCTTGATATTTTGCATTAAGCATCAGTACAATTGCCTCTTGGGTAGTTCCCTTTTAAAATCGCTAAAATAATTGTAATCTGTTAAAAACTCTGATTGTCTTGGCAACAAATTTGAAATGTAATAATTCCTTAAAAATGATATCCATCTGACTCATCAGGGGTAGAGCCTTGATATTTTGCATGAAGCTTTAGTACATTTCACCTCTTTCAAAATTGCTAATATAATCACCCTCAAGTCCCCAGGGGTGAGGCCCTAAGGTGGGTGGGGCTTATCTAAAAATAAAGAAGGATTTTAAAAATGACATCTCCTCCTAAGCCACTGGGCCGATTTCAACCAAATTTTGCAGAAATAGTCCTTGGGAGGTTCCCTTAAAAATTGCTAAAAGAATTAAAATCTATTTCAAACTAGAGTTAACATGTTAACTAAACTGAAATTTTAAAGAAATCTTTAGAAATTATCTCTGCCTAACCCAGAAGGCATAGAGCCTTGATATTTTGTATGAAGCATCAGTACATTTACCTCTTTTAGAATTGCTAAAATCATCACCCTCAGGTCCTTAGGGTCGGAGCCCCACGAGGGGTGTGGCTTATAAAGAAATAAAGAAGGACTTTAAAACCAAATTTGGCAGAAATGTTCCTGGTTGTGCCCTTTAAAATTTGCTAAATGAATTGAAATCTATTTCAACTAGGGTTACCATGTTAACTAAATTGAAATTTTAAAGAAATCTTTAAAAATTATCTCTGCCTAACCCAGAAGGCATAGATTCTTGATATTTTACATGAAGCATCAGTACATTTACCCCTTTCAGAATTGCTAAAATCATCACCCTCAGGTAGCCAGGGGCAGAGCCCTGGGGGTGGGGGTGGGGGCTTACTTAGAAATAAAGAAGGATTTTTAAAATGACATATCCTCCAAAACCACTAGGTTGATTTCAACCAAATTTGGCAGAAATGTTTCTTTGGGTGCCTGTTGAAAATTGCCAAAAGAATTGAAATCTGTATAAAGCATTTGCATACGTTGATTAAAGTTAAATTTCAAAGGAAGTCATCTCCAGACCCAGTTAGTATTGGCCTTGAAGAAAAAGAGCCTTATATCAGGTGAGCGCCAAGGCCACTGGCTCTCTTGTTATTGGATTCAAACTTTCACACAATGATTGTACCATCATAAGGATTGTTCCTTTAGCATTTACACACTAGAGTCCACAGTTTTCATCTGATTCTCTTCAAACTTTGGCAGACTGATTGTACCATCATAAGGACTGTTTCTTTTGAAATTGGATCAGATCCGTCATGAAACAATATGAAACAATGGAAAAGGGTCCTTATGAAAATTTGATTTGAAAATCTATTAAAAATCCTCATTTACACACTAGAGTCCATAGTTGTCATTGGATTCACTTCAAACACAGGATCATTATACCATCATAAGGATTGATCCTTGGTAAAAGGGTCCAACCTGTCAAGAAACAAAGGAAAAGGGCCCTTATTAAAATTTGATTAAGAAATCCTTGTTTACGCTCTAGAGTCCTCAGATTTTACCAGTTTCTCTTCAAACTTTTTGATTGTTTTTTCATAAGGATTGTTCCATTCTAAATTGGATCAGATCTGTCAAGAAATATTGGAAATGGGGCCTTATGGAAATTTAATTGAAAAATCTATTCTAAATCTTTGTTATCACTAAAGAGTCCATAGTTTTCATCAGTTTCTCTTCAAACTTTCTCAGAATAATTGTATCATCATAAGGATTGTTCCTTTCCAAAATGAGTCTGATCTGTCAATAATCTCAGGGAAAAGGGGCCTTAAGAAAGTTCAATTAAAAAATCCTTGATAATAATAAAAAAGACTTTATTTAATGAGGCTGCACAGTTGGGATAACCCAGTCTTACCTGTGGGCCTCTACAAGTATTATATTCCAAAACATGAAAATGCAATGAGAAAAGACATAAAATATATTTTATTCACACAAATGGAGTAAGTAATGATGGAGAGAATGAGAATATTTAAGCAAAAATTATATGACAGGTTAAGTGTAACCTGTTTACAGCACAACCATTTATGCTTTTAGTTTGTCATTACTACCTTTTGGGATATAAACCTCTTTTGCAATCAATTACTTGCTTTCATGACTTCATGCTTGAAGATAAACTTCAAATAATATGATTGAAATTTCTTGTAATAGTAAGCAAATTTCCCTTGTATAAGTTGTTCTACTCAAAGAAATATCTTGAACTGTATGTCAACCATCATCAATCTGGACTAGTCTAGAATTTTAGTCAAGAATGTTGAGCAAAATTAACAGTGAAAACGAAGACAAGCATTCTCTATTGCAAGGATAATTCCTTTTGAAATTGGATCTAATCTATTAAGTAACATGGGAAAATGTGGCTTTATGAAAATTTAATTAAAAAATCCTCATTTATGCAATAAATCCCACACTTTTGATCAGATTTTGTTGAAACTTACATTACGATCATTCTTTTCAAAATGGGGTCTGATCTGTCAAGAAACATAGAAAAGAGGCCTTATGACAATTTCAATTAAATATCCTTGTTACCCAGTCCAGAGCTTTCAATCGGATTTTCGGAAAATCAAAGGGCTGAAAGCTCTGGTAGCACTTGTTGTTCAGTTGTCATTGTTTCTTTTGAAAATTAATTTCATAAACAACTCTGGTTTCTAAAGGTTAGACAGGAGGTGTAGACTAAGATCAGACCGCACTTATGTGCAGTCTGATCTTTGTCTATACCTCCGATTAAACCAGGAATATTCCTTGTTCAGCATGACAAGGGTTAACTTTCTCAAGAAAAGGGGCCTTATGGAAATTTTATTACTAAAAGTTCACTTTTTTCCTTTATTCTTTTTAAACTTTTACAGAATGATTGTACCTTCAGTAGAATTGTTCCTTTTGAAATTTGGTTTGTTCTGTAAAGTATCATTGGAAAAAGGCCCTATGAAAGTTTCACTATTAACTCATTAACTAAGTAAATTCCACAGATTACACTGATTGTACCATCATTACAATTGTTGATTTTGACAGTGGATCTGATACAGCAAGTATCACATGAAAAACCAACAGTAAAATATCACGGGAAAAGCTGAAGCAATTTTATTACAGTTATGAATTTGTTGTCTGCAAATCCTTTTCATTTTTAGAAGTCCAAAATTGCTTGAGTGGTAATAGATTAAGCGCTCTCATTTTCTGTCATGTGCTTGACACTTGGTCAGAATATTTGTCTGAACATTATTTGAGCTAAAGGTGAAACTGGGTCAGAACTGTCCTTTAAGTAGGTCACTAGGTCAAATCTTTAGAAACACCCTTTGTGCAATCTTTTTGCCACATTTACCGTCTACTGTTCATGCAAGTTGGTCAGAATGTTTTAGTTAATGATATCTGGGTCAAGTTTCAAAATGGGTCATTTCCATCTTGAAAGTAGGTCATGAGGGCAAATCTTAGTAAGAATTTTGTGCTTTCTGTAAGCCACATTTTTTGGCCAATGTTAATCATACTTGGTCAGAACATTTTTCTAATTGATACCTCAGCCAAATTCCAATATGAGTCTTGGGTGTTCGGAATGTATCTTACTAGGTCGGATTTTTATGCCCCTAAAGGGAGGCATATAGTAATCGAACTGTCCGTCTATCTGTCCATCCTTCCATCCGTCCGGCTTTCGTGTACGCTCTGTAACTTCTACATGCAATAGTGGATTTCAATATAACTTTGCACAAATGTTCACCGCTATAAGACCACCCAGGTTCCTATCTCAAAGTTCAAGGTCACAATCTGGGGTCAACGGTCAAAAATGGGGACTTTTTGCCGTGTCAGCTCTGTAACTTCAATAATCATACACGCATGTACAAATTTCTTTCATACAAATGTTAACCACCTTCAGACGACATGTAAGCTGCCGTCATAGCGCAGTTGGTAGCGCGTGAGGCTGTCAATCTAGAGGTCCCGGGTTCGATCCCCGACGGCGGCACTCATCCTTTCCGACTATTTGTCTCTCACCAATGGGTTGATCATCGTAGACCTATGTGAGATAGCAGCCGGAGGCTAGGAAAGGATGTAATGGTAGTACTGGTGTGTGAAATACCAGGAATCCATTGTTAGGTGCTCCAGCCGCCGCAATATGACTGAAAGATTGTTAAAAGCGGCGTAAAACCCCATTCAAACAAAAAATCAGACGACGTGTTACAAAAGAGACCCAGGTTCCTATCTCAAAGGTCAAGGTCACAATCTGGGGTCAAAGGTAAAAAATCGGCACTTTTGCCCTGTCCGTTCTGTAACTTCTATAATCATGCACGCAGGTACAAATTTCTTTCATACAAATGTTCACCACCTTCAGACGACGTGTTGCAAATAAGACACAGGTTCCTATTTCAAAGGTCAAGGTCACAATCTGGGGCCAAAGGGGCTTCCAGAATGCTTCAATTGCGTCTGGAATGGTTTAATTGTACATACTCTCTTATTCTTCGATGGATTGCTTCCATATTTGGACAGATGCTCAATTGGGTTGACCACTTTACATGACCTTGACCCAGTGACTTTTGACCTCAGAAAAATACGTCCATAATGCATTTCTGAATTTCATTTTGTAAATATAGCAATTATTATATGTATTAAAATTTAGTTTATTAAAAACCCAGACATATAGATCACAAATGCATGTGGTTGTGTTTACAATACAAATCAAAGTGCCACATGCTTGACCCTGTCCTTTGGGGGCATTTGTCACATGACTGTGACCAGCTCTTGTTAAAAAAGATAACATTCTGTGCACCACGTTAAAAAAAGCAGGCTTGGCATGTTGTTCCTGCCCAACTTATTTCTCATCATTTGAATTTTGTCACTTTAAAGCTCAACTCTTGAAAAAAAAGGGGGGCTATTCCAGTCACCTGCGTGTCTGCGTAATGGTTCGGTTAAACCTTATCTGCAAGTGTCGTATCTCAGTTTCTACTAATGCTATTGATCTGAAACTTTTGTGACAATGTTTTTGTGACAATAATATCACACCCTCAAGACAAGGTTTCAATACTCTGACATTCATTTTAGTGGAATTTTAACCCTTTTCAGACATGCAACTGTCATATGTCTTTGATAACACTCTTTCTACTAATGCTATTGCTTTTAAACTGAGCACATCATATCATCTTCTAGGCAAAGATTCATAACAATTACATTAATTTTTGTGGAGTTTTAACCCTTTTTGGACTTAAAAATTCTTTGTTAAACCTTGCATTCACATCTAATATATCTAAATTAACTCTTCTTCTAAATATTCTTTTGCTTTGAAACTTTACTCATGCTTTTTATACCCCCCCCCCATCGATAGATCGGGGCATATTGATTTACCGGTGTCTGTCTGTCTGTCTGTCTGTCTGTCTGTCTGCAAAACTTAACCTGCCAACTAAACATTTTCCTATGACTTCAACCCTAATTAAGTTACAATGCTAATAGTTGGTATGTAGATAGGTCTCAACAAGGTGCAACTGGGGAAGGTCATTTCATCAAGGTCAAGGTAAAATTTTTAACCCTTTTCCCTAAAACAAAGAAGAAAAAAAACAATAAAAATCACCCGTTTCTAAAGTATTTCTGTTTCTGGGGAATAGTGTTTCACAAACACATCTTGTTTGACAATAATATCATCCTCTAAAAATATATTCATTACTCTGACATTCATTTTAGTGGAGTTTTAACCCTTTTTGGACTTGGAAATTCTTAGATAAATCTTACATGCAATTGTCATACTTTTTAATAACTCTCTTCCTACTAATGCTATTGCTTTGAAACTTTGAACATGTTTTGTGACAATGATATCAATCCCTAGATACAGATTCTTTAATCTGACATTCATTTTAGTGGAAATCTAAGCCTTTTTGGACATAGAATTTCTTGGTTAAACCTTATGTGCAACTGACATAAATATTTTTAATGGCTCTCATTCTACTAATGTTATTGCTTTGAAGCTTTGCACATGCCTTTATGACCACCATTTCATCTTCTAGGCAAAGATGCATTACAATTACATGAATGATATTGGAGTTTTAACCCTTTTTAGACTTAGAAATTCTTGGTTAAATCTAACATTAAATTGACATAATCTTTAATAATTATCTTTATACCAGTGCTATCGCTTTGAAACTTTGCACATGTTTTTTTGACAATAATATCAGTCTCTAAATATAGATTCATTACTCTGACATTTTTAGTTGAATTTTTACCCTTTTCAGAATTAGAAATTCTCGGTTAAATCTTACCTGCAATTGTCATATATCTTTAATAACTCTCTTCTTAGTTATGCTATTGCTTTGAAACTTTGCTCATGCTTTTGTGACCATCATATCAACTTCTAGGCAAAGATTCATTACAATAATATTTTTTTTAGTGGCTTTTTAACCCTTTTTGGACTTAAAAAAATGTCGACCTAAAAAAATTTTATTCAAAAGATATGAGCTTGACATTAAAAAATGGCTCAAACAAGCCTTACACGTTATTTGAAACGCAAAGCAGCCAAAGATGATGAAAGAAAATAAATTATAAATGTTTTCTTACAATTATAAATCCAGAATCGTAGAGGTCAAGCGATTTTTAATGTGTAGAAAATAGCTAGCCTAGCAGGCGACTTGTATCTATAAATATTTCGTCACGGAATATTTACTCGCTCTTTCAACAAAGCTGATTTAACAGACTAGGTACTATAATATCGTATCGTCGGCTTATCAAAACTGAATATAGGAGGTTTTTTTGCACCATCAATCAATTAATCTTTCAGTGTATATATATAGTCCGTGTTCTAGCTTAAGTTGCCAATTTTTGCTTCTACTCAACAACGTAAATAGCTGATTATCTTTAACTCATTCCAACTCCAGCCCTCCTTTTTACGCCCCCCAATTAAAGAGCTTTGGAAAACATTATGAGAACAATTAAGATACAGTTAGAAGATTGATTTTTATGTCAAAACGGCCCAAAAACAGACAAGCCTGTAAATTTGTCGGAATTACCAAAATTGATTTTGCTTGTTGCAAAAGGAAATTTTCAAAAAGTAGATCTTAAAAAATCATCCATATATTTAAACTTTTATGAAGAATTTCTGATTTAGGAAAAATGTAAATACAAGTTTGGGCCATTTTGATTTTCGGTCGTTTTGACTGTAAACCAGGATTCGCTTAGATGCCTGGCATACATGATAATATTGTCATATATTTAGTTATATGTTAGTAAATCTTAATGATATTGCATTAATTCTTCGACCCCATTTAAAATTAATGTGTTTCCTGTTAAAAAAATCATGGAAAACTTAAAATCCATGTCCATTCTGGCACTTTTTTTTCATTTTTTATTTAAATTGAGAATATTTATTAGTTAATCTAACCGTATTTCCTGTTTACATATTAGTATGGCTTTCATTGGTCATAAATGAAATAAACGTTCCGGGTCGATGTTATCAATATTAACAATTCATTTACCCCTGGACTAATAGGGTTATCATGACCGTTGTAAGCAATCGAGGGAGTCCCGGTGTAACAAATACGTTCTTTATGTGAGAAATTTAGATAGCCAGTTTGACTTAATTTTTCCGTAAGTGAAATAGAAAGATTCTTAAGGTACTGAAGGCGTTGTCTCTGGGTGAGAAAATAACCGAAATTTACCCATGAAAGTTGTAAGCATTATTAAAGCTTCAACAGAATTACTTTGGGGCTGAATGATATTGATTGTACAGAATAATTTCAAAGTATTGGGGAAAATTCAGAAACAAAATGATCGCTTGGAATACATGAATATGAAATCATCTATGTATTAGTTTATTTTGCGGAGCTTGATATGGCATGGTCATTGCTTAGAACATACATTTTAAATGAATGAAAAAGTATATATGTATAGAGAGAAAAGAAAACAAATCAAACATAGTCTTAATTGTCAAAGTACCGGGTCGATAATTGAAAAATGGCAAGTTAGTTCACAAGGTTGTCAAAATCATCTAAAATGAAACAACCCAGGCCACATTAAGTAAATGTTTGATACAAACAAACAAGTGTGGCTGCTATGCTTTCAATTTGAACAAAAGCACTTAGAGCTAATATTGCCGTTGCAAGAGAGTCCTGAGGTAATGCACACATTCAATACAGTGAAAAAATATAGCTATGTCAACATTGAGTAAATATTGCCTACAGAATAAAGCAGAAAGAGACCCGAGGTACCTGTGTTCCCATGTGATTAAAGAAAGGAAGGAATCGATGGAAAATGGAATTATTGACCAATCGTCAATGGAATTACTCACTGATATTAGATTGTATTAAAGATGAGACACCATATAAAACATGTTTGTCCTGTCTTGTCACTGATTCTCTTATCCTAATAAAATTGCGGAAAGAGTTACGCATACGTATAAGGTTGGAATAGTTATTTCCACTATTTTCTTTTTCTCCCAATGATCTTTGGGGGACGAAATTGTTACAGTGTTTTCTGCTTTTATTTTAGCCACTTGTGCATGGCAGAGACGTCCTAAGACTTAGCATATACCAATTTCTTTACCAAACATATGAATTCCTGTACAAATATGACTTATTACACTGGGACTTATATTTGTATTTGATTATCAGTCCCCTGGGTTTATACATGACGATGTTTAGAGTTGAAATCCATAAACTTCCATTCATAATCAACTAGTTAAGAGCTCAACAATATCTTGTCAAACTGGAGGTATGAAGTTTTTGATAGAAATCCAAAGATGTAATAGACTTCTTATGGATCTGAATGCATCTTCATCTTAACCCATTCCCACACAACAAAATTTTAGACTGGTCCAAATTGAAAGAAGCTGCAGACGATAATTTCAAGTTGATGGAATTTTAGATTTGTTCGTCTTTTTTGATAGAAAACATTGTGGATAATGAAGAAATTGCTTGGTACAAGCAATTTCTTCATTTTCCACAGTGTTTTCCAAAGTTTTTTTCTTGAGGGGCGTAAAAAGGAGGGATTGAGTTGGAATGGGTTAAGAATTGAATAAAATCATATTACGGTCCCGTAGCATTTCAATAAATATTAAATGTTTATATATGAAAATACTATGGGAATTCAAGGATATATTTTCAAGAATATATTTTCTTGCTTATGGGGAGTCCAAGCGTCTGTGAAATTGTCAAAGAAAGTCAATTTGCACTTTATACTAAAACTACCGTCATTGTTTATCTTTTAATATATTAAAGTGAATTAACCGGGATGCTCATGGATCTTCTGAAATCATAATTATAATAAAATTAATGCAAACTAAATTTGTCTCTGTTTACTCAATAAGCAAATAAAATAATTTTGACCTTCGGATATCTCTTTTAGATTGATCCCGGGGCAGTCAAACTTTATTTAAAAGTCAGATCCATCCGGGGTATTGTTATATACACACTCAATATCTCTGAATTTTTCAACTTAAAATCACTTAAATTATCCTGCTGGTGCAATCACAAATTGTTCCAATGAATTATGAGTCCCAGATGAGAGATGAAAGCAATTCCTAGGGTACTAGACAATATGGCTAGACAATGTATTTAATACAGATCCAGTGTAATTGAATGGGTTTTTCATAATTCAAACAGTAAGGTTCAAAAATGTTTTCTTTAAAAATGACCTTTCATAAAACTCCAACAAAAACTAGTCCCTGGATATATAGTCTGCTTAACTGTCAAACTGGTCAGGCGTACGGACACAGGTAAAATAATTTGCCCCATTGTATTTAAAATTTGCACTACTTAAAAGGTACTTTCATTCATCTATCGTCGCTACGGTGGTTGTAAAGCAACGTCACACGGGGTCTCAATTTAATGTCTCACCCAAAAGACAATCAGTTTACTGGTTTTGTCAACCAAGGGCTCGAGTCCATTGTGGTGAGGTTAGAAGTCAAGTGCTCTGCCAAATGAGCTTATCGGCTGTCAAACACTTCTTAAAGAATTTATAAAGCATCTGTATATAGCTACATTGTGGTTCCACATTTCAAAAGTTCAACGAATAATGTATTATTGTCGAAAATCAATATGCTGAAAGGCCGTAATAGGCATGTTTCAAAGTCAGTGTACGGTTTATTTAAAAAGCTTGTTTAACAGTTCCCATATTCTTTTTATTTATCCGTATTTTGTAAATGAATAGCATTACAAGCATTCTTTTAATGGCGAATAAAAAAATTCAATTTTTCATTTGTAGGTTTTAATTTCTGCAATAACAAAATTTAATTACAAAATAAAATATATGAATAGGAGTTAGGAAACTTGAATATTTTTTGGTTACAAACATTTATTTTATACATATATGTTAAAGCTTTAGAAAAATAACTCGAGCCCGGTTTTGTGATCTTGGGACTGCTTTGACCATATATGGGTCGGTTTAACTCTTTTTAGCTCACCTGAGCACAAAGTGCTCAAGTGAGCTAATGTAATCACCTTTAGTCCGGCGTCCGGCCGTCGTGCGTCGTCTGTCGTTCGTCAACAATTTCTAAAATGACATCTCCTCCCAAACCACTGAACCAATTTGAACCAAATTTGGCAGAAATGTTCCTTAGGTGGTCCCCTTCAAAAATAGCTAAAAGAATTGAAAATCATTAAAAACTATGGTTGCCATGGCAACAAAAGTGAAATTTTAGAATAATCTTTAAAAATCTTCTCCTCCTGACCCAGAAGGCGAAGAGCCTTGATATTTTGCATGAAGCATAAGTATATTAACCTCTTTCAAAAAAGCTAAGATCAAGATCCTCGGTCCCCAGGGGCGGAGCCCTAGAGGGGGGGGGGGGTATATAGAAATAAATAACAATTTTTTAAAATGACATCTCCTCCCAAACCACTGGGCTGATTTGAACCAAATTTGGCAGAAATGTTGCTTAGATGGTCCCCTTCAAAAATAACTAAAAGAATTGAAATTCATTAAAAACTATGGTTGCCATGAAAACAAAAGTGAAATTTTAAAATAATCTTTAAAAATCTTCTCAGCCTGAACCAGAAGACGTAGAGCCTTGATATTTTGCATGAAGCATCAGTATATTGACCTCTTTCAAAATAGCTAAAATCATGATCCTGGGGTACCCAGGGGCGGACCCCCAGGGGGGGGGGGGGTGGTGTAAAGAAATAAAGAAAGATTTTTTAAACGACATCTCCTCCCAAATCACTGGGCCGATTTGAACCAAATTTGGCAGAAAGGTTCCTTAGGTGGTCCCCCTTAAAGTTAGGGAAAAGAATTGAAATCTGTTAAAAACTCTGGTTGCCAGGCAACAAAAGTGAAATTTTAAAATAATCTTTAAGAATTTTCCTCTCCTGACCCAGAAGGCGTAGAGCTTTAATATTTTGCATGAAGCTTCAGTACATTGATCTCTTACAAAATAGCTAAAATCATGATCCTCGGGTCTCCAGGGGCGGAGCCAGGGGGGGGGGGGATATAGGCATGAAGCATCAGTTCACAGACTTCTTTCTTATTTCTGAAATTATAACCCATGGAAAAGTTTTTTCCTTCTTTCAAATCAGCACTTAAGCCTTGGAATTTATAATTTAGACTTTTGGATCCCCAGGTTAATAGTCTTTATATGCCCACTTGTTTCATAATCCTAACCTTTACATGAAATTGGACTGTTGAAAGAAAAAGAGCCTTTATATCAGGTGAACGCCCCAGGGCCAACGACCCTCTTGTTTAATGGAGAGGCCGGTTTGACTTTATTGGGCCTGTTTGACCAGGGGCCGGTTTCACGATGGGCCGGTTTGACTGGTTCCCTGTAATGCTAATTACGGACAGCACCCATATAAATCAAAACGAAACTTTGAGTATTACAGGAGAGTTGGTTATCATAGTTCCCTACATTCAACTTATTCCTGGGATTTCCCGCAGTAAATAGCAATCCCTTTTAGCGATTAATTGATGGTCAACGACAACAACAAGAATGGCGGGATTGAGTTAATTTTGTACTTTCGATATTTATTCGAGGTTTATTCATTTTGATAGGCTTGAAATGATGTTTCTTCAATCGAGAAATAATTAGAAAAAATATCATAGAATAAACACTGATGTGAATAGCTGTCTTAACAATTTAGCGAGGCCACTTTCTTTAAAAACTTAACCGTAGTTTTCCAGTGCATCATATTTAGATTGTCATCCGCGTTGGAAAAGGTCTGTGAAAATTGTAATCACACACACAAAAAAAGTAATAACATAAAAAACATTGCTGCTGCGTTAATCTCTGTTAGATCCTTGTATGTTTCATAAATATTAGCAGTTATTTTCTTTCTTTTAAAGACAAACAATAATATTTATCAAGTTGTCTTATTCTTTACAAGAGCAAATTCTTTGAATTTTTATAACTTTTATAACCTGGCACCCGGGACCCATCACGAAACACCAGCTAGAATGTTCAGGACTTCTTAATTTTACCCATATGATGTGCTGAAATTCAACAATTTTGGAAATTCTATGGGTGTGAATTATGATATTTATTATGTTATGGGTAAAATATGTGTAAAATATGTTCTTAATGAATTACTTTTGAACATCACTATTGACGCATAAAATATGCTTCTAAGAAAGGGATGTATACCTCTGAATTGGACAAATAATGATTGACAAACATTTCTCAAACAATCACTCCAAATATTGCAAAATTAACTGACCACGGATAAAGTATAATTTGTTCATAGCACACCAGACTAAGAATAGAATGAAGCAGAGATGACAGATAGTAAATAAATGACCCTACAGAAAAAGAACTTATTTTTTTAGCCCTCCACATTTTCCAAGAGAAAGCAATGTCCAACAAGAGATATTTATTGCTTTTATGCAACATAAAAAGACATTTTATGCTTTAAAGTCTAGAAATGTTATTCATCTTTCTAAACACAAATCAGATAAATAAATTATTTGTATAGAACCTACAGTGTGAAATGAAGTAAAGTGCAAGAAATGAAAGTCTTTTTCAACATGCTTGCATGCACTCTAGAGGTCACATTAATTTTAAACTCAAACCATTATTAACAATTATCTTCTTGGGGAGTCATAGCCATGCCACTGATCATGTGGGTATATTCAGGACCTGGGTATGGTGGGCTGACATATGTCGGACAGGAAGGTTGCTGTGGCCAGGGATTAAACCCGGGAACTCAAGACAAGAAGTCCTATGTACTACAACTGTGCTATGGCCATGGCTGAAGTACATGCATGGGTGAACTTTGCCGTGATATAACTGAAACCTTGTTCTTTGAACAGTGTTATACCCCCATTCAATCAAATGAAAAAAAGACTTAGCTTCATTAACAGAATTAAGATGATTTAATCTGCTTCATGCATTAAATTAATCTCAAGTGATAAAAGGCAAACAGCCTGAGGTTAATGCTCAATAGCCAATACAAAACAATTTGTCTGTTATGGCAACTCTCAGGCCCTTCAGGGCTTTGATTTAACTCTATTACTGAGGTGTTATGCCTTATGTCGACATTTAAATGCTTTTACTATCAAGCACTCAGAATAGTCAAGTGTTGCTGTCCTCTGACAGCTCTTGTTTATCTCCAATACTACTTAGGTATAATGCCCTATGTCGACATTGAATTGCTGTTACTATCCACCATTCAGAATAGTCGACCTTTGCTGTCCTCTGACAGCTCTTGTTCAAATGAGCTATTCCTAACCTAAACCCATTCCCACTAAATGAGCTTTTTGACACTCTTTGCAATTTCTTTCTTTTCCACAATGTATTCTACCAAGAGAGTTGAAAAAAATCTAAAATTTCATAAACTTTAAATTGTCATCTGCAACTCCTTTCAATTTGGACCAGTCCAAAATTATATGGTTTGGTAATGGGTTAAACTTTACATCTGAGGTTCAGCATCTGCAAACAAACTTATGCTGCTAAATAAGTGATTAGAAAACCCAAAGATAGATATTTTTATTTTACTCTCTTATTGAAATTTCAAACATCTGGAAAGGACTCAACACTTAACCCACTCCTTCACAATCTTGCTTTTTTACTCCTTGAAGAAAAGTACTTGTTGTTAGTACTAATTGTTACAGCTATTTCTTCTTTTCTCACAGTGTTTTGTAACATATTTTCTTATAGAATTGTTGTTTGACTTCTTCCAATTTGGACCAATGCTTAAAAAGAAAGATGTTATCCAGGTCTGAGGATTTGTATTTCTTCAACACCTTTTATGTGGTCTAAATGTTCAAAATATTTTTGAGACCTTCAGTCCTTTGATTTTTAAAAATCTTCGTCTAACTGGAAACTGATCAAGCTGAAACTTGGTAGGAATGTTAACTGGGTGAAGTTCTATAAAGTTGTTAAAAGATCTGTATCTCATGATAGACTCTAGTTGCCATGACATTTAAAGCTGATATATTTTAGTGAATTTTCATTCCCCCCCATCGATAGATCGGGGGGCTTATTGCTTTATCGGTGTCCGTCTGTACGTCTGTCTGCAAAACTTAACCTGCCAACTAAACATTTTCCTATAACTTCAACCCTGATTCAGTTACAATGCTAATATTTGGTATGTAGATAGGTCTCAACAAGGCGCAACTGGGGAAGGTCATTTCATCAAGGTCAAGGTCAAAATTTTAACCCTTTTCCCTAAAACAAAGAAAAAAAAACAAAACAATAAAATCACACGTTTCTAAAGAATTCCTGTTTTGGGGGTATAGTGTTTCACAAACACATCTTGTCAAAACTATTTTTCCTGAAACATCTGGCCAAAGGCATTCATATTTCATATAAAGCACAACCACATGGTTCTCTACCAGTTTTGCAAAAGTCACACCCCTTGGGTCAAAAATGGCCCTGCCTGAGGAGTCTGAACTTTGGAAAAACAATAAATTTGCAATAATTACAACAAGAAAGTCCCTTGAGATTTGTGTTGTTTGGTTTAGATATTTGTTTAAAGGACTTATTTCTTTTTAATTTTCTGAATCAATTTACAGATTTCAATGGAAAAAAACACTGGTTAAAATTCCTTTTTTATATCCTTTATATCCTTTCCAGGCATGAATTGCATAATATGTGGAAGTTGTTTATCAACATATTTCAATACATTTTAAGAAAATCTATTGAAAAATCATAGTGTTTCAAAAACACATCTTGGTTTTTTTTTTGGGGGGGGGGGGTCGAAATTTTCGAATTATGCTTTTTAACAATACCATGTATACGAAATTTTAGAAAAACATTTTGTCTAGTCACAAAAAATTTAAATTTTGGAGATTTTTTAAGATAATACAAGCTATTAGGGTCTAAGAATTTTAGGAAATTTATTGTATTATATCATATTGAAGGATTTGATCAGGTTTTCCTTGGTTACCAGTTGTGCAAGGATTAAGAATAACTTTTGCTATTGTATCTCATTTCAGCTTATTTTGAACGATTTTGGCAACATCTTGGCATTAGCATCAGTGTGTGGAAATGACAAGATCTCTCTAGCCAAAGCATTGCTCAATTTATTTCGTCAAGAGAGACAAGTCAGAATATTGTTAAAGAATATCAACGATTATTTCATAGCAAAGGAAGGTAAGAATGTCTCTTTATCATTCTGGATATTACAGCATTTAGGCCAAGTAGTCCCAGTTGGGGATCCCTGCATCATTTTGTGAGATGGAACAATAACTGACAGCATAATTAGCGCATCTTATTTTTCCGTTCCGTTCAACTTTTCGTAAGAAAAATTTACAATAGATTATAATTATGATTCATAATGATTTGCTTGTTTGAATTGGGTTTAATTACACTTTTAACAGTATTTCAGTCATATTGTGGCAGCTTGAACATCTAACCATGGATTCCTGATACTTCTTACATCGGTACTACAGCTACATCTTTTCCCAGCCTCTAACTGCTAATCAGCTGCCATCATAGCGCAGTTGGTAGAGTGTCGAACTGTCAATCTAGAGGTCCCAGGTTCGATCCCTGACGGCGGCACTCATCCTTTCTGACTATTTGTCTCTCATCAATGGGTTGATAATCGTAGACCTATGTGGGATAGCAGCTGGAGGCTAGAGAGGATGTAATGGTAGAACTGGTAGGAGAAATACCAGGATTCCATTGTTAGGTGCTCCAGCCGCTGCAATATAACTGAAAGATTGTTGAAAGCGGCATAAAACCCCATTCAAACAAACAAAAAACAAATCTAACTGCTAATCAGACTTAGGTTTACAATTATCCCCAATGATGGGAGACAAATGTTGGAAAGGATATTTGCTATGACAGAGTATCAAATCCTTGACCTCATGATTTAGTCTGACATGCTAATAAACTACACTAGGGCGGTGCTCATGAATCATAGTGACATTGCATTATCCAAATAATCTCAAAATTGTTTATTCGCACCTCACCCAACATTTTCAATAATTATATCCCGCTTCGAAGAAGAGAGGGCCATAATGGTTTACCCTTGTCTGTCCTTCCTTCCATCCATCTGTCTGTAACCAATATTTTCTCAGCATTTATAGCAAAAAATTGATGTGGTGGTTCTACACATTGCTTACCAAACTTAGGACCACAATTTTTTACTACTTCCAATTTCACTACATAGATAACATTCTGAAATTGACTTATGTATTGGTATATTTTTTGTCACATTTTCTCTTAGCAACTATTGATAGCATTGATTTTAAACTTGATATGGAGATTATTTATGGATTCTACATAGTGCTTTCCCAATTTAGGTCTGTAATATAGCTACTATCTGTTTTACAACTTAGTTTATTTTGGTCATTTCCTGATAGAACAGTACATTTTCATCCCATTTTTCTCAGTAACTATTGTTGGAATTGACTTTAAACTTGATATGGAGGTTCAGCTAGAGGTCCTACATGATTCTTACCAAGTTAAGGTCTGCAAGTTATCAAATGTCTGTTTATGACTTCCATAATTTTGCGTCATTTGCTGGTATAGTGGTATATTTTGACCACATTTTTCTCAGAAACTATTCATACTTATTCAGTACTTATGTAGAGATTCAACTAGAGGTCCTTGATGGTGCTTATAGAATAAAGGTCTGCAAGTTAACTACCGGTACTCTCTGTTTTTCAGCTTAGTTTATTTTCTGACATGGACTGTAATATTGCTATGAATTTTGTCACATTTTCCTCTGGAACTATTGAAAGCATCCACTTGAAAGTTTGTAGGTTCAGCTATGGGGTCTTCCATAGAGCTTACCAAATTTAGGTTGGCAAAGTAACTACATTTTATCTTAAGCCTTAGTTTATTTTCGGATGTTGACTGGTATTGTTACATATTTTTGTCAGATTTTTAGGTCACCTGACCGAATGGTCATGCTGACCTATTGCAATCATCGTTTGTCCGTCGTCGTCCGTCGTGTGTCGTCCGCTGTCCGTTAACTTTTAAACATTTTCATCTTCTTCTCAAGAATTACTGGGCGGATTTCAACCAAACTTGGTAGAAAGCATCATTGGGGGATGCCAATTCAAGTTTGTGAAAATAGGGGTTCTGGGGGTCATAGGGGCCAAAAAGGGGTAATTTTTGGTACTTCTTTAAAAATCTTCTTCTAATAAACCGTTAATGCCAGAGCTTAAATATTCTGTTTGCATGACAACTAGGACAGGTATATTATAAATTGTGAAATTCATGACCCTGGGGTCATGTATGGGGCCACACCCAGAGGTCAAAGTTCATCATGTTAAAAAATTCACATTTTCATCGTCTTCTGATGAAGTACAAAGCCAATTTCAAACAAACTTGGTGAAAAGCATCATTTGGTAATGGTTATTCCGATTTGTGAAAATAAAAAGGCTGGGGGGTCAGGGGGCCATAAAATGGGGACCAAAAGGGGGTAATTTTTGGTAACTTTAGGTACTGATTATACAGATCTGTGAAAATTAAAAGGCTGGAGGTCAGGGGTGCCTAAAATGGGGACCAAAAGGGGGTCATTTTTGATAACTTTTAAATATTTCATCTTCTTCTCAAGAACTACTGGGTGGATTTCAACCAAACTTGGTAAAGCATCATTGGGGGATGCCAATTCAAGTTTGTGAAAATAGGGGTTCTGGGGGTCGAAGGGGCCCAAATAGGGGCCAAAAAGGGGTAATTTTTGGTGCTTCTTTAAAAATCTTCTTCTAATAAACCGTTAATGCCAGAGCTTAAATATTCTGTGTGCATGACAACTAGGACAGGTATATTATAAATTGTGAAATTCATGTCCCTGGGGTCATGTATGGGGCCACACCCAGAGGTCAAAGTTCATCATGTTAAAAAATTCACATTTTCATCTTCTTCTGATGAAGTACTAAGCCAATTTCAAACTAACTTGGTGAAAAGCATCATTAGGTACTGATTATACAGATCTGTGAAAATTAAAAGGCTGGAGGTCAGGGGTGCCTAAAATGGGGACCAAAAGGGGGTCATTTTTGATAACTTTTAAACATTTTCATCTTCTTCTCAAGAACTACTGAGGGGATTTCAACCAAACCTTTTTCTAATTCTTTCAAACAAAATCACTTGTCTTGGTGCTCTTTTACTCAGGTTACCGTTAAGGCCCACTGGGCTTCTTGTTCTCAGCTACTATTGATTGCATAGACTTTAAATTTGGTGTTTAGGTTCATGTAGGGGTCCTACATGGTGCTTTCCCAATTTTGGGCCTCAAGTTATCTAATTTCTGTTTATGACTTTAATTGTTTTCGGTTATTGCGGTACAGTGGTATATTTTCACATTTTCTCAGAAACTATTCATAGCATAGACTTGATACTTAATGTAAATGGTAAACTTGAGGTCCTTCAGGGTGCTTGCAGAATATAAATTGGCAAGTTAATTACTTCCTCTTTTCCAGCATAGTTTACTTTAAGATGTGGACTGGTATAGTGGTATATTTTCATTGCATTTTTCTCAGTAACCAATTTTCTGTCATTCTTGCGCCGACTCGTCTGGCGTTGCATGTTTGAAATATTTTCAACTTTGAAGTCCAAGTGAATTGAGACATATATTTCTGAAGATACACATGATTTTAAGCTAGGCTGTTTTCAGAGAAAACCCGAGGTATTGTCATCACCTGAGCTTTGTTTGCGTTGGCGTTGGTGTGACAAACTTTAACCTTGGTCATATCGCTGTTGTTATTGAAGATGTTCTCATGAAACTTGGCATGTGTAATGACCATCACAAGAGCTATCTACACTATCAAGGGGTTAACTCTAAAAACATTTTTGTAAGAGTTATGCCCCTTTTTCGACTTAGAATTTTTGCATTATCAAGCACCTGCAGCTGAGCATTGGCATCCATGGGCGATGCTCTTGTGTAGTTAAATTATCTTATGAAGCAGAGAAAAGATAAATTTGATCACATCATCTAGTTTTGTTTTTCCCTAGACAATCAAAGCACTGAAAGTACCTCTGATGAGAAACAGAAGCCAGATTTACACAACAAGAAGTTGCCTTCTACCAAATCAGTTCAGTTCTCTGCATATGCTTAGATGATTTAAAACTGCTTTCCAGAGCTTACGCAACACTGAGAAGAAATATACTCTGATGTCTATCAATAGTGGAAAAATTTTTCAAATTTAAAAACTCAATTCACCTCAGATAATCCATGATTCTTTTAAGTAAACTGTGTGATATGAAGTCAATTGTAAGAAAATAGCACCTAATTGCATAGTCCAATCACACTAGGCTTTAATCAAAGGACTGAAAGTACTGAGAAGTTGGAATGCACTGAAAGGCTCATGACTGTGGAATTTGGTTCAAATCAATTTATTACTATCCAAGAAAGCCTCCCTCCTTTAAACTTGAACCAGAATTCCCATTTGTGTACATATGTGCGTGAATAACGCACAAAAACATAAATCCACATACGGAAATCAAAAACTAGCATTGTCTTAACCCATTCCCAGATAGTGACGCTTTTAGTGACCCTCATTATGAAAGCTTTGGAAAACATTGTGGAAAATGAAGAAATTGTAACAAGCAATTTCTTCATTATCCACAATGTTTTCTGTCCAAAACGACTAGGATTACAGAAATAACAGCTTGTACAGTAAGAAATCAATGACCTCAATGATTTTTTTACCCTCAACTCTGCCAATTCTGTAACAATCATACTAAACTCACGCAGATTTTCACTTCAAGTTTATGAGTATACGTGGAAATGCGCGGAAACTTGTTTCAGGGTGATTGATTTGAAATACAAGTTAAGACTTAGGAAAAAAGAATATTTAAAGCCTTGTGAGTAAAATTCAAAAGAAAAAAAGACCTTAATGTTATTGTAAAGTTATTGTTTGCACATGGTAGTTTTGCCCTTTTCCTTAAAATTCCTATAATATGATGAAGATAGTATCAAATAATCTTTGGCGCCCTGTAGTCGCAAGATTTCCTTATTCGTTATTCAGCTTTAGAACCGTTAAAAAATTTAAAGTAAAAAGGACCAAGCTTACAGCTAGATGACACTTGTTAAAGGTTTGATGTGTTATTATTGATTAAAACTTGTAAATAAGGACATAATAAAGCATAATTATATAGTAATTAAGTAGAGACTGGAAGTTGATATGTTTACATCTAATTTTCAAAATCTTCTACTTTCGTTTTGCATCTATTTGATTTTTATTGAGTAAAAGCTGTAAATCCCACAATAATCGCGTTTGCTTGATGCCTTCGATCCCCCTTAATTGCTCTAGAATGTTTTAAAGTACTGCGGGGCGTTATTATTGTAAAAAATGCATTTGCGACCTGAGCCATATTAGTATTCATTGCCTATCTATGGTCACATGACTACCACATGTCACTTGAGATCACATGATTACCAAACACGTGACGGTGAATCACGAAAAACAAATTACTGCGCTGATTATTACCTTATTTTTCTTTAATTTAAAGCAAACTAAAGCATGTTTAGAAGTCTCTAAATGAATTTTTATATCATACTTTACATCTGCCATATTATTGTCTTTGGCTACAACTAACTGATCCGTAGCAAGTAGAGATGAGAAGTTACCCGAGGTGTATTCATATCTAAGAGATCACATGATATGTGTTATCAAAAAACCCGAAATGAAATTATCTTGTGTTCATTTTGTGGTTTTGTTAAATCTAAGTTGGAATTGCTCCGCATTCCAACTTAAAAAAAAGAATCCACACAAAATTTACTTGAGTTGGTCTGCCTTATGTTTATGTTTAGAAATGAATACAAGACAGTCTGTCTGTTACAACGACTCTCAGGCTCTTCAGGGCAATTTTTAATGTCGCTAAACTTCAGTTTAGCTGACATTAGTGCAGTCATGAGGGTTAATGGTGACAGTGTTAAGGGTGTTAGTAGTTAGTTTGCCTGACTCTTTAGATCTAGATAACAAAGTGTGATACCAATCTAACTCTGTTATTCCCCCTCTTGTAAGAACTCTTTGGTATTGTCTTTTTGAGCCCTATTCTGAGCTTCCTAAGAGTACAAACAACATAGGGTTTGATTAATCACAAGAGAAATTTACATTTCAAAATAGAAATCACTCTCTTTATCTGGAGCTGGAACTACTTTTTCTTTGTGTAAGGGCCAGTCCCAATAACTTAGCTATTTAGACTAAAAAAATGGTTCTCTTATTTTCAAATCCTTTCATTTTATATCTGTTTGGTTTAGTGTGAGAAATCGTTTCCATTTCATTTATAGTCTTTGAATTAATGATTACAACAATAAAAATACATGTTAAACTTTTGATTATTTCTATTCAATGCTTTTCAATTGTAGTATTTTTGTATAGCAACCATTTCCTAATGGCTGGATAATAGTAAACCTAAGTGGGATGAGCAGCTGGAGGCTCAAAATTGATGTTGTAGTAGTATTATTGTGAGAAATACCATGAACCCATGGTTAGGTGCTCAGGCTGCCACGATTTGACTGAAATGCTGTTAAAAGTGGTATTAAACCCTCTGCAATTAATCAATTTTATACCTTGGTCAAAAATCATTTAATGAAATAAATGTCAAATGTTGGTTAATCAGAAATAAAATTACAAATTCAAATGTTGTTTGATAGACATATTATCTGATTAACAGGTAAATTTCAACCTGAAATTTTAAGTTCAGCTCAAAAAAAAAAAAAAAAGAAAGAAAAACAACAATAAAAACTCAATATAACAGGAATAGCTGATATTTCTGATACAAGATAAAGATTCAATTTTATATGAAATAAAGAACGTATGAAGTTGAGACTTTACTATTACCTCGACATATCTGGAAGTTCAAGATTTCCAATTTCGAGATATTTAGTGTCCACTAATTGTACAATTTAAAAGATCTGTGATACTTTTTAACTTCTAACTTCTCTGCCTAAAACTGAGAATGTTACTCAGTGATATTTTAGATTCATTTCTCTATGAGTAATGAAATCATAAACCCATCTGGAACATGGCGACATTCGGGACCTTCAGTCCTTTGATGACAATAGTTTATCTTTGGGCTTTGCCTGGTATAGTGGTATTTTTTTAGCTCACCTGAGCACGAAGTGCTCAGGTCAAGCTTTGGTGGTTAGGTGGATGTCAAGTAATGTGCATTGTATGTCGTCAACATTTACCTTGTAAGCACTCTCAATGCTACATTATTTGCCAAATCAACCTGAAAATTGGTCAGAATGATAGCTTGATTAAACCTCGGACAAGTTTGACATTGGGTCAACTGGGGTCAAAAACTAGGTCACAGGGTCAAATCTTAGAAAAACCTTGTATGCACTCTAGAGGCCACATTTTTTGTCCAATCATCCTGAAATTAGGTCAGTATGATTGTCTTTGTGAAATCTTGTATGAGTTCAAAACTTGGTCAACTGGGGTAAAAAACTAGGTCACAGGTTCAAATCTTAGAAAACCTGTCCTCTAGAGGCCGCATTTTTTGCCCAATCGACCTGAAATTTGGTCAGAATGATTGTCTTGATGAAATCTTGTGCGAGTTTGAAACTGGGTCAACTGGGGTCAGAGACTAGGTCACAGGGTCTAACCTTAGAACAAATTGCATGCACTCTTGAGGCCACATTTTTCCCCAATGAACCTGAAAATTTGTCAGAACGATTGCCTTGATGAAATCTTGGACAAGTTCCAAATTTGGTCAAAAACTAGGTCACTGGGTCAAATCTTAGAAAAACCTTTTAACCATTCTAGAGGCCACATTTTTTGTCTGATCAACCTGAAATTTGATCAGAATGTTTGTCTTGATGAAGTCTCGGACAAGTTCATAACCAGGTAAACTGCAGTTGATAATCTTAGACCTATGTGGGATAGCAGCTTGAGGCTAGGAAGGGATGTAATGGTATAACTGGTGTGAGAAATACCAGGAATCCATTGTTAGGTGCTCCAGCTGCCGCGATATAACTGAAAGATTGTTGAAAGAGGCGTAAAACCCATTCAAAAAAGGGAAACTGAAGTAAAAAACCAGTTCACAGGGTCAAGTCTTAGAAAAACCTTGTATGTACTCTAGAGGCCAAATTTTTTGCCCAATCATCCTGAAATTAGGCAGAATTATTATCTTGATGAAATCTTGTGCAAGTTTGAACTTGGGTCAACTGGGGTCAAACACTACGTCACAGGGTCTAACCTAAGAAAAACCTTGCATGCCCTAGGGAGGCCACTTTTTTGCCCAATCAACCTGAAAATTTGTCAGAATGATTGTCTTGGTGAAAACTCTGACAAGTTCAAAATTGGGTCAACTAGGGTCAAAAACTAGGTTACAGGGTCTAACCTTAGAAAAACCTTGTATGTCTCTGTAGAGGCCACATTTTTTGTCTGATTAACCTGAAATTTGATCAGAATGTTTGTCTTAATGAAGTCTAGGACAAGTTCATAAATGGGTGAACTGCGGTAAAAAGCTAGGTCATTGGATCAAATCTTAGAAAAAACTTGTATGCACTCTAGAGGCCACTTTATTTACCCGATCATCCTGAAATTAGGTCAGAATTATTATCTTGATGAATCTTGTGCTAGTTCGAAACTGGGTCATCTGGGGTCAAAAACTAGGTCACAGGGTATAACCTTAGAAAAACCTTGCATGCACTCTGGAGGCCACATTTTTTGTCCAATCGACCTGAAGTTTGGTCAAAATGATTGTCTTGATGAAATCTTGTGCAAGTTTGAAACTGGGTAAACTGAGGTCAAAAACAAGGTCACAGGGTCAAATCAAAAAAAATTCTTGTATGCACTCTAGAGGCCTCATCTTTAGCTCACCTGAGCAGGTAGTGCTCAAGTGAGCTATTGTGATCCCCTTTTGTCTGGCGTCCGTCCATCGTCCGTCGTGCGTAATGCGTCGTCAATCAACAATTTCTTTAAACAACATCTCCTCCTAAACCACTGGGCCAATTTGAACCAAATTTGGCAGAAATGTTCCTTAGGTGGTCCCCTTCAAAAATAGCTAAAAGAATTGAAATCTGTTAAAAACTCTGGTTGCCATGGCAACAAAAGTGAAATTTTAAAATAATCTTTAAAAATCTTCTCCTCCTGACCCAGAAGGCATGAGCCTTGATATTTTGCATGAAGCATCAGTATATTGACCTCTTTCAAAATAGCTGAATTCATGACCCTCGGGTCCCCAGGGGCGGAGCCTCAGGGGGGTGGGGTTTATATAGAAAAAAAGAACGATTTTTAGCTCACCTGAGCACAAAGTGCGAGGTGAGCTATTGTGATCGGTCGTTGTCCGTCGTCCGTCCGTCCGTCTGTCCGTCTGTCCGTCCGTCCACAATTTCTTTAAAAATCTTCTCCTCCTAAACCAGTAGGCCAATCAAGCTGAAACTTTGCAGGGATGTTCCTTGAGTGAAGTTCTACAAAAGTTGTTAAAAGAATTTAATTCCGTCAAAAACTCTGGTTGCCGCGGCATGTGAAAATGGGAATCTTGAATAAATCTTTAAAAATCTTTAAAAATCTTCTCCTCCTAAACCCGTAGGCCAATCAAGCTGAAACTTTGCAGAGATGTTCTTTGGGTGAAGTTCTACAAAAGTTGTTAAAAGAATTTAATTCCGTCAAAAACTTTGGTTGCCGCGGCATGTGAAAATGGGAATCTTAAATTAATCTGTAAAAATCTTTAAAAATCTTCTCCTCCTAAACCAGTTGGCCAATCAAGCTGAAACTTTGCAGGGATGTTCCTTGGGTGAAGTTCTACAAAAGTTGTTAAAAGAATTTAATTCCGTCAAAAACTCTGGTTGCCGCGGCATGTGAAAATGGGAATCTTTAGTAAATCTGTAAAAATCTTCAAAAATCTTCTCCTCCTAAACCAGTAGGCCAATCAAGCTGAACTTTTGCAGAGATGTTCCTTGGGTGAAGTTCTACAAAAGTTGTTAAAAGAATTTAATTCCGTCTAAAACTTTGGTTGCCGCGGCATGTGAAAATGGGAATCTTAAGTAATTCTGGAAAAATCTTTAAAAATTTTCTCCTCCTAAACAAGTAGGCCAATCAAGCTGAAACTTAGCAGGGATGTTCCTCGGGTGAAGTTCTACAAAAGTTGTTAAAAGAATTTAATTCCGTCAAAAACTCTGGTTGCCGCGGCATGTGAAAATGGGAATCTTTAGTAAATCTGTAAAAATCTTTAAAAATTTTCTCCTCCTCAACCATCGGGCCAATCAATCTAAAACTTTGCAGGGATGTTTTTTAGGTGAAGCTCTTCAAAAGTTGTGAAAAGAATTTAATTCTGTGAACTCTTGTAACTGCGGCATATGAAAATGGAAATTTTAGAAAATCTTTGTTGTCTTTTTTTTTAACAGACTACAAGGCCAAAGGCATTTATATTTTATATAGAGCTCAATCATATTGTTCTCAACCAAGTTTTTTTAAATATTTAAACATGGCCCTTCCCAAGGCATCCAAGGATATGAAAAACGCCCAATAAGAGCATGTTCAAATATTTTCCACTCCTCATGTATAAGTTGTAATGCATTCATATTTTGATTTATAGTACATCCAGATTGTTCTCTACCAAGGTTGCTAAAATTACACCCATTGAAGTTGCAGACAGTAATAAGAGTTTGATTGAAATCTAAATACAAAGAATTTCAGGTAGAAAACACTGTGAGAAATGGATAAATTGCTTGTGACTCCCTTTCTCACTATGTATTTTTCAAACCTGTTTTCCCTGAAGGTGACAAATTCTGGGATAGTTTGGTAATGGATTAAACTATAAAGCCAAAGGCATTCATTATTATTGTAAAGCATTACTGGATTGTTTTGTACAAAGCCCAAAATCTTATATATCTTTTATTAATTTTGCTCAAGTTGTGTCTTTTTTATACTAAAAAGTACTGTAATTTGGAGATGCCTCAGGTGAGCGATTTAGGACCATCATGGTCCTCTTGTTTAAATGACATCTCCTCTCAAACCACTGGGCCGATTTGAACCAAATTTGGCAGAAATGTTCCTTAGGTGGTCCCGTTCAAAATTAGCTAAAAGAATTGAAATCTGTTTAAAACTCTGGTTGCCATGGCAACAAAAGTGAAATTTTAAAATAATCTTTAAAAATCTTCTCCTCCTGACCCAGAAGGCATAGAGCCTTGATATTTTGCATGAAGCATCAGTATATTGATCTCTTACAAAAAAGCTAAAATGATGATCCTGGGGTCCCCAGGGGCGGAGCCCCAGGGGGTAGGGGGTTATAAAGAAATAAAGAAAGATTTTTTAAATGACATCTCCTCCCAAACCACTGGGCTGATTTGAACCAAATTTGGCAGAAATGTTCCTTAGGTGGTCCCCCTTAAAATTAGCTAAAAGAATTTAAATCCGTTTAAAACTCTGGTTGCCACGGCAACAAAAGTGAAATTTCAAAATAATCTTTTAGAATCTTCTTCTCCTGACCAAGAAGGCGTAGAGCCTTGATATTTGGCATGAAGCATCAGTATATTGATCTCTTACAAAGTAGCTTAAATCATAATCCTCGGGTTTCCAGGGGCGGACCCGGGGGGGGGGGGGGGGGTATAGACATGAAGCATCAGTTCACAGACTACTTTCTTATTTCTGAAATTATAACCCATGGAAAAAGTTTTTTCCTTCTTTCAAATCAGCAATAAAACCTTGGAATTTGTAATTTATACTTTTTTCGATCCCAAGGTTTATAGTCTTTAAATGTAATTGTGGCCCACTTGTTTCATTATCCTTACCTTAACATGAAATTAGACTGTTGAAAGAAAAAGAGCCTTTATCTAAGGTGAGCGCCCCAGGGCCAACCTCCCTCTTGTTTGGTAAAATGACCCTTTCTGAGAATTGCTTCACAGATTCTATTTGGAATGGAGGCATATATACTCTGTATATATTGAGATGGGAGACCATACCAGATTTTCTTTCCTTCACTGTATATGTCTTGATGAGATTGAGTATTACCCCAAATAATATATTGAATAATACAATTAGCATATCTTCTGATTCAGATGAAGTTTCGATTTTATTCCGAGGATCCAATCTTGCAACAACATTAATGGACCAGTATATGAAAATGATAGCAACAGAATTTGTTCAGTCTGCCATTAAAGTGCCAATTGTCAAGATTTGTGAGAGTAAACAGAGCTGTGAGGTAAGATACTGTTAACAGCATCTTGATTATATAGATCTCATTAATGTAGATCTCTAATGAGATCTGTGATGATATTTACATTAAATTTAAGTTGGTTGTGGTACTGCATTTTGGGACTTGCATCAGTTATCAAACCTTGACCCATTCAATCAAGCATGGTACAGCCATTTTGGTTAGTATAATGATAAATTGTGATAAGTGATATTAAAATCCCCAGTTCTCTAAAATCAATTCAATCAAGCATGGTACAGCCATTTTGGTTAGTGTAATGATAAATTGTGATATATGATATTTGAATCCCCAGTTCTCTAATACTGTCACACAAACATAGAATAAACTGCACCAATATTAACCCTTTCCTGTATATTCACTGGTTTTTACGTCCATGCAATTCTATACTTGAAAAAATATTGTGATAAAAGAAGAAATTGCTTGATACAAGCAATTTCTTCTTTTGTCACACTAGTTTCTACCACATAGAATGGTTTTGTTTCAAATTGCACTCACTTTTCATTGTCGTCTGCAAAATGTTTCAAATTGGGCCAGTCTAAAATTTTGAGAAACAGGAAAGGGTTAAACTTCACACACTAGCATTCTTATGTGTTTATAAACAAATAATTGGTGGAATCAAGCTGTTCTTGTTTGGCATTGCTGATCACTGTAAATATAAGTTGGTCAAATATGCTTTTCATTCTAGAACCATAATAATGAATAAAACAGGGTGCTTTTTTTGTACAAATGAGACAAAGAATCGATAGATTTATGCTCAGGCAAAAATCTTGTGCGCCTTTTCTACACACATGCATCAAAAAACTCCTAACCCTGTGAGTAGCTTGAAATAAATCCTGTTCCTTATGACTGTGTAGCTAGTCATACCAAGAAGGGGACTTAGATAATAAGTTAAGTTCAATAATGATTGGTAATTTGAAAATGAATATACATTTATATAGAAAGGCCATTTACTATTAAGAAATTCTGAAAAAAGCAGTAATGCATTGCCAAAGTAGGCCAGTAGCGTGTTCAGACTAGGGTTGATGCATTTTTTTAGCTCACCCAAGTACAACATGCTTCAGGCTATTGTGATCACCCACTGTCTGTCAACCAACTATTCCTGCCACAGTTAAATTTTTTTTTAAAAACCTTTGCTTCTTAAACTAATAAGCCAATTTGGCTGAAAATTGGCAGGGATGTGGGGTGATGCTCTTCTAAAAAATTTAAAAAAATTGAATTCCATCAAAACTCTGGTTGCCATGATGAAAGGTTGAAACTATTTTATGCAGAAATAAAAAAGGAAATCTTGAATCTTCTGACTAGTAATCAGGTCTAGAGGTCATTGATATGGCAAAGAGGTTTGAACTTTGAACATGGCATCACCAGGTTGCCTTTTAGAAAAGGGATCCAATTTTGGCTCAGCCTGGGCATACCCCATGATTATACATTTATTGCAAAATATGAAATTTTGTTAGAATCTTTGCCAAACTTTTTGGCTTAAACCTTTACCAGATGAAATTTTTTTAGACTAGTCCAAATTGAAAGAAGTTGCAGATGAGCATTTTCAGTTGATTGAATTTTAAAAATCTTTGTCCTCTGGGGTGGAAAACATTGTGGATAATGAAGAATTTGCTTGTAATAGGCAATTTCTCCATTTTCCATGATGCTTTCCAAAGCTTATTTTCTTGAGAGCAAAAAAGAGACAGTGTTGGAATGGTTTATGGTTTTATTGTTCTCTAGGCATCACTACAAAAGTTATTTGAATAATGATCCTTAGGCATCAGTGGGGCTCCATCCTGGTATGTCGCTATGTCTTTTTTATACCCATGAAGGTATTACATTACTGCCTTAGTTTTCTTTCTTTCTGTTAGCTCTTTTTAGCTCACCTGAGCATGAAGTGCTCATGGTAAGGTATTTTTATCACCCTTTGTCTATCTTCCTCAGGGGCAGAGACTGTTATGTGTCAAAAATTTTAAAACAACAGCTCCTCCAAAACTGCTGGGCCAATTTCAACCAAATATAGCTGAAATGTTCCTTAGGTGGTGCCCTTTAAGAATTGCTAAATGAATTGAAATCCTTTGAAAACTTTTTTAAAGAAAAACTTTCAGAATTGCTTAAATCATCACCATAGGGTCCCCAGTTGTGGATCCCCAGGGGGGGGGGGGGGATAAGGCTTATATAGAAATAAAGAAGGATTTTTAAAACAACATATCCTCCCAAACTGCTGGGCCAATTTCAACCAAATATGGCAGAAATCTTCCTTAGCAGGTGCCCTTTAAAATTGCTAAAATAATTGAAATCTGTTGAAAACTCTCGTGGCCATGGCAACAAAACTGAATTTTTTAAAAAAAACTTTTAAAAAATGTTCTCCTCCTGTCCCAGAAGGCATAGAGCCTAAATATTTTATATGAAGTATCAGTATTTTGACCTCTTTCAAAAAAGATGGTCCCCATAAAAGAAAGCTTAAAGAATTGAAATCTAGTAACCAGGGGCAGAGCCAAAGGGGGAGATAGGCTTATTTAGAATTAAAGAATGAAATTAAAACAAGATCTCCTCCCAAACCACTTGGACAATTTCAACGTAAATTTGGCAGAAATGTCCGAAGATGGTGCCCTTTAATAATTGATTAAAGAAATTTGCAGAAATGTTCCTTAGGTGGTGCCCTTCAAAAATTGCTAAAAGAATTTAAATCCTTTTAAAACTCTGGTTGCCATGGCAACAAAACTGAAATTAAAAAAGAATAAGTAAAATGATCTCCTCTTGACCCAGAAGGCATAGAGCCTTAATATTTTGCATTAAGTATCAGTACATTGACCTCTTTCAGAATAGGAAAAATCATCTCCTCCCAAACCAAGAAGTTTTAAAATCTTGTTATTTTGCATGGAGCATCAGTACATTGACCTCTGTCAAAATTGCTAAAATTTTAGAGTCACAGGGTGATCAGACCTATATAGAAATAAGGAAGACAACTCATCCAAATTTATTCAGCCAATTTCAACCTAATTTGGCAGAAATGTCCCTTAGGTAGCCCCCTTTTGATAATTACTAACAGATTTTAGATTTGTTCAAAGCATTTGTTGCCATGGCAAAATAAGGTAATTTTAGGTAAATTTATAGGAGATCTCTTCCAGGCCCATTTAGTATTAGGCCTTGAAGGAAAAGAGTTTTATCTCGGGTAGGCGCCAAGGCCATTGGCCCTTTTGTTTGTTTGTTGGGATCTCCTACATTTTCAGTTTGAATGTACAGAAACTTGCCTTAATGAATCTCTATAATGTCTAATTAAGCATTTTGATACCTCAAGTTATTTTGAAATGACCTAGCAAAATAACTTAATATTGCAGTATTTTTTAGCTCACCTGAGCACGAGGTGAGCTATTGTGATCACCTTTCATCCCTCGATAGTCCGTCTTCCGCCATGCGTCGTCCATCAGCAATAATATCTTCTCCCAAACTACTGGGCTAATTTGAACCAAATTTGGAAGAAATGTTCCTTAGGTGGTCCCCTTTATAAAAAGCTATAAAAAAATGAAATCCGTTTGGAAAAACTGGTTGCCATGGCAACAAAAGTTAAATTTAAAATAATCTTTAAAAATCTTCTCCTCCTGACCTAGAAAGCTTAGAGCCTTGATATTTCGCACGGAGCATAAGTATATTGACCTCTTTCAAAATAGCTTAAATCATGATCCTCAGGTCCCCAGGGGTAGAGACCCAGGGGGGTGGGGTTTATAAAGAAACAAAGAATGATTTTAAATGACATCTTCTCCCAAAGCACTGGGCCAATTTGAACCAAATTTGGCCGAAATGTTCCTTAGGTGGTCCCCTTTAAAAAATGCTTAAAGAAATGAAATCTGTTTAAATACTCTGGTTGCAATGGCAACTAAAGTGAAATTTTACAATAATCTTTAAAAACCTCCTCTTCCTGACCTAGAAGGCGTAGAGCCTTGATGTTTTGCATGAAGCATAAGTATAATGACCTCTTACAAAATAACTAAAATCATGATCCTGGGTCCCCAGGGGCAGAGCCCTTGGAGGGGGGGTTATAGGCATGAAGTGCCAGTTCACAGACTCCTTTCTTATTTCTGAAATTATAACCCATAGATCCAGAAGGAGAAAAAAGTTCATTCCAAATTTGCCTTAAAGCCTTGTAATTTAGACTTTTTGATCCTCAGGTACATAGTCTATATATGTAAGTATGGCCCACTTGTATCATAATCCTAGCCCTTAACATGGAATTAGACTGTTGAAAGAAAAAGTGCCTTTATCTCTGGTGAGCCCCCCAGGGCCAACGGCCCTCTTGTTGTTATTTATTTTATTATTTAGCCAAACTCCTATATTTTCAATTGGAATCAACTGAAACTTGCGCAACAAATCTCTATGATGTTTAGTTGTGTATGAAAGAAAATTTATTTTGATCCCACAAGTAGTTTTGGAATTATCTGCACTTAGCTTTGCAAGATTACTGAAAATTACATTATATTATGTGTGTAGAACTCCTCCTACATTTTTAATTGGAATAAACTTAGACTTTCCACAATGAATCTCTAAGATATCTTATTATGCATGAGACAAAAATTTTGTTGATCCCTTGATTCAATTGGAATTATCTTCCCTTGACTGAAAATTATGGTGTTTTTCACTGACAAGCCCCTTTAGTCTAATATAAGTTACTCTGTTTCCCTTGTTGAGTTTGTTACTCGGGTTAGCAATTCAGGACCATCAAGGTCATTGTTGAAAAACTCAATGAAAAGTCTCAACAAATCAGATGGGTAATTTGTTACCCATTTATTAAGACCATAATGTCATGTATAGAAAACAATATGATTTAAATGTACAATGTTTAAGGGGGGGGGAAAATACAGATATAGCTCAAATTTTGAAAGTAGACATTTCATAAATGAAAATAAGTAAAAATAATAGTAAATTTGCTTTCATTTGCATGTTTTATTGTAAAGAAACTTTGGTTCCATGCTAGAATTTGTTTAACCCATTCCTGTTTTATGAAATTTTAGACTGGTCCAATTTGAAAGAGATTGCAGATGACAATGAAAAACGCATGCAATTTGAAATCTGACCATCCCATGTGGTAGAAAATATTGTGGGAAAAGGAGAAATTGTTTGTTACAAGCAATTTCTCCTTTTACTACAATGTTTTCTCAAGTATAAAATCACAGTGACGTAAAAAGACGGGTTTGTCCAGGAAAGGGTTAACTGATGAAGGTTATAATTCTTCTCTGTTTTTATCTTTGCAGTTAAATTCACAGTTTGTTGAAAACAAGCCAGATATACAGAATAATATAGATAACTTTTTTGCCTTTCTTATTGAAATGGTGGAGTCAATATTTAAATCTGCAGAAATGTGCCCTAAGTGAGTAGCCATAGACCCTCTTTTCCCTTTTTATGCTCCCAAAAAAATTTCGGGGAGCATATAGTTGCCGGCTTGTGCGCGCTTTGTCCGTCCTTCTGTCCATCTGTCCAGAGTCATATCTCAGGAACCCCTGGGGCTAATTGGATGAAAATTCATATATTATCTTCCTAGAAAATTTCCAAGACACCTTTTTTTCGAAATTTGTCAATGGAAAAAGGGCTTTAATGTAAAAATTAGTTTTTTGCCAATTTCTCCTGGTCTTATCGTCAGAATTTTATGAAATTTTATATTTGAGTAGCAAATTAGATCCTCTTTACCTTAAACTATTGAAAATTTACTTTTAAAAAAGCATGTTATTGGAAAAGGGGCCTTTATGTTATTAGCTTTACGTAAGCTCTCTTTTTGTGCTGTAAAAACTTATATTGGCCATCACTTTTGATTGGGAACAGATATAGTCTTCATATGTCACATGTGTGACAAACCCTTTTTGTTGGTTATAAGTTCAAGGTCATCAGTCAAGGTCATGTGTCAAGGTCAGAATTAAGAAAATTAAACTTTACAATTTGCCATAATTTTGCAATGGTAAGTAAAATAGCCTTCATATTTCAAATGTTCATCACTTTTGACAAGATCTTTCAGTAAATATCCAAGACAAGGTTTTTGGTCAAGGTAAACGTCAAATTGTCAAGGTCAATTATTTCCATGATAAAAACTCTAAATTGGCCATAACTTTTAATTGGAATGAGATTTAATCTTCATATTTCACATGTTTATTGAAAGATCTTTTTGTTGCTACCATGTTCAAGGTCATCTGTCAAAGTCAAGGTCAATTCTCAAGGTCAAAGTTGTAAATTAAAACTTAAGATTGGCCATAATTTTACAATGGTAAGTAATATAACCTTCATATGTCATATGTTTATTACTTTTGACAAGACCTTTCAGTAAATAATTAAGACAAGGCTCTCTGTCAAATTCAAGGTCAACTTGTCAAGGTCAATAATTTCCATCATAAAACTCTAAATTGGCCATAACTTTAAATTGAATTGAGATTTAATCTTCACATTTAACACATGCATTGCTTGTGATAAGACCTTTTTGTTGGTACCAAATTCAAGGTCATCGGTCAAGGTCAAGATCTTTTATCAAGGTCTAATGTGGAAAATTAAAACTTTAGAATTTCCCATAATATTGCAATTGTAAGTGATATAAGCTTCATATTTCATATGTTTAATACTTGTGACGAGACCTTTCAGTATATATTTAGGACAAAGCTCTTGGTCAAGGTCAAGGTCAAATTCCAACTGCCAAGTGATTGCATCTTCTGTCTTTGAAAAAGTTGGCTGCTAAGATGAAAAGGACATTTGCCGATTTTTATACTCCAATCTTAATTAGGGTGTATTGTGGGTGATAACATCTTCTAGCACCACCAAAGGAGCTAAAACAACCGGAGATCTGGATGGAACTGAAGTAGTGAAGAAGGTTGTGTCGGCCAAAAGGCGCACTCGTACAAGGTCCCTGATTTTGTTAGGGACAAAAACTTTGTATATCATGAAAGATGTCTAGTGCCATATATGACATGCTGTTCCAATTCCTACTGAGACAGTGATAGTTTTTTGAGGATTGTAAGTGTCCTTAACTTTTTCTCCACAACCATGAGTACCCTTCAGCAGCTGCTATTATAACCTACATACAAATATGTGATGGTAAACTGTTTTAAGCAAATTTTGACTGTTGATTTAAAGCATACTTAATTATCAAGCACTTATTTGGGGAGCATTACCCGTCACTGACGGCTCTTGTTAATCCCCTGCAACAAACTGGGATAGAGATTATATGAATGGCCTCTGCCTGTTGGCTATTTCTAATACAATCTGTATCTCTAAAGCGCTTTGTCCAATTTTCTAAAGAGTACAAATTTGGTGACCTTTCTGTCACTGATCCTGATTGAATGACCTAATATCCCTTGTCTGGAATGTACCCCTTTGTACGAAGTATTCCTTCATCATTCATGAATGGATTTCAAAATATATTTACAGACATGTGCAACTTGATTCAGGAAGCTTGCAGAGTGCAAGATTATGTAACCCACCTTCAATGTCCTTGGGTGTCTTTTATCATATTCCTTTAAAAAAAACTGATTTGATAAAAAGCATTTATCAGCTCTGAGAATTTCCATATATGGTGGATAGTATAAACTTCAAAAATCTTTGTCTTAGAAACAAACTGATTGAATTCAACAGAATTTCATAGGAATCATCCTTTGATGACCCATTCTGGTGATCCATTCTGATTCCTTTCAAAAACAATTATGGCTTCAATTGACAGGTATTGCTTCCATATGTGGCATATTTTAAAACTTGGAAAATCCTAGAAGATGGTTTTCAACTATATTTCACAGAAATGATCTTTTGGTGACCTTTTATCTGATCTCCTGAAAACAATATTACTTTGGAAGATTGGCCATGTTTCAGTTAGAGATCACATAGTGATGCAAGGGAAATAACTGTTGCTTCTTGACTGAGACTGTTTTATAAAAAGAAGTTTTCTCCCTAAAAGTGACCTGAAAAAAATAATTCTTTCTTAAATGAATTGCCTCCAGTGTTTAAGAAAACTTAATTACCAGGGTGACAAGTAAACACAGGCTGGTTGAGTGAAACAGGCAATCAAGCATTTCTAGTTTTGTCTTCTTACTAAGTATTAGAATCGAGAAGATTTTGTGTGTGAGTCTGCATTCATGTGTAACAGATCAAGTAACAACTTAGTTTATTTTCCGACATTTTCTTGTTATAGCAGCATTTCTTTGCTGTTCTTCTCAGCAACTATAACATCTAATTGAAACTTGGTATTGAGGTTCAACTAGGTTTTCTACAACGTGGTTACTGAATTTTGGTCTGCCAGTTGTCTACTTCCTGTTTTATGACTTGGTTTATTTTGCTGTAGTGGTAATTTTTCACAGTATTTTTTCATGTTTCAGTAGGGCTGACTATCGGCTTAGAAAAATGCTATCGCGATAGTTTTACTATCGCAGTTTTGATATCGTGATACTTTCACTATCGTCAGAAATCAATCGCAATATATCATGATACTATCGGTATATGTTACTTTATTATTTTCTATGTTAATCTGTATAGATAGCATAGTCATCAGGCGACTCTCTTTTTATCTATGTTTTCACCTTTCTTTACGAAGCAAAAAAGGTCCCAACACGGGCCTTAGCGACTTTGTTTTTTGCAATCTCGAAATTTGCAGCCATGTCAGACGCCAAAAAATACGTAAAACAAAATAACTCGATTAATGTGCTCGAAATAAGTAATTAATTATCGTAATTAATCGAATATCATTTATGAATGACTTATTTTTATTTTTCGACAATTTTAGCGTTGTAAATTCATAAAACATTGATAACAAGCTTTAACTAAACATGCTTTTGAATTTTTGAGGACCTTTTCACTTCGTAAATTGAAAGTTGAAAACCAATTCCTAAACAAAAACGGAGTACGGAAGAAACAAAAATCATACGTGCCTATCACGTGAAAATAGAAAGTGAAAGTAGGATAAGTTGCACAGAAAACTCGTTCTCTCTCTATCTCTCTCTTTCCCTTTCTCTCTTTTTAACCTAAGAGACCAAGAAAACAATGAATTTCTGTGTAAGTAAGCTTTGAATATTTACTATCGAAACTATCGATATTTGAACAAACAATCGCGATAGTTATCGATGTCGGGGAATTGCAATCGATACATCGATATCGTGACTGTCACTATCACAATACATCGACCTATCGATCTATCGTTACACCCCTATGTTTCAGCAACTGTTAATATCATAGACTGGAGCCCCACTAGATGTCCTACATGGCACTTACAGAATATCTTCTATTGAGGAAGAATTTCATTTCATGTGTATTTCACTTCGTATTGCAAGTTTAGGGCTAACAGTTGAGTTTTGACTTACAGATTTCTTGTTGATTTTAAAGTTAAGCAAATGAGTCCAGATTTTAACATCTTCAATTGTCAATGCTCTAGGTGAGCTATTGTATTGTCGAGTTTGTGTGTGTTGGGGAGGGGGGGGGGGGGGCTGAAGCCTATTTAGAAATAATGAAGGACATATTTAAATGGTTTCTCTTTCTAAATCGATGGTCTAATTTAAATCAAATTTGGTAGGAGTATTCAGAGGAACCCTCTTTAATAATTGCTTAAAGCATTGAAATTTAACAAAATCAATTTGCTATGGCAACAAAATGAACTTTGAAGAAAAATACATCAAAATCTTATCCTCCTTAATAAGAACCTTGACTGGGGCATCAGTTTTATGGATCTCTCTGAAAGTCACTGGATTCATGACCCTAGAGTAATCAGCCCATGCAAAATATCCAGCTAAAAGCCGGCTTTTACGCTGCGTAAAAGCCGGCTTTTAGCCGGCTAAAAGCCGGCGGTATTGGCACCTGCGTAATAGCTAGCTTTTACCCAGAGCTGCGTAAACGCAGCTTACATGGAATTTTATCTCAAATAATCACAAAAGCTGCGCATTTTCTGCGTTAAAGCTGCGTAAACGCAGCTTTAACGCAGCTTTAACGCAGAAAATTCAGACTTTACAAAAAATTGCCTTTATTTTTCCAAAACCTGCGTATATGCTGCGTAAACGCAGCTTTTACGCAGGTGCCAATACCGCCGGCTTATAGCCGGCTATTAGCCGGCTTTTACGCAGCTTTTATCCAGCTTGATGGATGAAAAACGCAAAGCTGCGTAAATATATGGTAGCTGCGTTTTTTATACGCAGAGCTGCGCATCAAAATGCAGGGCTGAGTTTTAAAAGCGCAGAGCTGCGTTTTATGATAATAGGGAGCTGGGTTTTGAGGAAGCTGCAGTTAAGCTGCCAATAAGCTGCAAATTTCTAGAATGCAAAAAGATTATTTTAACTCTTGTCATGTTGATCCTGGAATATTGCTGCTTTAATGCGGGCTTTGGCAAGTGTGTTGACTAAGATCAGACTGCACAAATAAATCTGATCTTAGCTTACACTACCTGCTTGCTGTCATAGTGTTGAGAAAATCTTTAAACCCAACATTGATCAAATTATGTCAAAGTTTTAAAATATATTGGAAAAAAGATAAATATACAGTAGGACTAGGGTTAAAATCTTATAACCACAGCTGTGTTGATACAGCAATTAAACAGCATAAAACAATTGGAAAAGCAATCATTTAATTAACAGGAGCTACAATATATGGTGAATATATGATGATGAATCAAAATTTTTGACAGGTCCAAATTCAAAGGAGTTGCAGACAACAATTTGATGTCTTTGAAATTTAAGATTTTTTAAACTTTCTGTGTAGAAAACATTGTGAAAAATGAAGAAATTGCTTGTTGCAAGCAATTCCTTGATTTTCCACAATGTTTTCCAAATTGTTTTTCATTGGGTGCTTCTAAAAGCATCATTGTGTGGGAATGGGTTAAGAAGCACTTATTGAAATCACAATTTAGTTAAAAAAAAACACAAAATATTTAATAAACAACAATAAGCCTGTAAAGTTTTTAGTGGATTGTATCAGTTTGATCATTCTGTAACACCCTGTGCTCTCTATCCTTGGGTTGTTATTTCCAATCCAGACTCAACAAACACTCTCTCCTACATTTGATAAATATCAATGTGGCTGGCTTCAATTGTCTCACACTAAGCTGCCAGTTTAATAGGGATGAGCTGCTGATGGCTTTGAAGTAATGTTTTGATTGTTCTAGCGGGAGAATCCACAAGGAGCTGTGATTAGGTCACCAGTCACTACAATATAACAAAAACATTTCTCTGAAACTCCAAATATTAATGCAACTGATACTTTCAATTATCAATTATTGGATTTATATTCAATATTGATTTTGTCAGTATATCTACTTATAAATTTCAGCAAAAGCCTCATGTGTGGGTGCCAGGCTCATCTGATAATATTCCTAATTGAAAAGGGGACATATTTTTCACAAAATTTCTTAGTGTTATCTCCATTAATGGCATGAACTTCTCAGATAATAGTAAACATATATACCAAGTTTCACAAAATATCTTAAAAAATAATGGATTGCAACTTCTGCAGATATTCTGATCAGACTTTACCTTATGGAGGCCCTGTCTTCATGTGATCTCATTTGTTCAGGGGATGTAAAACCCTAAATAATTAATCAATAAATCAAAATAGATATTATGCATTTAGAGTTGCCTCTCTTGATAGTATAGATTGCTCTTTTGAGATTGAAAGTATTATGCATCTTCTTACTCAAGATTTCTAAACTGTTATTGCCCAGCATCACAACTAAAAAAATAGCAGAGCTAAACATGAGTTCAGAATTATCCTACTTAGAGCCATATCTGCTCTCCAAGGAAGAAAAAAATAGTTGAAATAATCTATCGCTTATTTGATCACTAAAGCAAACACAAGCTTTCTTAATATCAATATGCAAAAGCAGGTTTTAAGTGATGTTCTCTAGAAAGAGTATTTTGTGTTTTTCTTGTCGATTTCAATTAGTGTTTGTTTACATTTTGAAATCGAGACGAATGCACCAGACACTTCACCAGAAATCTTCGCTAATCTTCGGCATTGACTGTTATATGCGCAGGCGCTGATGAATGAACTTTATAGATGATTTCGTTAATCTTCATGACCCAGCTAGTCGTTTGAATGACTAGCAAAAGATAAAACGTCATCACTGACATCATATTTTATTGTAAACAAACCTTAAATTTTGGTGGGTCACATTTTAAAATATTGTAACTTCTTTCATGAGTTGTAGGCTTACTGCGTAGAATTATGTTGATCTTATAATTTCAATTGTCATATTTATTTATGCTTTTAAGCCCGGTGTATATTTTTTTTTAATTAATTTAACACTTGTCATGCTGAACCCGGAATATTCCGTTTTTGACAGGAGGTGTAGACCAAGATCAGCCTGCATGTAAGTGCAGTCGTATCTTGGTGGACACCTCCTGCTCATTTTTTTTCTGCCAGATTTGTTTTTGAAATTGATTTCTAAAAGAAATATTGATTTTTCACCAACAAGTTCTATTAGTGATTTCAGCCCTTTGATTTTACAGCAATTCAGTAAGGTAGTTTATACAGCATGACAAGGGTTTATAGTGTGCTTTGAGGGAAGATATGGCTTTAATGCTATAAATTGATATTTTAACAAAACATATATTCTAAGTTTCATATCAATACCTAAAATTATGAAACAAATATCACTGTCTTTTTTTTGCATCTGACAAGGCCACAGCTATAGCACAGTTGATAGCCCATAAGACTCAATCATGAGGTCCTGGGTTAAATTGCGGGTTGCAGCAAATATGTGTCACCTGCAAAAGGATGGATAATCGTAAACCTAAGTGGGATAGCTGGTGCTCAGAAAGGATGTAGTGGTAGTACTGGTGTGAGAAATACCAGGAATCCTTGGTTACATGATCAAGCCGCCACACTATGACTGAAATACAATAAACAATAAAAATATACCGCTATCCCAATAAATTTCCGAAAAATAAACTGAATCTTTAAACATGTGATATTGTGCAGACCTATAATTGGTAAGCACCATCTGAACATTCACATCAAGTTTCAAGTTGATGCTTTCAACAGTTGCTGAGAAAAATGTGATGAAAATATACCATTATACCACCTTATGTCTGAAAATGTGACAAAATCTATTGGACACGGGCAGACGGATGGAAGATGGACAAAGGTAAACCAGTATAACCCCCCTCTTCTTTGAAGCAGGGGTATAATTGATGTTTGATATTAATTAATTACCAACACAGACATGATAGGAGTTTATCTGGATAGACTTGAAAAATGGCTTTAATGAACCCATTCCGACACAGTGACGCCTTTGGACGCTCCTCAGGACAAAACAACTGAGAAAACATTGTGTTAAATGAAGAAATTGCTTATTATAAGTAATTTCTCTCTTTTACACAATGTTTTCTACCAGAAATTTGAAAAAATCTAAAATTTCACAAACATTAAAATGTCCTCTGCAACTCCTTTCAATTTGGACCAGTCTAAATTTTCTTGTGGGGTTAATGGTTAAAGCCTTAACCTCTTGACCCAAACCAAACACCAAAATTTTAAACTGGTCCAAATTGGAAGATGTTATAGATTACATTCATGTTTAGTGAAAGTTTGATATTTTTTTGTTTTTGAGATAAAGCATTGTGGTTAATAAAGATGGCTAGTTGTCTGGCTAGTTGGCTGGGAGGTTAGCGTGGTCGACTCGTAATCTGGTGGTTGCGGGTTCGAGCCCCACCGGAGGCGGGTAGTGTATTTTGGCAGGACACTTTACAGACAGAGCCCCAGTCCACCTAGCTGTAAAAGTGGGTAGCATTGGTTAGAATCCATTGCCTCTCTATATATGTGCATGATAAGATCTTGTATAAGTTAGGACCACAATAGAAATAAGAGTCTTTCAACCCTTTATCGTGTTATCCTCTTGAGGGGGGGGGGGGGGGACAAAAAGAATTGGTTAATGTCAGTTGTTTCTGAAAATATCATCTAAACAAAATCAAAAAGAAATTTCAAAAACTTTCTTTTTATAAACATAATTCTAGGACAGTTTGTCTCTCTCTTATATCGTTTGCTGTCTTAGCGCAGTCAATAGCCCATGTCATGGGTTCGATCCCCGGCGGCTGCACATATTCTTTCCGACATTTGTCTCTCATCAATGGTTGGATAATCATAAACCTAAGTCGGATAGCAGCTGGAGGCTAGGAAAGAATGTAGTGGCAGTACTGGTGTGAGAAATACCAGGAATCCATTGTTAGGTGCTCCACCGGCTGCGATATGACTGAAATACTGTTTAAAGTGGCATTAAACCCCATTCAATCAATCAATTTCTCTCTTATGTCATATTTTTCCTATTAAATTTTTCATGTATTTTTGCATTGTACCAATTGCACACACATTCAAAAATGTTCATCATAGCTAGCAAATATTTATTTGTATACTTTTTAGTTGAACATAAACATACAACTTTTATTCTAAAAAAATCAACAAAGCAACTTACTGTTTAAGTTCTATCATTTCAGAAGTTTTAGTTCAGATTATTCCTTTAGTGAGTGAAGGGTGGAGTAACTCTTCAGCTTTAACCACATTCCATCAGCTGGCAATATACAATCACACTTCTACTTAGCATTTAGCACCTGAAATCAAGACATCATTTACCTTAAATTGAAATTATTTACTTTTTTGATATTAACAAATCCCCCTTGAGAAAATAATTATACAATAATATGCCAAAGTGAGGCTTTACACCAGTTTCCCTTGCAACAGAAAAGTAAATAATAATAATAAAAAAAAAAAAATAAAAAACTACTAAGAAATTAAACACCTTTTACAGTATAACTGGTTATCAAGTTGTTCACACCATTTAAAACCAGTGTTTGTGTATTGGACCAGACAATCACTTACACATCTTAATTGACTTACATAACTTAATTGAAATCTCCCCCAATTACATAATACATATCTTTTATTGAAATACAGTGATAAAATGAACTTACTTGTAATGTTTGATGAAGAAAAGAAACAAGAATTACCTTTGAGATGTCTTATCTGTCATCATTTTCATGTTGTGCTAAAAGTTCAAAATGGCTGCCATACACCAATTATGCAAACATCCAGCCTCTTTTAACAACAACAACAACAGAAATCCTAATATTATTTCTGTCTAATTTTTATATATAATTCAATTTACTGATGATTTTCTTTCATTTGATATCAATTTGAAAAGTTTTGTCAATTTCAATAATTTTTTTAAAATAATTTTTTGGGGCTTGTGGGAAGTTAAAAGTCTGATTGGTTAATTAAACCAAGTCCCCATTTTGTAATATACCCCTAGAGGGATGTTAGAATTGCCAACTAGCTAAACCCTTTACCATAATCCTTACTTAATCAAAAGTAAACTTTTGATAATTAGTAATAGATAGTTTTTTATTGTCCAAATTTTCTCTTAAATTTGTGATTTGTAAATTTGTGGAAGAAATAATATTTCAGATTATCTAGTAATCTCTTTTTAACTAGAATCAAAAATTAATTTCAATTTTAGTTCAAAATGCCATTCATATCTACTCAGAAAGGTTTTAGAGACAAAGAGATACATTATAACAGATTGATAGATGATGGATAGACTGATGAATAGATTGATGGATAGCTAGAGAGATAGAATGATAGATAGAGAATAGATAGATAGATAGATAGAAAGATAGATGGATAGATAGATAGACAGCTTGATAGATAGATAGATATTGGTGAAGAGTTGGATGGATGGATGGATTGATGGATAGATAGAAAGATACATATTGGTGAAAAGTTGGATGGATGGATGGATGGATGGATGGATTGATAGACAGACAGACAGAAAGAAAGAAAGAAAGAAAGAAAGATAGATAGATAGATAGATAGATAGATAGATATTGGTGGAAAGATAGATATTGGTGGAAAGATAGATAAGAGATATAAATAGATGGATAGATAGATGGATGGATGGATGGATGGATGGATAGATGGATGGATAGATAGATAGATAGATAGATAGATAGAAAGATAGATAGATAGATAGATAGATAGATAGATAGATAGATAGATAGATAGATGGATGGATGGATGCATGGATGGATCGATGGATGGATGCATGGGTGGATGGATGCATGGATGGATGGATTAATGGATGGATGGATGAATGAATAGATAGATATATAGAGAGATATAGAGAGAGAGTAGATACTTGTGGAAATTTGGATAGATAGAAAGAAAGAAAGAAAGATAGATAGATAGATAGATAGATAGATATTGGTGGAAAGATAGATATTGGTGGAAAGATAGATAAGAGATATAAATAGATGGATAGATAGATGGATGGATGGATGGATGGAAAGATGGATGGATAGATGGATGGATAGATAGATAGATAGATAGATAGATAGATAGAAAGATAGATAGATAGATAGATAGATAGATAGATAGATAGATAGATAGATAGATAGATAGATAGATAGATAGATAGATAGATAGATAGATAGATAGATAGATAGATAGATAGATAGATAGATAGATGGATGGATGGATGCATGGATGGATCGATGGATGGATGCATGGGTGGATGGATGCATGGATGGATGGATTAATGGATGGATGGATGAATGAATAGATAGATATATAGAGAGATATAGAGAGAGAGTAGATACTTGTGGAAATTTGGATAGATAGATGGATGAATGAATGGATTGATGGATGGATGGATAGATAGATCAATGGATGATGGAAAGATTCTAAGATAGATGAATTGATTGACTGATTAATGGATAGATTGATTAATTGTAGGTTTTGAGAATGATTTGATTGATGGATTGGTTGATTAATGGAATTATTCATCGGATGATAGAGAGACAGATAAATATATTGAGACTTATATTGTTAATACCCATATGACAAATCAAAGGATTGATGAGTTGATAAATAGGTTAATTGATTGGTGGATGGTTTGAAAGACTGATATATTGATTGAATGGATAGATGGATGAATTGCTTAACTTATTACCAGATGACAAAATTTTAGACTGTTCTAAGAAGTTATAGATGACAATTTTAAGTAAATGAAATTAGAGAAAACTTTGATGACAATTTTAAGTTAATGAAATTAGAGAAAACTTTGATGATGATGAAGAAAGTGCTTCCCATAAAGAATTTCTTCATTTTCCACAATATTTTCAAAGTTTTTTTTCTTGAGGAGTGTTAATCAAAGGTTAAGTTTTATTGAATAGAAATTTACCTTTGATCCCAATTTAACCCATTCCCACTCAGTGACAACTTTTGACGCCCCGTAAGAAAAACAATTTGGAAAAAATTGTGAAAAAAGGAGAAATTGCTTGCGGCAAGCAATTTCTTCATTTCCCACTATGTTTTCTACCCAGAAAGATAAAAAAAATCTATAATAATTCAAACTTCAAATTGTCGTCTGCAACTTCTTTCAATTTGGACTAGTCTAAAATTTTGCCATCTGGTAAAGGGCTAAGATATAAAGTATAATGCAATATTTGATAAAAACAAATACCCAGCTTTGAGAAAGCTGCGTTTTAGCTGCGTATTTAATTTTCATCATGTCAGAATTTACTTTAAACAAATACGCAGCTTGGTGGAAGCTGCGTATTTCATTATTGAGAGTCGATGAGAATCTACAAAGGGAATACGCAGCTTGAAAAGAAAAAAAACGCAGGTTTTCTGCAGCTCTTTCATTAAAGACGCAGCTTTTGTACAGCTCCAGACCTAAATACGCAGCATTAATGCATTTTTTTTTAAAATACGCAGCTTTTCTGCAGTTTTTTGAAAAATACGCAGCTTTTCTGCAGACTTTTAAAAAATACGCAGCTTTTCTGCTGATTTTCTATATAAACGCAGAAAAGCTGGGTAAAAGCCGGCTTTTATCCAGCTTTCACCAAGAGCTGCGTAATATTTTCGCATGGGAGGTATGAGGAGACCTATATAGGAAAAAGGATAACTCTCAGTGACATCTTTCCCAAAAACATAGTTGTATTTTCACCCATATTTGGAAAGGATGTTCTTGCTGAAATTTTGCTGAGAGAAATTGAATCAAAACTCCGATTACTAGGGCCACATAAAGGAAGAATTGACAAAGCTTTAAAATTCATAATCTAAACCATAAGTCTTAAAGCCTTGATATTATGTAATAAGCATCAGTTTATTGTCCTCTTTGAAGCTAGTGTAAACAAGAACAGAGCTTAGAGGCTAGGTCAATTGAAGGAATTTTCTTCCCAATTCCTACCCATTCCCAAACAACAAAAATTTTCAAATTGAAAGAAGTTGCAGACAACATTTCAAAATGCTGTGCAATTTGAAATTGAAAAAAAAGAGGCCAAATTTCGAAGAAAATATTGTGAAAAACAGAGAAATTACTTGTTTCAAGGACATTCTCCTTTTCTCACATTAGTTTCTATATAAGAAAACTAAAGGGTGTGGGATTGTGTGGGAAAAGGTTTAAAGTATTGCCTTCTTTAATATGAATTCATAAATTTTGATATTACGCTCGATTAGTGACATTTTGGACTGAAATAGTTTTGATGAAATATATCAATTGATTGCCTGATCCAAGGTCAATAAGAAACGTTATAAAATTACTTTGAATAATAACAAAGTCAAGGCTTATACACATTAAGTAGAGAGGTACATGAAATCCTATAGACACACATGCTATAGACAGAGAATTTGACCATATAGCTACTTTGATCAGGTTCAGTTTAAAGGTCTTATAAGGTATTTACAGAATTCTCATCATGGAGATGTTTGATCTTCCTTAAACCACAATAATAATAATGTTTTGCTAGAAGTGTGTCATGCCAAATTAACCCTTGTCATGCTGTATAAATTACTTTACTAAATTCCATTTAAATCAAAGGGCTTAAAGCGCTGATAGAACTTTTTGTTCAAATATCAATATTCCTTTTAGAAATCAATTTCATAAACGCCTCTGGCAGAAAAAAATACAAGCAGGACGTGTAGACCAAGATCAGACTGCACTTATGTGCAGGCTGATCTTGGTCTACATCTCCTGCCAAAGCTGGAATATTCCGGGTTCAGCATGACAAGGGTTAATGGACAACATCTTTAATACCACCCACATTCAAAGTAGAGGGATGTTTTTTGGATTCACCATGTCTGTCTGTCAATCTGTCTGTAGACTTTTTCATCTCCATTCTCTAACTCAAGAACATTGTTGCCACTGATTCAAAGAAGTTTCCTATTGTTTCTTGGTCAGGTATGTCAAAGGTCAAGGTCACAATTGAACCTTGATAGAAAACCTTGCTCTACCTCATAGGCTATTTGACCTAAAACTTTGAAACTCTATACACATTATCCATGACCTATGGAGGTGTTCTATTTGGGATAATGCAGGTCTAGGGTCAACAAACTTCAGTGACAAAAGCTGGTAGGGGGTTTGAGTCTGCTTTGCAAAAATTCTTATTTCAAACTGCCTCAATGAAAGACCAAAGGCAACTCAAAGTCCTATAGTAACTAGTGCCTTTTTATCCCCAGCCGTTTTGGGATATAGTAATGGTCCCTGTCCGTCATTCCATCATTCTGTCACTAATCTTGTCCGGGGCATATCTCGTAAAGTATAAATGCCATCAAGTTGAAACTTCATAGGTTGAAAGGTCTCATTAGGGAGAAAAACAGTGCTAAAAGAACCACAGCTCTTGCTTGCATTGTCTTGGGAGTTATTGGCTTCAATTTACTATCAAGCCTTTACTCTTGTCAGGGGCATATCTCTGAAAGTATAATAGCTATCAACTTGAAACTTCATAGGTGGATAGATCTCGTTGAAGAGAAATGCAGTGTACAAGAATCACCACTCTTGCTTTATTTTGGAGTTGTTGGCTTCAGTTTACTATCAAGCTTTTACTATTGTCCGGGGCATATCTCTGAAAGTATAATAGCTATCAACTTGAAACTTCATAGGTGGATAGATCTCATTGAGGAGAAGTGCAGTGTACAAGAATCACAACTCTTGCTTTATTTTGGAGTTATTGGCTTCAGTTTACTATCAAGCTTTTACGGCGGGGGATAGCCATGTCTGACATGGCTCTTGTCTCAGATAAGTGTTTCAGAACTGAACTGTCTTCTTATTTTCTTCAGAGTATTACGATATATATGTGGAAGTCTTCAAAGAACAGTATCAGCCAAATGGCCTGAAGATGAAAGTGTTCGGACGAGAGTTGTCAGGTAATTAGAGAGTTGATCTGTAGATTTCTGTTAATTTCTGAAAATTCGTCCCATGTTGTGCGAATTCAGATTTACATAGGAAAAAAGAAGGAAATCTTAAAAAAAAATTTCTTCTTCCAAACCATAAGGCCTGGAGTCATGATAATTAGTGTTTATCATTTCTTATTTCCCCTTTGCCAAGATATTTCAAAGAATTACTCAACCTTAATTAGCCCTATTGTGGGATCTTGGATTTACATAGACTTTAAAATCTTCTTCTCCGAAACTGTTATGCCTAGACCTTTGATACTTTGTGTATATCGTGAAGCCTTGGGCCATCATACTCAGGTGAGCCATATAGGACAGCCATTGTCCTCTTGTTTTTAATATATACATCTAATGTTGGTGTACAAGGTACAATATCATCGACAAAATCCTCTTTGTGATTTTGTTAGAGCTATTATAATCCCCGAACCAAAAATACCCCCAGCCTATGAAGTAGAGGGGGGTATATTGGTTTAACGATGTCTGTATGTTTTCTTTCGTTCAACCATAGGCTCTTTTAGCTCACCTGAGCACAAACTGCGAGGTGAGTTATTGTGATCAGTCATCGTCTGTCAGTCTAGCTGTCTGTCAGTCCGTTTACAATTTCTTTAAAAATCTTCTCTGAAAAACCAGTCAGCCAATCAAGCTGAAACTTTGCAGGGATGTTCCCTGGGTGAAGATCTACATAAGTGGTTAAAAGAATTTCATCCTGTGAAAAACTCTGGTTTGTGCGACATTTTGAAATGGGAAATTTTAGTAAATCTTTAGAAAATCTCCAAAACCAGTCGGCCAATCAAGGTGAAACTTTACAGGGATGTTCCTTGGGTGAAGATCTACAAAAGTTGTTAAAAGAATACCATCCCATGATAAACTCTGGTAGCTGCGGAATGTGAAAATGGGAAAGTTTAGTAAATCTATTAATTTTACTTTTCAGAAATTACAAGGCCATAGGCATTCATATTTCATATGCAGCTTAATCACATGGTTCTCTGCTAAGTTTTTAAAAATTTAGTCTCTGGGGTCAAAAAGGTCTGAAGTTTGAAAAAATGTTTAGAGCAAGTTCAAAAGACTACTGGTAAACTTTTAGGACTCATTTATGGTATGTAGCATTACAAGATGGTTTTGTACTGTTTCACTTAAAATTGTGCTTCTATGGTCAAAAAAGGCCCTGCAATAGGTGACCAAAATAGGGAAAAGCGCAAAATTTGATTAAGTTACCAAAAAATCTTCACTTTTAAGGCTGAGGGGATTCATATTCGGAATGTAGCATAGCCTGGTTGTTATCTATCAATTTTGATTAATTTATGCCCCTAGGGTCAAAAACACCCCTTTCCTGGGTGTCCAAAAAATGTCTCTGCTCAAGGAGTTGAAAGTTTAATTTGAAAAAAAAATCTTCTTAAATTTAGGGCCTAGAGCATTAAACCATAGCATAACCTCGTTACCTATCATGTTTGTTGAAGGTATACCCCTTTGGACAAAAATGGCATCCAAAGTTATGAATTACACTCAATAAGAGCAAGTTCAAATATCTTCCTCTCCCAATGTATAAGTTGTATTGCATGTGGTTTATAGTACATCCAGATTATTCTCTACCAAAGTTGCTAAAATAATGCCAATTTTGTCAAAATGACGTGCTCAAGAGGCTCCAAGTTTGGTAAAATGCTCAGCAAGTCTTCTCTACTTAACACTGATCCACATTAAAAGATTGTTTTCAAGGAGTTTTAAGGATAGAAAATATAATGAGAAATGGAGCAATTGTTTGTAACTACTAAGTTCTCCCTTTCTCAATATGTTTTCATGCTCCCTGAAGGGAGAACATATAGCCCTTGCTTGGCCTGTCTGTCCGTCCGCCATTCAGTCCAACTGTCCGTCCGGAGCGATTTCTCCATAACCCTTGGGCAAAGTCAAATGAAACTTACCCAGTGAACTCCCTATGATATAATGCCGATGTTGTTTTCTTGGTTTCTGGATTTGAGGCCATTTCACAGAAAAAGGGGACTTAGGGTAAAATTTGTTTTTTCTCAAATTTCTCCTAGACTAATGATCAGAATTTAATGAAATTTCGTATTTGAGTAGCACATCAGATGTCCTTGACCATAAACTATTTGAAATTTACAGAAAGAGGGCTTAATGTTTGTTAGCTTTATGTTAGCTCTCCATTTCTCCGTATCAAACTTACATTAGCCATAACTTTTGATTAATAAGAGAAAAGCCTATTTCACTTGTGCATTGTTTATGACAAAACCTTTCTGTTGGTGCTAAGGTCAAAATTATCTGTTAAGGTTAAGGTCGTTTCTGAAGGTCAAAATTTAAGAAAAATAACTTTTACATTGTCCTTAAATTTACAATAGTAAGTGATATAGCCTTCATATTTCACATGTTTATTGCTTATGACATGACCTTTCTGTTGGTTCTAAGTCCAAGGTCATCTGTCAAGGTCATTTCTCAAGGTCAATTATTGAAAATCTTAAATTAACATTGTCTATTAGTTTACAATGGTAAGTGATATAGCCTTCATATTTCACATGTACAATGCTTATGACATGACCTTTCTGTTGATATTAAGTTCAAGGTCATCTATCAAGGTCATTTCTTAGGGTCAAAATATCGAAAATTTTAACTTTAACATCGCCCAAAAGTATGCAGTGGTTAGTGATATAGCCTTCATATTTTACATGTGCATTGCTTATGACATGACTTTTCGGTTGGTTCTAAGTTCAAGGTCATTGGCTAAGGTAAAGGTCATTTCTTACGGTCAGAATTTTGAAAATTTAACTTTAACATTGTCCACAATTTAAAAATGGTAAGTGATAAAGCCTTCATAATTCAAATGTGTATTACTTTTCAGCAGATATCAAGGTCATTGGTCAAGGTCATTAATTTTCAAATATGCCTCCTTTACCAATTGCCAAAATTTCTTGTTACTTTACATAAATGATGTTTATTAAGTGCTTGAAGTAATGTTAATTTCAATTTTTGACTCAAAGAACCTTACCATGCTAAAAGGGGGCTTAATGCCGTGTGGCTTTACATTTTGTATATTTCCTACGCTATAATAAATCAGTCTATTGTTTCTGTGAGACTACTAAAGTTAGAGTTTTCACTTTTTGTTTGTAGATATTTTTATGCTCCCCAATCGGAGAGCATATAGCCGCCGCTTTGTCTGTCCGTCCGTCAGGAGCGATTTCTCCATAGCCCTTTTGCAAAATCAAATGTAACTTACAATGTGAACTCCCTATGATATAATAAGGAGGTATTTTCCTGATTTTTGAATTTAGGCCTTGTCACAGAAAAATGGCACTTAGGGTAAAAAACAGTTTTTCTCTAATTTCTCCTAGTCTTACGGTCAGAATTTGATGAAATTTCATATTTGAGTAGCAAATCAGATGCCCTTGACCATAAACTATTTGAAATTTGCATATGAAAAATATGTCATGGAAAAAAGGGGGCTAAGTGTTTGTTAGCTTTATGTTAGCTCTGCGTCTCTCAGCAACAAACTAACATTGGCCACAACTTTTGATAAGTAAGAGATATAGCCTTCATATTACACATGTGAATTGCTTATGACAATACCTTTCTGTTGGTTCCAAGCTCAAGGTCATAAATAAAGATCAAGGTCATTTCTCAAGGGAAAAATTTAGAAAATGTAAACCTTTTACATTGTCCATAAAATTACAATGGTAAATGATATAGCCTTCATATTTCAAATGTTTATTTCTTGTGGCAAGACCTTTCAGCATATACCAAAATCAAGGTCATTGGTTTAGGTCATGTAGTCAAGCTGAATAATTTCCTCCTTTACCAATGTGAATATTTCTTGTGACTTTACATTGATGCTGTTTATTAAGTGCCCTAGGTAATGTTTATTTCATATTTTGACTCGATGAAGCTGTAAAATGTGGCTTTACCTTTTCCTGTTCAATCCCTGGTTTTTATGTCCCTGTGGTTTTAAACATGAGAAAAACATTGTGGAAAAAAGATTTCTACATTATTTTCTTCCCTTCTAAATGATTATTAGCTCTACTGGCCGAAGGTCACTAGAGCTTTAGCGATGGCTTTTTCCCGTCCATGCATCTGTCTGTCGTCCGTCCGTTAAACTTTTCCTTGTTTACGCGATAGAGTCCACAGTTTCATCAGATTCCCTTCAAACTATCACAGAATGATTGTACTATCATAAGGATCGTTCCTTTCGAAATTGGGTCAGATCCGTCAAAAACACGGGAAAAGGGGCCTCATTAAAACTTAATTAAAAAATCCTCGTTTATGCAACAGAGTCCACAATTTTCATCGGATTCTCTCCAAACTTTCTCAGAATGCTTGTACCATCATAAGGATTGTTCCTTTCGAAAATGGGTATGATCCATCAAGAAACACGGGAAAAGGGGCCTTATGAAAATTTAATTAAAAAATCCTCATAAACACTCTAGAGTCCAAAGTGTTTATCAGATTGTATATAAACTTTCTCAGAATGATAGTACCATCATAAGGATCATTCCTTTCAAAATTTGGTATGATCCGTCCAGAATCACGGGAATAGGGGCCTTATGAAAATTTAATTAAAAATTCCATTAAAAATCCTTGTTTACGCGATAGAGTCAAGAAACATGGGAAAAGGGGCCTTATTAAAACTTAATTGAAAAATCCTAGTTTACGCGATAGAGTCCACAGTTTCTATCGGATTCTCTGCAAACTTTCTCAGAATGATTGTACCATCATAAGGATCGTTCCTTTCGAAAATGGGTCTGATCTGTCAAGAAACACGGGAAAAGGGGCCTTATGAAAATTTAATAAAAAAATTCTTATTAACATTCTAGAGTCCACAGTTTTCATCAGATTGTATTTAAACTTTCACAGAATGTTTGTACCATCATAAGGATTGTTCCTTTTGGAATTGTTTCAGATCCATCAGAAATCACGGGAGAAAGGGGCCTTATGAAAATTTAATCGAAAAATCTTTTAAGAAATCCTTTTAACACTCTGGAGTCAACAGTTTTCATTGGATTCCCTTCAAACTTTCACAGAATGATTGTACTATCATAAGGTTTGTTCCTTTCGAAATTGGGTATGATCTGTCAAGAAACACAGGAAAAAGGGGCCTTATGAAAATTTTAATTACAATTCACATTAATTATCTAGAGCCAACAATTTTCAACGGATTCTCATCAAACTTTCACAGAATGATTGTACTATCATAAGGATTGTTCCTTTCGGAATCGGATATGATTCCTCAAGAAACATAGGAAAAGGGGCCTTATTAAAATTTTATTCAAAGATCTTTGTTAACACTTTAGAGTCCACAGTTTTCATCTGATTGACTTCAAACTTTCACAGAATGATTGTACCATCATAAGAATTGTTCCTTTCAAAATTTGGTATGATCAGTCAAGGACCACGGGGAAAAGGGGCCTGATAAAAATTGGATTGAAAAAGTCATCGTAATCACAATAGAGTCCATAGTGTTCAACAAATTCTCTTCAAACATTCCCAGAATGATTATTACATTAAATGGATTGTTCCTTTCGGAAGTAGGTTTGATCAATCAAGTTTCATGGGAAAAGGGGTCCCTATGAAAATTTAATAAAAAAATCTTAGTTAACACATCATGGCCCTAGATTTACCTGATTGACTTCAAACTTTCACATAATGATTGTACCATCATAAGGATTGTTCCTTTCAAATAGGGTCTGATCCATTGAGAAACATAGGAAAAGGGGCCTTAGGAAAATTCAATTAAAAAAATCTTAATTAATGCTTGTAAGTCCACAGATGAGATGGGGTTGTCTTTATACTCAAACAGAATAATTATACTTTTGTAAGAAGAGTTCCCTTTGGAATTGGTTCAGATCCATCAAGTAACATGGGAAAAGGGGCTATATGAAAATTCAATTAATAAAACCCTGTTAACACAATGAAGCCCACAGCTTTGATCTGATTTTGTTGAAACTTTCACAGAATGATTGGAAGGTCATATCTATCATTCTTTTCATAACAGGGTTTGAACTGTCAAGAAACACAGGAAAAGGGGCCTTATGAAAATTTCATTTATAAATCCTTGTTACCAAGTCCAGAGCTTTCATCGGATTTTCTTCAAACATTCACAGAATAATTGTACAATAATAATGATTGTTGGTGTTTGCATTAGACCTGATACGTCAAGTATCACAGGAAAAGGAGCATTATGAAATTTAATTTTAGAATCATTGTACCACAATAAAGTCAACAGTTTTCATCAGATTTTGTCAAAACTTTCACAGAATGATTATTCCATCATTAGGATTCTTTCTTTTCAAATTAGGCGTGATCTGTCTAGTATCATGGGAAAAGGTGCCTTTTGAGAATTTTATCTATAATCCTTGTAACCAAGTCCAGAGCTTTCATTGGATTTATATCAAACCTTCACAGAATCATTGTACAATAATCATGATTGTTGATGCTGACATGAGACCTGATCCTTCAAGTATCACAGGAAAAGGAGCCTTATGAAAATTTTATTTTAAAATTTTTACACCAAGATAAAGTCTGCAGTTTTCATCAGATTCTGTTCAAACTTTCACAGAATGTTTGTACCATCATAAGGATGGTTTCTTTCCATATTGGGCCTGATCTGTCTAGTGTCATAGGAAAAGGGGCTGTACCAAATCCACATAACACAACAATGTCCTCAGTCTTTATCAGAATCTCTTCAAACTTTAATAGAATGATTGTACCATCATTTGGATTGTTCCTTTGTAAATTAGGTCTGATTGGCTAAGTGACACAAGAAAAGGGACCTTATAGAAATTTTATTACAAAACATCATTATTACAATAAAGTCCTCAGTCTTTATCATTTTCTTCAAACTATCATTAGGGTTGTTCCTTTGTACATTGGGTCTGATTTGTTAAGTTTCACGGAAAAAGGAGCCATATGAAAATTTTGTTACAAAAGTTCTTGACGCAATTCAGTCCACTATTTTCATTGATTCTCTTTAACTTTTAAAGAATGTTCTACCTTCATTAGAATTGTTCCTTTTGAAATTTGGTTTGTTCTGTAAAGTATCATGAGAAAAGGGGCCCTATGAAGATTTCACTATAAACTCATTAACACAATAAATTCCACAGATTACACAGATTGATTGTACCATCATTCCAATTGTTGATTTTGACAGTGGATCTGATTATGGCAAGTGTCATATAAAAAGGGCCTTATAAATAACTTTCTTAAATATTCTGGTTTACACAATGATGTCCCTTGATTTCACAGGATTCACTTCAAAATATCACAGAATGATTGTACAATCACTTAAATGGTTCTTTTCAGAACTGGGTACAATCCATCAAGTATCATGTAAAAAGGGGCCATATGAATTTTTATACGCCCGTCGAAGACGGGACGTATTATGGGATCACCCGTGGCATCCGGGCGTCCGGGCCTCCGGTTGTCCAGGCGGTGTCCGGAGCATAACTCTGTCACCTAAAGTCTGATTGACTTTAAACTTGGCAGTTATATTCTTCTCATCAATACTGAGTGCAGTGCTCAATAACCATAACTCTACCTGGCCTATTTTTTGAGTTATTGCCCTTTGTTGTTTTTCAGACTTGAATCTTGTCCCGAGTATATCTCTAAAAGTATTATGGCTAGGATCAAGAAATTTCATGGGTAAATAGATCTCACCAAGGGGGAGTGTAGTGTACAAGAACCATTACTCTACCAGACCTATTTTTAGAGTTATTGCCCTTTGTTGTTTTTCATACTTGAATCTTGTCCGGAGTATATCTCTAAAAGTATGATAGCTAGAATCATGAAATTTCATGGATGGATAGAGCTCACCAAGTAGGAGTGCAGTGTACAAGAACCATAACTGTACCTAGCCTATTTTTTGAGTTATTGCCCTTTGCTGTTTTTCAGACTTGAATCTTGTCCCGAGTATATCTCATAAAGTATGATAGCTAGAATCATGAAATTTCATGGATGGATAGAGCTCACCAAGTAGGAGTGCAGTGTACAAGAACCATAACTCTACCTGGCCTATTTTTTGAGTTATTGCCCTTTGTTGTTTTTCATACTTGAATCTTGTCCGGAGTATATCTCTAAAAGTATAATAGCTAGAATCATGAAACATCATGGATGGATAGAGCGCACCAAGTTGATGTGCAGTGTACAAGAACCATAACTCTACCTGGCCTATTTTTTTGAGTTATAGCCCTTTGTTGTTTTTATTCTTGAATCTTGTCCGGAGTATATCTCTAAAAGTAGTATTGCTTGGATCATGAAATTTCATGGGTAAATAGAGCTCTCCAAGTGGGTGTGCAGTGTACAAGAACCATAATTCTACCTAGCCTATTTTTTGAGTTATTGCCCTATGTTGTTTTTTCATACTTGAATCTTGTCTGGAGTATATCTCGAAAAGTATTATAGCTAGGATCATGAAACTTAATGGGTGTATAGATCTCACCAAGGGGGAGTGCAGTGCACAAGAACCATAACTCTACCTGGCCTATTTTTTGAGTTATTGCGATTTGTTGTTTTTCATACTTGAATCTTGTCTGGAGTATATCTCTAAAAGTATAATAGCTATGATCATGAAATTTCATGGATGGATAGAGCTCATCAAGTGGGAGTGCATGTGTACAAGAACCATAACTCTACCTAGCCTATTTTTTGAGTTATTGCCCTTTGTTGTTTTTCATACTTGAATCTTCTCTGGAGTATATCTCTAAAAGTATTATAGCTAGAATCATGAAATTTCATGGATGGATAGAGCTCACCAAGTGGGAGTGCAGTGTACAAGAACCATAACTGTACCTAGCCTATTTTTTGAGTTATTGCCCTATGTTGTTTTTTCATACTTGAATCTTGTCTGGAGTATATCTCGAAAAGTATTATAGCTAGGATCATGAAACTTAATGGGTGTATAGATCTCACCAAGGGGGAGTGCAGTGCACAAGAACCATAACTCTACCTGGCCTATTTTTTGAGTTATTGCGATTTGTTGTTTTTCATACTTGTATCTTGTTCGGAGTATATCTCTAAAAGTATAAAAGCTAGAATCGTGAAATTTCATGGATGGATAGAGCTCTCCAAGTGGGTGTGCAGTGTACAAGAACCATAATTCTACCTAGCCTATTTTTTAGTCATTGCCCTTTGTTGTTTTTCATACTTGAATCTTGTCCGGAGTATATCTCTAAAAGTATAATAGCTAGAATCATGAAACTTCATGGCTGGATAGATCTCACCAAGTGTGAGTGCAGTGTACAAGAACCCTAACTCTACCTAGCATATATTTTTAGTTATTGTCTTTTGTTGTTTTCATACAAAATAACCCCAGTTAATATTAAGCAGTGTGACGGGCGTATCTTGTGACAATTTGGCACCTTGTTTTTAAATATTCTAGTAAACATATTGAATTCCCAATATTTCATTGGATTCACTTTTTACTTTCACAGAATGATAAAACCAACAGTAAAATATCACAGGAAAAAGGGCCTTATGAGAACTTGAATTTGATATCTTTGTTAACACAATAAAGTCAACAGTTTTATTGGATTCTCTTCAATCTTCTTTGAGCAATTAACTTCCTCCTTAAATATCAGATTTCTTTAACGGAAATCTTGATTACCAGTAGAGCGTCTCAGGCCCTCATGGGCCTCTTGTTTTTCAAATCAATTCGGATTCAAATTGTCGCCTGCAAAACCTTTGAATTTGGACAGGTCTAAAACTGGAAAGGGTTAATGCCATATGGCTTTACATTTTGTATATTTCCTACTCTAAAATAAATCAGTCTATTATTTCTTCAAACTCAGTCTCCAACTGTCGTATGTAGGCATTTTTCATTGATAACTTTGATGGAAAGAACACACATGTTCATGGTCAAGGTGAAATATTTAACCCTTGACCCCATGATTGGGTTTAACTCATATGCAGCAAGGTCAAGGTGCAATCCCTTAACCTATAGTAGCAATCAATAAGAATTTTTTTCCATTTATGGCATACATTTTAGCTCACCTGATCATGAAGTGCTCAAGTTCAAGGTCATCAGTCAAGGTCAATTCTCAAGGTCAAAATTTGGAAAAAAATGGCAATAATTTTGCAATGGTAATTGATATAGCCTATATTTCAAATATTCATCACTTTTGTCAAGATCTTTCAGAAGATATCTAAGACAAGGTTTTGGGTCAAGGTCAAATTGTCAAGGTCAATAATTTCCATCATAAAAACTCTAAATTTGCCACAACTTTTATTTGGAATGAGATTTAATCTTCATATTTGCTAGTGAAAAGATCTTTTTGTTGGTACCAAGCTCAAGGTCAGCTGTCAAAGTCAAGGCCATTTCTCCTGGTGAAAAATTGATAAATTTAAACCATAAAATTGGCCATTATTTTGCAATGGTAAGTAATATAACCTTCATATTTCATATGTTTATTACTTTTGACAAGACCTTTCAGTAGATAATAAGTCCCCTACTGGCGAAAGCCGAAGGGGACTATAGGTTTGCGCTCCGTCGGTCTGTCCGTCCGTTAGTCCAGACATATCAGATTTCCGGACTTTTTTTCTTAACCCTTGGAGATATTGAGCTGATTTTTGATATGTGAGTCCGCATCAATGAGTTACAGTTCAAGTTTGGTTATGGTCCATTGATTTTTGTGGAAGATACGGATGCTGGACTTAGAAATTACCAAGAAATTTCAGTTTTCCACACTTTTTTCTTAACCCTCAAAGATATTGAGCTTATTTTTGGTATGTGAGTCAGCATTTATGATTTACAGAACAAGTTTGAGTTTGGTTCCGGTTGATTGATTTTTGAGGAAGATATGGATGCTGGACTTGAAAAATTACCAGGAAATTTCAGTTTTCTGGACTTTTTTTTTTTAACCCTCAGAGATATTGAGCTGACTTTTGGTATGTGAGTCCATACAAATTAGTTACATAACAAGTTTAAGTTTGGTTCTGGTCCATTGATTTTTGTGGAAGATACAGATGCTGGACTTAGAAATTACCATGAAATTTCAGTTTTCCGGACTTTTTTTCCTAAACCCTGGGAGATATTGAGCTGATTTTTGGTATATGAGTCCGCATTAATGAGTTACAGAACAAGTTTGAGTTTGATTCCAGTCCATTGATTTTTGAGGAAGATATGGATGCTTGACTTATAAAATTACCAGGAAATTTCAGTTTTCTGGACTTTTTAACTCCACTGAGCATGAAGTGCTCTGGTGGAGCTATTGTGATCAGCCATCGTCCGTTCGTCCGTCCGTTCACAATTACAAAAAAATCTTCTCCACCTAAACTAACCATGGAATTTCAACAAAAATTCACAGAAATGATCCTTAGGTCATGCTCTTTCAAAATACTTCAAAGAATTGAAATCAATGAAGAACTCTGGTTGCCATGGCAACGGAGTGAAAAAACTTAAAAAATCTACTCCTCCCAAACGGTAAGGCCTAGAGCTTAGATACTTGGAATATATCATCATCTATTGACCCTCTACTAAAATACTTCAAAGAATTACCGTATTCTGAAAATTAGCCCTTTTCTGGGTGATCCCTGATTTTACATAGAAGTAAAGAAGGAAATCTTTAAAAATCTTCTTGTCCCAAACCACAAGGCCTAGAGATTTGATATTTGGTAAAATCATCATCTATTGACCCTCTACCAAAATACTTCAAAGAATTACCATATTCTGAAAACTAGCTCTCTTCTTGGCAATCACTGATTTTACATAGAAATAAAGAAGGTAATCTTTAAAAATCTTCTTGTCCCAAACCACAAGGCCTAGAGCTTTGATATTTGGTAAAATCATCATCTATTGACCCTCTTCCAAAATACTTCAAAGAATTACCATATTCTGAAAACTAGCTCTCTTCTGGGCAATCACTGATTTTACATAGAAATAAAGAAGGTAATCTTTGAAAATCTTCTTTTCCCAAACCATAAGGCCTTGAGCTTTGATATTTGATACAAATCATCATCTACTGACCCTCTACCAAAATACTTCAAAGAATTACCGTATTCTGAATATTAGCCCTTTACTTTGTGATCCCATCCTTTCCGACTATTTGTCTCCCACCAATGGGTCGATAATCGTAGACCTATGTGGGATAGCAGCTTGAGGCTAGGAAAGGATGTAATGGTAGTACTGGTGTGAGAAATACCAGGATTCCATTGTTAGGTGCTCCAGCCGCCGCGATATATCTGAAAGATTGTTGAAAGCGGCGTAAAACCCAATTCAAACAAATCCTTTGTGATCCCTGATTTTACATAGAAATAAAGAAGGAAATCATTGAAAATCTTCTTCTCCAAAACCATTAAGCCTAGAGCTTTGATATTTGGTACATATCATCAGCCATTGACCCTCTACCAAATTACTTAAAAAAATTAGCCCTTTTCTGTGCAATCCCTAATTTTAGTTAGGAATAAATAATGATATCTTTGAAAACATTCTCCTAAACCATTAGGCCTAGAGCTTTTATACTTGGTATGTATTGATGTCTATAATTCAAAGCATTACCATATTCAGGAAATTAGTGCTATATGGTAGAATCATCAATATACTTAGGATTAAAAGAGAAATCTGTAAACATCTTCTCCAAAATAATTAGACAGAGGGCTTTGCTATTTTGTCTATATCATAAAGCCATGAACCATCATACTCAGGGGAGCAATTTAGGACCATCATGGTCCTCTTGTTTTTCTTTACCCTCAAAGATATTGAGCTTATTTTTGGAATGTGATTTTGTATTTAATTAGTTGCTGAACAAGTTTAAGTTTGGTTCAGGGCCATTGATTTTTGAGGAAGATACGGATGCTGGACTTAGAAAATTACCAGGAAATTAAGTTTTCCACACTTTTTTCTTAACCCTCGAAAAGATATTGAGCTGATTTTTGGTCATGTGAGTCCGCAGCCACTGTTATATTGACTGAACAAATTTTTAAAAGTGGTTGCATGAAGTGATCAAGGCAAAATATTTTGATAACCAAAAAGCATTCATAATCCTAGACAGATTTTTGAAAGCTTTTGTTCAAAGTTTACTTTGGCTTTAGGGTCTTAATTCTTAATTCTCTTGGAACAGATGACTTTATGAAGTATAATTTAGCTATTAACAAAAAGAGACGCCTATTTTTTATGTGTATGTGTTTAATAATTGTTCATAAAATCTGATACAACTGTTATATTTTGGAGGGGTAGTAATCCCTTTACCACCCCAAAAATATACTACTCTAGGGATATATAAAGCCGGTAGGGGACTTGGTATTGCCATGCAATACCTCAGAATGCTTGTTAAGACAAGGCTTTCAGTCAAACTGCATGTCAAATTGTCAGGGTCAATAATTTCCATCATAAAAACTCTAAATTGGCCATAACTTTTAATTGGATTGAGATTTAATCTTCACATTTCACACATTTCACGCTTGTGATAAGACCTTTTTGTTGGTACCAAGTTCAAGGTCAAGATCTTTTCTCAAGGTCAAAGTTGGAATACTAAAACTTTGGTAAGTGATATAACCTTCATGTTTCATATGTATATAACTTGTGACAAGACCTTTCAGTAGATAACTAAGACAAGGCTCTTGGTCAAAGTCAAGGTCAAATTCCAACTGACAAGTGATTGCAATTTCTGTCTTTGGAAAAGTTGGCTGCTAAAATGAAAAGGACATTTTGCGATTTATTCATTGATAACTTTTATGATCAATGTAAAATATTTAACCCTTTACCATATGATAATATTGAATTTTACTAGATTCAGGCCTGTGAAGCCAAACAGTTTTGTCAAACTTCCAAATTTCTTGTGAACTGAACTGTCAAACTATAGTTGCATTCAATAAGAAGTTTTTTGTCCAATGATGGCATACAGTTTTGTTACAAAGCCTTATTAGGGGAGCATAATCTGTCTCTGACGGCTCTTGTTTCTAAAGCTTTATTCTAAAGGGGCTTCAAGAAGTAGTATTGTGTGTGATCGGGTTAAAACTTTTTAGAAAAAAAATCAAGTTCTGGGATATAAGTTGAATATTTTTGGAACATTTATTTACAGGTCCTTATGAGCATATTGTTCTTTTTCAGTGGTTTCATATTTCTACGACTACTTTGTCCTGCTATTATTAATCCAAAGTCATTTAACCTTATCTCTGGTAAGTCTGGTGTGTTTGATTTATTTAGCATGAAATTGATAAAATAGATTATCTTATTATATAAAGAAAATTGTCACAATTTGATTCAGTTATAAACACCTGCCATAAAGTCATATGCACTGTGCTGTGGTATGACAGCACATATTCTCACAATGGAGCCTTGCTGGTGCCGGTTATTTTCTACTGTAAATGTAGCCGATGGTCACTTGGATAATTGTTAACCGAAGTTGAATGAGCAGCTGGAGGCTCTGAAGGAATGTAGTGGTAGCACTTGTATAAGAAACACCTGGAATCCATAGTTAGGTGCTCCGCCCGCCACAATATGACTGAAATACTGTTAAAATTGGTGTTAAACCCCATTCAATCAATCAATTAAATTATAAATCACAAATAGTTACATAATTATCATTTAATTTGTAAATCCATAATGGATAAAAAGTCAATGATTTATTAATTCCCGAAATTAATTCCCACATGGTTTTGATTATCTTTCAATTGCTAATGTTCTATCCTGACTTCAATTGAGGCCATTCAGGCCTTTGATGTAAAAATGATATGTGATTTAATAGGAGAATTGATGCCGAGTTAAGTCTGCCTATTTTGTTTTTTACCTACAGAAACCCCGTCAGAATTGGCACAGAGAACGTTGAAGCTTATAGCCAAAGCCTTACAAAATTTAGCCAATCTGGTGGAGTTTGGGGGAAAGGAAATGTAAATGATATGTGATTTAATAGGAGAATTATTGCTGAGTTAAGTCTGCCTATTATGTTTTTTACCTACAGAAACCCCGTCAGAATTGGCACAGAGAACGTTGAAGCTTATAGCCAAAGCCTTACAAAATTTAGCCAATCTGGTGGAGTTTGGAGGAAAGGAAATGTTTATGGGTGTTGTCAACCCTTTTATCATAAGTTATCGTCCTAGAATGGTAGAATTCCTGGATAATCTCTCTGTAAGTAATAATTACATGTATTTACTAAGCTCTCATTTAACATAAAATCCACTGATAGACCTTGTTAGGGGAATATAAGTAAAATGTCAGAGGTAAAATATCAGTGGTAAAATAACTCCTCAGAGTGTACCAGGTGGTTATCAACCTAATTTTACATCAATGTTCATTGAATGACCTAGAGTCCTTCAAAAAATTTTATGATCAAGTGAAAAACTTTAGCCTTTTGAATTTTCTAAGATTTATTCAAAGAAGGTAATGAATGATCAATTGTTTAGCTTCATTACAAATCAGGTGCTTCCCTAGAAACTTTTCTAGAATGAAAATCTTCTTTTCTTAGAAAAAAAAGTTAAATGTGGATTTATTCATGATTTCTTTCACTGTGTAAAAAGAATGGGTGCTTAAGAATTCCCCCTAAATTTTGAAAAGATTTATAGAAGATGATATGCTTATGTATTATAGCATGTCCAGGAGTGTACAGAAATCCATGACAGTGCCAAAAGTGATGTGTCTCGTGACTTAGCTACCATACATCAAATCTGTGCCTCACATCTAGATGATCTCAAAAAACTATCAGATTCACAGGTAAGATCTTATTACAGTTCAAAATAAATGTAAGTGCTATTTAAATAGTGCTGTGTCTGGGGTACACAGGTATTGTTTTAGTATCTGTCCAACCATAGATAAAAATTATTTTGGAAGTGAACTATAGATCAAGATCAGCTTTTTAGCTCACCTGAGCACAAAGTGCTCTGGGTGAGTTATTGTGATCAGTCGTCGTCCATTCATCCGTCGGTCCATTCAAAATTACAAAAAATCTTCTCTCCCTAAATCAACCTTGGAATTTCAACAAAACTTCACATAAATGATCCTTAGGTCATGCTCTTTAAAAATACTTCAAAGAATTGAAATCTGTGAAGAAATCTGGTTGCCATGGCAACAGAGTGAAAAAACTTAAAAAATCTTCTTCTCCGAAAATTAGTCCTTTTCTGTGCGATCCCTGATTTTACTTAGAAATAAAAAGGAAAACTTTAAAAATCTTCTTCTTCCAAACAATAAGCCCTAGAGCTTTGATATTTTGTATGAATTATCATATATTGACCATCTACCAAAATACTTCAAAGAATTACTGTATTCTGAAAATTAGCCCTTTTCTTTGTGATCCCTGATTTTACATAGTAATAAAGAAGGAAATCTTTAAAAGTCTTCTTCTCCCAAACCATAAGGCCTAGGGCTTTAATATTTAGTGTGTAATAATACCAACTGACCCTTTACTGATATACTTTATAGAATTACTGTATTCTGAAAAAAAGTCCTATTCTGTGCAATCCCAGAAAGGAGTTATGAAGGATATCATAGAAAATGTACTCTTTCTAAACCATTTGGCCTAGAGCTTTGATATTTGGTATGTAATGATGCCAATTGACCCTCTACTTGAGTACTTCAAAGAATTACTGCACTCTTGAAATTAGCTCAGTATGGTTGGATCTTCACTATATCAGTATTAAAGGAGAAAAACTTTCTTCTTCTCCAAAAGGATTAGGTGTAGGGCATTTTAGCTCACCTGAGCACCAAGTGCTCTGGGTGAGCTATTGTGATCGGTCATCATCAGGTGTCCATCCGTCCATCTCTCTGTTCACAATTACAAAAAAATCTTCTCCTAAACTAACAATGGAATTTAAACAAAACTTCCCATTAATGATCCTTAGGTCATGCTCTATCAAAATACTTAAAAGAATTGAAATCCATGAAGAACATTGCAAAGGAGTGAAAAAACTTTTAAAAATCTGCTCCTCCCAAGCCATAAGGCCTAGATCTTTGGTATTGGTACAAATCATCATCCATTCACCCTCTACCAAAATTCTTCATAGAATAACAGTATTCTGAAAAGAAGCCCTTTTTCTGTGCTTTTCCTGATTTTACATAGAAATAAAGAAGGAAAACTTTAAAAATCTTCTTCTCCCAAACCATAAGGCCTAGAGCTTTGATATTTGGTACAAATCATCATCTCATGACCCTCTACCAAAATACTTCAAAGAATTACTGTATTCTGAAAAATAGCCCTTTTCCAAACGATCCCTTATTTCACAAATAAATAAAGAAGGAAAACTTAAAAATCTTCTTCTCCAAAACCATAAAACCTAGAGCTTTGATATTTGGTAAAATCATCATCTATTGACCCTCTACCAAAATACTTCAGAGAATTACTGTGATCTGAAAATATGCCCTTTTTTGTGAGATCCCTGATTTTACATAGATATAAAGAAGGAAATCTTTAAAAATCTTCTCCCACAACACAAGGCCTAGAGCTTTGATATTTGGTAAAATCATCATCTATTGACCCTCTACCAAAATACTTCAAAGAATTACTGTATTCTGAAAATATGCCCTTTTCTGTGAGATCCCTGATTTTATATAGATATAAAGAATGCAATCTTTAAAAATCTTCTTCTCCCAAAACACAAGGCCTAGAGCTTTGATATTTGGTATACATCATTATCTATTGGACCTTTACCAAAATACTTCAAAGAATTACAGTATTCTAAAAATTAGACTTTTCTGGGCAATCCCTTATTTTACATAGAAATAAGAATTACAGTATTCTAAAAATTAGACTTTTTCTGGGCAATCCCTGATTTTACATAGAAATAAAGAAGGAAAACTTTAAAAATCTTCTTTTCCCAAACCATAAGGCCTAGAGCTTTGATATTTTGTACTAATCTATTCTGAAAATTAGACTTTTTCTGGGCGATCCCTGATTTTATATAGAAATAAAGAAGGAAAACTTTAAAAATCTTCTTTTCCCAAACCATAAGGCTTAGAGCTTTGATATTTTGTATGAATCATCATCTATTGACCCTCTACCAAAATACTCCAAAGGATAACTGTATTCTGAAAATTAGCCTTGTCTATGCGATCCCTGATTTTACTAAGGAATAAAGAAGGTAATCTTTAAATTCTTCTTCTCCCAAACCATAAGGTCAAGGGCTTTAATATTTAGTGTGTAATATTACCTATTTACCCTGTACTAATATACTTAATAGTAATACTGTATTCTGAAAAAAAGCCCTATTCCGTACAATCTCAGAAAATAGTAATGAAGGATATCATAGAAAATGTTCTCCTTCTAAACCATTAGGCCTAGAGCTTTGATATTTGGTATGTATTAATGCCTATTGACCCTCTACTTAAGTACTTCAAAGAATTACGGCACTCTTGAAATTGGCCCAATATGGTTCAATATTAACTATACCTAGGATTAAAGGAGAAAATCTTTAAAAAACCTTCTTCTCCAAAAAGATTGGATTTAGGGCTTTGAAATTTTGTATATTATATCGTTAAGCCTTGAGCCATCCTACTCAGGGGAGCGATATAGGACCATCATGGTCCTCTTGTTGTGCTCTTGCCTGAGTAGAAAGGCCCCATGGGCCTCTTTTTAGCTCACCTAAGCATTAGTGCTCATGTGAGTTATTGTGATCACCTTTTTTTCCGTCAACCGTCCATCATGCGTTGTCAGTCAACAAATTCTTTAAACAACATCTCCTCCCAAACCACAGGGCCAATTTCAACCAAATTTGGCAGAAATGTTCCTTATGTGGTTCCCTTTAGAAATAGCTAAAAAAAATGAAATTTGTTGAAAACTGTGGTTACCATGGCAACAAAAGTGAAATCTTAAAATTATTTTTGAAAATCTTCTCCTTCTGACCCAGAAGGCATTGAGCCTTGATATCTTGCATGAAGCATCAAAAATTGACTTCTTTCAAAATAGCTAAAATCATGATCCTCGGGTCCCCAGGGGCGGAGCCCCAGGGGGGTGGGGTTAATATGGAAATAAAAACTATTTTTAGCTCTACTGGCCGAGGGTCACAAGAGCTGGCTTTTTCCCGTCCATCATCTGTCCATCCTTCGTCCGGCCGTTAAACTTGTTAAAACTCCAGAGTCCACAGTTTTCATTGGATTCCCTTCAAACTTTCACAGAATGATTGCACCATCCTAAGGAATGTTCCTTTCAAAATTGGGCCAGATCTGTTTAGAAACATGGGAAAAGTGGTCTTATCAAAATTTGATTAAAAAATCCTCGTTTACACCCTAGAGTCCACAGTTTTCATCAGATTCAATTCAATTTTCACAGAATGATTGTACCATCATAAGGATTGTTCCTTTCGAAATTGGGTCAGATCCACCAAGAAACACAGGAAAAGGGGCCTGATGAAAATTTAATCAAAAAATCCCAGTTAACACTCTAGAGTCCACAATTTTCATCAGATTCAATTCAAACTTTCACCTAATGATTGTACTAACATAAGGATTGTTCCTTTCGAAATAGGGTATGATCCGTCAAGAATCACAGAAAAAGGGGCATTATGAAAATTAAGTAAAAATTCAATAAAAAAAAAAATCCTTGTTCTAGAGTCTACAGTTTTCAATGGATTCTCTTCAAACATTCTCAGAATGATTGTACCATCATATGGATCGTTCCTTTCAAAATTGGGTATGATCTGTCAAGAAACACTGGAAAAGGGGCCTTATGAAATTTTCATTAAAAACTCATAGTTCACACTCTAGAGTCCACAGTTTTCATCAGATTCATCTCAAAATTTCACAGAATGATTGTACCCTCACAAGGATCGTTCCTTTCGAAATTGGGTCAGATCTGTCAAGAAACATGGGAAAAGGGGCCTAATTAAAATATATTTAAAAAGTCTTGGTTGATACTCCAGAGTCTACAGTTTTCATCAGATTCATTTCAAATGTTCACAGAATGATAGGACCATCATAAGGATCATTCCTTTCAAAATTGGGTATGATCATGAAAAAGGGGCCCAGTAAACACAATAGAGTCCATAGTTTTCAACAAATTCTCTTCAAACATTCCCAGAATGATTATTACATTAAATGGATTGTTCCTTTCGGAAGTAGGTTTGGTCCATCAAGTTTCATGGGAAAAGGGGCCCTATGAAAATTTAATGAAAAAAATCTTAGTTAACACATCATGGCCCTGGATTTCACCTGATTGACTTCAAACTTTCACATAATGATTGTACCGTCATAAGGATTGTTCCTTTCAAATAGGGTCTGATCCATTGAGAAACATAGGAAAAGGGGCCTTAGGAAAATTCAATTGAAAAAATCTTAATTAATGCTTGTAAGTCCACAGATGAGATGGGGTTGTCTTTATACTCAAACAGAATAATTACACTTTTGTAAGTAGAGTTCCCTTTGGAATTGGTTCAGATCCATCAAGTAACATGGGAAAAGGGGCTATATGAAAATTCAATTAATAAAACCTGTTAACACAATGAAGCTCACAGCTTTGATCTGATTTTGTTGAAACTTTCACAGAATGACTGGAAGGTCATAACTATCATTCTTTTCATAACAGGGTTTGAACTGTCAAGAAACACAGGAAAAGGTGCCTTAAAATCATTGTACCACTATAAAGTCAACAGTTTTCATCAGATCCTGTTAAAACTTTCACAGAATGATTATTCCATCATTAGGATTCTTTCTTTTCAAATTAGGCTTGATCTGTCTAGTATCATGGGAAAAGGGGCCTTTTTATCTATAATCCTTGTAACCAAGTCCAGAGCTTTCATTGGATTTTATTCAAACCTTCACAGAATCATTGTACAATAATCACGATTGTTGATGCTGACATTAGACCTGATCCTTCAAGTATCACAGTAAAAGGAGCCTTATGAAAATTTTATTTTAAAAATTTTACACCAAGATAAAGTCTGTAGTTTTCATCAGATTCTGTTAGAATTGTTCCTTTTGAAATTTGGTTTGTTCTGTAAAGTATCATGAGAAAAGGGGTCCTATGAAGATTTCACTATAAACTCATTAACACAATAAATTCTACAGATTACACAGATTGATTGTTCCATAATTCCAATTGTTGATTTTGACAGTGGATCTGATTATGGCATGTGTCACATAAAAAGGGGCCTTGTGAAAAACTTTCTTAAATATTCTGGTTAACACAATGATGTCCCTTGATTTCACCGGATTCACTTCAAAATTTCACATAATGATTGTACAATCACTTAAATGGTTCTTTTCAGAACTGGGTACAATCCATCAAGTATCATGTAAAAAGGGGCCATATGATTTTTTTTTTTAAATATTCTAGTAAACATAATGAATTCCCAATATTTCATCAGATTCACTTTTAACTTTCACAGAATGATAAAACCAACAGTAAAATATCACGGAAAAGGGGCCTTATGAGAACTTGAATTTGATATCTTTGTTAACACAATAAAGTCCACTGCTTTATTGGATTCACTTCAAAGATGCATGGAATAATTGTGGCATTCGAAACATAGGAAAAGGGGCCTTACAGATCATCATTCAAAACATTCTTGTGTATGTGATGAAGATCACAATCATTATCAAATTGTCTTTTAAATTTCACAGGACAATTGTAGGGTTGTAAGGAAAGTTCCTTTTGGAATGAAATTGATCCATCAGAAAACACAGGAAAAGGGGCCTTATTGACTTCCATTCAAAACAATCCTGTTTATGTGATAATGTCCTTAATTATTGTCAGATTCTGATGAAATATTCACAGAATGATTGTAGGGTCGTAAGGTAACTTTCTTTTGGAAATGGAGTGGATCCGTCATGAAACATGGGAAAAGGGGCCTTGAGGATTGTTGCTTAAAATGATAAAGGGGATAAAGCCCTTTTTTTTTCTTTATGCATTCTTCTTTGAGCATTTAACTTCCTTAAATATCAGATTTCTTTAAAGGAAATTTTGATAACCAGTAGAGCGTCTCAGGCCCTCATGGGCCTCTTGTTTCTTTATGCATTCTTCTTTGAGTAATTAACTTCCTTAAATATCAGATTTCTTTAAAGAAAAACTTGATAACCAGTAGAGGGTCTCAGGCCCTCATGGGCCTCTTATTAAATGACATCTCCTCCAAAGCCACAGGGCCAATTTGAACCAAATGTGGTCCCCTTTAAAAAATTCCTAGAAAAAATGAAATCCTTTATAAACTCTGGTTGCCATGGAAACAAAAGTGAAATTTTATATCAATCTTTAAAAATCTTCTCCTCCTGACCCAGAAGGCGTAGAGCCTTGATATTTTGCATGAAGCATCAGTATATTGACCTCTTTCAAAATAGCCAAAATCATGATCCTTAGGTCGCCAGGGGCAGAGCCTGGAGGGGGGGAGGGGGTTATATAGAAATAAAGAATGATTTTTAAATGACATCTCCTCCCAAACCACTGGACCAATTTGAACCAAATTTGGCAGAAATGTTCTTAAGGTGGTCCCCTTTAAAAATTGCTAGAAAAGTTGAAATCCGTTTTAAACTCTGGTTGCAATGGCAACAAAAGTGAAATTTTTTAATAATTTTTAAAAATGCTCCCCCTCCTGATCCAGAAGGGGTAGAGCCTCGATATTTTGCATGAAACATCAGTATATTGACCTCTTTCAAAATAGCTAAAATCATGATCATCACGGTCCCCAGCGGCAGAGCCCCAGGGGTAGGCTGTAACGATACAGAAAGTGATGAATACGAATACAGATCACAATAAAGGGTCATGAATATGAATTTTTATTCATGAATACAACTTTTTCCAGGAACAGACATATTCATATATATTCTATAGTAAAGAATGAAACAAACTTATCCCTAACTGTGATCCTATTGATACTGACAGCTGTTCTCTATTGTATTATTTAGGCAATAAAAGTCAAAAGTGTAAGGCAAATTCAAAGGGTTAAGTCAAGATCCATCATTGTTTGATGTTGGATCATTTTATATTACTCAACTGTACATTTGTGTGTGTGTGTGTGTTTGTAGTTTTATAAGGTCCCTCCGTGCTCGAGGCATATATGGTATGGACCCCAGGCTGCAACCCACCAGCCCTTTTAAAAGACTTTTTCACATTGAAAAGGGTTGAGATTTGATGAGAAATGAGTTTCAATTCTCTTACTCAGCAAAAGGATAAATTTTGATGCCAAATTTTAAGGAAACAAGATGCTAATTTAGCAAAGTTTGTACCCATGATGCCTGTAGGCCTATAATGTTACAAAAGATTAACATCCTTTATTGTGCATGATCAACCCTGATCTTAAAGCCTTACTTTTATTCCCTCTTTTTCTTATAGCCTTTGCTATTAGAATGCTATATTCGATTTGCATTGCCATTACCACTATTTCCCTCCCTTTTAATCATACTTCTTTCATCAATTTAGGTTTAGGTATGTGAATTTACACTTCGCTATAAGAGTGTGTGTGATTTATTTCTTTATTATTTTTTTTTTCCCTTTAAAATGTCAATTTCAAGTTTTAGTTATTTATAATTTCATTTTATTTTTTTTTATTTTTATAGTTACATTATATGTATATTTTGTTTAAGTGTATACTTTTCATTTTTTTGTCTCTCTCTCTCTCTCTTCTCTATTTTTTTTTCTTTTTTTCTTTTTAGCTCACCTGAGCACAAAGTGCGAGGTGAGCTATTGTGATCGGTCGTCCGTCCATCCATCTGTCCATCCGTCCACAATTTCTTTAAAAATCTTCTCCACCTAAACCACCAGGCCAATCAAGCTGAAACTTTGCAGGGATGTTCCTTGGGTGAAATTCTACAAAAGTTGTTACAAGAATTTAATTCCGTCAAAAACTCTGGTTGCCGCGGCATTTGAAAATGGGAATTTTGAGTAGATCTTTAAAAATCTTCTCCTCCTAAACCAGTGGGCCAATCAAGCTGAAACTTTGCAAGGATGTTCCTTGAGTGAAGTTCTATAAAAGTTGTTAAAAGAATTTAATTCCGTCAAAAACTCTGGTTGCCGCGGCATTTAGAAATGGGAATCTTTAGTAAATCTTTAAAAATCTTCTCCTCCTAAACCAGTAAACAAATCAAGCTGAAACTTTGCAGGGATGTTCCTTTGGTGAAGCTCTTTAAAAGTTGTTAAAAGAATTTCATTCCGTGAAAAAACTCTTATAACCGCGGCATATGGAAATGGGAAATTTTAGAAAATCTTTGGGTTTTTTTTTCAGAGACTACAGGGCCAAAGGCATTTATATTTTACATAGAACTTAATCATATGGTTCTCTACCAAGTTTTTAAATATTTAATCTCTGGGGTCAAAAATGGCCCTGCCCCTGAGGTCCGAAGTTTGGAAAAATGCTTAATTAGAGCAATTTCAAAAGACTTCTCCTCTTAAACAATAAGGTCTAGGATATTCATATTTGGTATGTAGCATAACTAGATAGTTTTGTACTATATCACCAAAATATGGCTTCCTCGGGTCAAAAACGGCCCTGCACTAGGGGTCCAAAATTGGGAAAAACGCAAAATTTGAGTATGCTAAAAAAAATTCTTCATTTTAAGGAGGACGGCATTTATATTTTGAGTGTAGCATAGCCTGGCTATTATCTATCAGTTTTGATTAAATTATGCCTGTAGGTTCATAAACACCCCTTCCCTGGGTGTCCCAAGTTTGTAAAAATGCTCAATTAGACCATGTTCAATAGTCTTTTCCTCCCAATCTACAAAGTCTAAGGCATTCATATTTTGTATATAGCATATCCAGATGGTTCCATGTTAGCTAAAATCTTAGCCCTGGGATAAAACATTGCACTGCCCCAGAGGTCAAAAATTTTCGAAAACACCCAATTAGAGCAACATCAAAAGTCTTCTCTTTCTGAAATATAGGTGATGGGCATACATATTTGGTATATAGCATGACTAAATGATTTTGTACAATGTAACTGGAAAAAATGCTCTTAGGATAAAAAATGTCTCTGCTCCTGGGGTTGAAAATTGCGTAAATTGCATTGAAAGAATTCTTCTTCCTAAATATAGGTTCTAGAGCATTTACATTAAAAACATAGGATAACATTATTGTTATCTACCATGTTTACATCCTTTGGACAAACATGGCCCTTCCCAAGGCATCCAAAGATATGAAAAACGCTCAATAAGAGCATGTTCAAATATCTTCCACTCCTCATGCATAAGTTGTAATGCATTCATATTTTGATTTATAGTACATCCAGATTTTTCTCTACCAAGGTTGCTAAAATTACACCCATTGAAGTTGCAGACAGTAATTAGAGTTTGATTGAAATCTAAATACAAAGAATTTCAGGTAGAAAACACTGTGAGAAATGGATAAATTGCTTGTCACTCCCTTTCTCACTATGTTTTTTTTCAAACCTGAGGGTGACAAATTCTTGGATAGTTTGGTAATGGATTAAACTATAAAGCCAAAGGAATTCATTTTTATTGTAAAGCATTACTGGATTGTTTTGTACAGAGCAAAATCTTATATTTGTTTTATTTATTTTCCTCAAGTTGTGTCTTTTTTATTCTTAAAAGTACTGTAATTTGCAGATGCCTCAGGTGAGCGATTTAGGACCATCATGGTCCTCTTGTTTCCTGTTACCATCACCATTTTTAGCTCACCTGAGCACAACGTGCTCAAGGTGAGCTTTTGGTATCACCTTTTGTCCGTCGTGCGTTGTGCGTCGTGAGTCGGAAGGCGTCAACAATTCTTTAAACAATTTCTCCTCAGTAACAACTTGGCCGAATTCAACCAAACTTGGTAGGAATGTTCCTTTGGTGACCCTTCTCAAAAGTTGTTCGCGGATTTTTGATTGACCCCCAAATATGGGCGTGGCAGGGCGTGGCAGTTTTTGACTTTGAAATCTTTAAACATCTTCTCCTCAGTAACCATTGGGCCAATTTCAACCATACCTGGCATGAATGTTCCTTGGGTGACCCTTTTCAAAAGATGTTCGTGGAATTTTGATTTATGCCCAAATATGGGCATGGCAGGGCGTGGCAGTTTTTGCCTTAGAAATCTTTAAACATCTTCTCCTCAGTAACCATTGGGTTAATTTCAACCAAACTTGGCATGAATGTTCCTAAGGTGACTCTTTTTAAAAGTTGTTGGCAGAATTTTGATTTCTGCCCAAATATGGGCGTGGCAGGGCATGGCAGTTTTTGACTTAAAAATCTTTAAACATCTTCTCCTCAGTAACTATTGGGCCAATTTCAACCAAATTTGGTATGAATGTTCCTTAGGTGACCCTTTTCAAAAGTTGTTCTAGAATTTTGATTGATGCCCAAATAAGGGCGTGGAAGGTTGGGGCAATTTTTGACTTAGAAATCTTTAAACATCTTCTCCTCAGTAACCATTGGGCCAATTTCAACCAAACTTGGCATGAATGTTCCTTGGGTGACCCTTTTCAAATCGTGTTTAGGAAATTTGATTGACCCCCAAATAAGGGCGTGGCTGTTTCTTTATTTAGAAATCTTAAAGTATCTTCTCCTCAGTAAGCATTTGGCCAATTTCAACCAAACTTGGCATGAATGTTCCTTGGGTGAACCCTTTTCAAAAGTTGTTTGTGAAATTTGATTGACGCCCAAATATGGGTGTGGCAGGTTGGGGCAGTTTTTTATTTAGAAATCTTAAAATATCTTCTCCTCAGTAATCATTGGGCCAATTTCAACAAAACTTGGCATGAATGTCCCTTTGGTGACCTTATTCAAAAGGTGTTTGCAGAATTTTGATTTACGCCCAAATATGGGCGTGGCAGGTTAGGGCAGTTTTTTTACCATGAAATTTTTAAACATCTCCTCAGTAGCCATTGGGCCAATTTCAACTAAACTTAAATGGATATTCCTTGGGTGACCCTTTTCAAAAGTGTTGGTAAAATTTCAAATCATCTTACATTAGTCAGGTGAGCGATTTTAGGGCCATTCTGGCCCTCTTGTTTATATACATTGTTCTTATCTCTTATTTATACAAATAACCAACCAGTCAAAACAATTTGGTCTATATCATAATTTTCCCCTTGAAACAATGTTTTTTTCATATTGTTGTTGATGTTGTTTCTTTTTTGTGTGTGTTCCTTTTTTTTCTTTTTCCTGTTACCATCTCCATTTACTATTTACAATGTTCTAATCATTTATATACAAAATAAGTCAGCTGCTTAAAACAGTCTGGGCAAAATTCTAATTTCCCCCTTGAAACAATGTGGCAAGAGAAGTGTAAATAAAGCTTATTGATATACATAGGGTAAAGATAAGGAAAACTGGCTAAACAAACTTTTATCTTATAGAGTGGATGGCTTAATACCAAGAATAATAGGATTAACATTGCTATATTCCTTTGGTAAATTATTAAATCAGAAGAGTAAATTCTCAGTTGGTTTTGCCTTTTCCCTTAAATGGTGTCTAAAATTTAGCTTGGACAATATTTGCATTGTTTTTGTTGTACAGGCATTGTTAGACAATTCCTTTTGAAAATCGTTATTTTCATAAATACGTAAAACACTGTTAGTCTGTTAATCCGTTTGTATGCCCAAATTTGTCAGGACAATTACTCCTACATTTATAGATGGATTTCAAAATAAATTGGCACAGTTATTCTCCATCATGAGTAGATGTGTCATTTGAAAGAATTTTTGGGATAGTTCTAAAGTCAAGGTCACACACTAAAATTGTGCTTGTCCGGAGCATTTCTCCTACAATCATGGATGGATTTCAAAATAAATTGGCGAAATTATTCTCCATCATGAGTAGATGTGCCATTTGAAAGATTTCTTTGGAAAGGTCCAAGGTCAAAGCTCAAGGTCAAACACCTTGTCCGGAGCATGATGCCTACAAAACTTTGCAGGCTCGACTGCAGTTGTCCTTGGACAACCATCTAGTTTCAATTAACAAGTACTCTTAAACTACTGGGTACATTTCAACCAAATGCAATAGGTATGTTCCTTAGGTGGCCCCCTATAAAATTTCTTTCAAAAGAATTGAAATCTGTTAAAAAGTCTTGTTGCCATGGCAACTAAACTAAAGTGAAGTTTAAGGAAAAAAAACTTCAAATATCTTTCCATACCAGAATGTAGAGCCTTAACGTTTTGCATGTAGTATCAGTAATTTGACCCCTTTCTGAATTGTTCAAGTCATTACTCATGGGTCCCTAGAGGCATAGTCCCTGGGGGGTGGGGATTGGTGTTATTTTGAAATTAACAAGTACCAGTACATCAACCACTTTTAGAATTTCTAAAACTGTTTCTCTGGAGTCCATGTATAGACATTAAGAAGGATTTTTAAGATGACAACTTCTCCGAAACTCATGGGCAAATATCAACCAAAGTTGGCAGGAATAATCCTTAGTTTGTCCACCTCTAAAAATTACTTAAAGATTTGAAATAAGTTGTAATGATAAAAGTTGGATTTGAGAAGTATTCTCCATACTCATTTGGTATAGAGCCTTATCTCGGGTGAGTGCTAGGGCCAATGGTCTTCTTGTTTACTGAAATGTCTTGATTTATGGTCTGAATATTTGCTCTATGAAATCTTCAAGTCAAGTTCAATATTGGATCTTGTCCAATTTGAAAGAAGATGCAGACGACAATTAAAAGTCATTGCAATTTAAAAAGTAACCAACATAGCAGGTAATAAACATATAGGGAAAAGAAAAAAATACATTTTACAAGCTAATTCTTTTTTTCTCACAATGATCCCTCATGTATCAATTCACAAGGACTTACAAACCAAGGGTTGTTCAGGAAAGGGTTTTATTAAAAGTTTTAGTTCTTAAAAAAATTTGAAAAGCCCTAAACCCTTCTTTCAAACATTCTAGCATAGATCTCAGTGTACCTCCCATTGATGTGCAGGTAATCTGTATTTTAACCCTTTCCCGTTCAAATACGGGATTTTACATTCCTGTGATTTTATAAGTTCTCCTTTTTCCACAATATTTTCTACCACATAGGATGGGTTCATTTCAAATAGCACCCAGTTGTCATTGTCGTCTACAACCTCTTTCAATTTGGACTAGTCTAAAATTTCCAAAAACAGGAAAGGGTTAAAACAACAACATATAAATAAAAGCGCAAGGTCAGCTTCTCATTTTCAAAAATATCCTAATAAATGTTGGCATTGTATCATAATCACTACTTGATTTATTTCAGCAATCATTAAAGAAGCTGATAGCTGTAACAGACATAGCTACTAATCATAAAAAGCAGTATATGGGGGACACCTGACGCCAACCTTTACCTGAGTTGAATAACCCTGTAAACATGCTGTGTTCATACACTGTACCCGTTCTAACCTCGTTCTTACGACAGATGGTGGAGGAAGATACATAACAGCGAAGGTCATGTGATTGTTCATTAAAGATCACTTGAAAATTCAGTGTAGTAGACATGACCTCTGGATGGGTAAGGGGTTGGCTGGTCCCCTCTTACCCAATGTGTTTATCTGAGAAATATAACTGGTAAAGTGCATAGTAGTTCTTATTGCAGGAAGAAAAATGTGGCACTTACAAAGATTTTGCACAATAAACACTTGAACAAAATGAGGGGATAGTGCAAAACTATTGTAAGTGCGTATATATATATATAGCCAGATAACCCATTCCCAGACAACACAATTTTAGACTGGTCAAAATTGAAAGGAGTTGCAGATGGCAATTCAAATCTAAAATAATTTTACCTTTTTCAACTTTCAGGGTAGAAAACATTGTGTAAAATGAGGAAATTGCTTGTAACAAGCAATTACTTCATTTTACACAATGTTTTCTAAAGCATTTTTCTTGAGGGGCGTCCAAAAGCGTCATTGAGTGGGAATGGCTTAAAATAATTTTGCATTAATCTATTGAGAATTTTTTGTCTCCACTTTGGTACTTGTAAGCACCTCAAAGGACTATCTAGGAGTTTTGAAAATGAAATGAATTAATTGAAACCATTAAAGATCAGTAAAAAATCAATCTCTATCAAAAGTACAATGTTTTATTAATGAATGGTACACAATTTATTGGTTATTTGTATGTTGTGCAAATTCTAAAATGAGTTGGACCAAGTAAAGTGGATAATGACAATAAGACTGTCCCAACAGAAGTTTTGAAACCTGCTTAAACACAAAATTCCTAGATGGTTGTATTGTGTGTGATAGTTCACATAAATCAGGGATTCTAGATAGAGTGTTCTGTTTGCTCAGTGTAAGAGCTTTTGATTCTATTCTTAATCAATGAATTCTGTTTCAAATCCTGTGTGTACTGATTGGAATCGTCTAATTACACAACAAAGGGTTTGGATAAAATCAAACAATGTTTTTACAATACCCTCCCATTAAGAGTTCTCTTCAATGTGTGTTTGGTCCTGTAATTGTCTGTCAGACTTTTGAACTGTATGTAAGTAGGAAAATTTACTTTATAGGGAAAAATATTGTAAGAAAATAAGCTTATCCAAATGATTGTTGAGTCAGAATTCATAAACTATTTTTACAGGTATTATAGATATGTGTAATACTATAAAAGTGTATAACAGAAAACACATAAGGTGGAATTTAGTTTGTAATAGGAAATTTGTCCTTTTATCAAGATATTTTTCTCCTGATTAATTGCTCTTCGTGTTCACTAACACTGTTTTGGTGGCTTTATAGCTCACTTGAGCACAATGTTCTGAAGGAGAGATATTGTGATTGGTAAATGTCTGGCGTACGTCTGTCTGTCTGCAGTTGGTAGCGCGTCGGACTGTCAATCTAGAGGTCCCAAGTTCAATCCCCGATGGCGGCACTCATCCTTTCCGACTATTTGTCTCCCACCAATGGGTCAATAATCTTAGACCTATGTGGGATAACAGCTGGAGGCTAGGAAAGGATGTGATGGCGGTACTGGTGTGAGAAATACCAGGATTTCATTATTAGATGCTCCAGCCGCCGCGATATAACTGAAAGATTGTTGAAAGCGGTGTAAAACCCCATTCAAAAAAACAAACTGTCCACAAGCAATTATTAAAAAATCTTCTCCTACTAAAACCATAAGGCCTAGAGCTTTGATATTTGGTACATATCATCACCTATTGACCCTCTACCAAAATACTTCAATGTATCACTGGACTCTGAAAATTAGCCCTTTTCTTTGCCATCCCTGATTTTACATAGGAATAAAGAAGGAAATCTTTGAAAATCTTCTCCCAAACCATTAGGCCTAGAGCTTGGATATTTGGTATGTATTGAAGTATATTGACTCTCTTACAAAAACTCCAAAGAATTACCGTATTCAGGAAATTAGCGCTATATGGTAGGATCATCAATATACCTAGGAATAAGAGAGGAAATCCTTAAACATCTTTTCCAAAATAATTAGACAGAGAGCTTTGCTATTCTCTATATATCATAAAGCCATGAACCGTCATACTCAGGGGAGTGATTTAGGACCGTTATGGTCCTCTTGTTTAAATCTGATTATCCTGGAGATATTTCCAACAAACAACATTTTGTTTTCCCACACATTGACGCTTGGGAAAACTTTGTTAACAATGAAGAAATAGCTTGTAATAATTAATTTCTTCATTTTCCACATTGTTTTCTACCAAGAAAGTATAAAAAATCTTAAAATTTCATAAAAGTTGAACTGTTGTCTGCAACTTCTTTCAATTTGGGCGAGTCTAAAATTTTGTTGTGTGGTAATGGTTAAAATCTACAGTATCCATAAAATACTAGAAAATAAAGTACTGTTAATTTCCAGTTATATCATATTTTGCATAGTAGAAATTCAACTGATGTGAACTATCAAAGTCCTTTCAAAAATTTCATTAAGCATTCAATGACTGTTTATGCAACCAATTTTATTTGTTAAATGCAGTTACTCTAGGTGTGCCTAATAACATACCAACAAACACATTCTGGTGCAATTCCTTAACAATTAACCAGACTATTCAAAATTTGATAGGGATCACTTATATATTTTAGAAAAAGTAAATTTAAAACTTTAGAAGTTAAAGGACATAAAAAAGGAATCATCATTTATGAGCTTTCATTAAACAATTCAGATATTATCAACCCATCAATGGTGGCATCAGAAAACTTTGGAAGCCCTCAGATTAATGGTTTCTGAGCAAATATGTACTAAATCTTCTTTTTCATAGCGAGTTTTTTTATCTACACTGAAAGATCTATACTTCTCCAGTAGACATTACATAACGTAATCTTTATTCTCCAAGGTACAATGTTTTGTAAAATTTAACTATAAATCAAATTAGAATTAAACGTGAGAGAGGATCAACATGTCATTTTTTAATGTCGCCAAACTTTAGTTTGGCTGACATTTTTGCTGTCATTAGGGTTAATGGTGACGGTGTGAAGGGTGTTAGTAGTTGGTTTGCCTGACTCTTGAGATCTAGATACCAATCTATTTCTGTTATTCCTCTTCTTGTAAGAACTTTTTAGTATTGTCTTGATGAACCCTTTTTGATCTTCCAAAGAGTACCAACAACATAGGGTTTGATTAATGAAAAAAGGAATTTACATTTTAAAATAGAAATCACTCAATTTATCTGGAGCAGGATCTATCTGGCTGTGGAATTTGTTCTTTATGTAAGGGCCAGTCCCATTAACTCAACTATTTAGACTTAAAAAATAGTTCTCTTATTTTCAAAACCTTTCATTTTGTTCCTTTTTTCTTTAATGTGTGAATTCGTTTCCATTTAATTTATAGTCTTTGAATTAATGATTTAAAAAATAAACATACATGTGTTTACTTTTGATTATGTCTTTTCAATGCTTTTCAAGTGTAGTAATTTTGTATAGCAATCATTTCAAAATACATTCTATGGTCAAAGGGAGATAGAAATAGAAAATTCCCCCTTCCTGTCTTGTTCTAGTCAGCCTTTCTAAATGATAACCTACTTAATCCTTTTGTTTTCAATTTTATTCATTTCAATAATACTGAAATATTGTGGAAAAGAAGAAATTGGTTGTGACAGTCAAACTACCAAATGGTTATTTTTCATATCAAATCCACCACAACCAATTCCCACGTAATGACACTTTTAGACGCCCACAAGAAAAATAAAAATTAAAAACATCGTGAAAAATTAATAAAATTGCTTGTCTTCATTATCCACAATGTTTTCTACCCAAATAGTAAGAAAAATCAGAATTTCATAAGTTTTCAATTGCTGACTGCAACTCCTTTTAATTTGGACCAGCTGTCAAGGGAAATTTGTGTTTTGTAACTAGTTTGTTTTTTTTTTTTGTCCCAAGAAACAAGCTGGTCAATGGGCCCCTACCGATATGCAGAGTTACGCGCTTCACCAATTACTTCCCTTGAACTCTGGGTAGTTTTGGTCTATATTTTTTATGCATACATAGGATGATACAAGATTGTCTTAAAATTTGATGTTTTTCATCTTATTAGAATTATTGAAACTTTTCCACCTTATTCTTGAAATAGTTAAAGATCCGTGATCAATTTATGTAAAAGCTAAAGTGCTGTAAATGACAATATTTTCACAAAAAGTCAATCACATCAACAATCTGGTTATTGTCACCTTGTTAATGAAATAAGCCTACCTCTTTCATAAGCAGAAAATTTGCAGATATTTCAAAGCATTGAGAATTTCCATAGAGTAAATTATGTTTTTGTTAGTTTGGATATATGCTTGTACCATATGTGTATAAACACATTTTGAATGGCACCTTAGTCTTTATTTCATATTCATATATAAAGTTTATGTCACCCACCCCAAAGGATAATAGTAAGCCTAAGTGGGATGAGCAGCTGGAGGCTCAAAAATGATGTTGTAGTAGTACTGGTGTGAGAGGTACCAGGTGCTCAAGCTGCCGAGATTTGACTAAAATAATGTTTAAAGTGGCGTTAAACCCCCTGCTATTAATCATTAAATTTTACACCTCCGTAAAAAAATTGACATTCAGTTTAGTGAGATGAATGTCAAATACTGGTTAATTAGAATTAAATTTACCTATTTAAACAGTGTTTGATAGACAAATTATCTGGTTAACAGGAAACTTTCGAAATTTGTTGAAATTTTAAGTTCAGCTCAAAAATAAAACCACTATAAAATCTCGACATAACAGAAATACCTGATATTTCTGATTCAAGATAAAGATTCAATTTTATACGAAATAAAGAATGTATTAAGTTGGGACTTGAAAATGACCTCCACATATCCAGAAGTTCAAGATTTCTGATTTTGAGATAACGAGCCTCAACTGTAATTGTACATTATAAAAGATCCTTGATACTTTTGTTTAACTTCAAACCTGGCTAGATTAACATGATACTCGCCTTAAACTGAGAATGTTACTTAGTGATATTTTGAATTCATTTTTCTTTGAATAATGAAATCATAAACCCATCTGGAACATGGCGACATTCAGGACCTTCAGTCCTTTGATTTTTTTTTTTTTTTTTTAAATATTACTGGTTTAATAACACCAATATCTGGTATGGCTTGGATAGATGAAAAAAAAAATGTGTTGGCACATATTATCCAATGACCAATATGACTAGATCCTGTCTCCCTGGTTTAAGACTTTGTGGAGTGGAGAAATGGATAGCATGAATAATTATGTATGATAATACATACAATAATACTGCTTCAAATTTGCAAGACATCTTATGGACTTTTCAAGGGTATCGTGGCTAACAAAAGGTTAGCAACAACTTTGCAGTAATTTGAAAAAACCTTGGTCCCCCTTGGTATGTTTTTGATATATTTTTGGTGTTAAATTCTTGATTGTGTGTATTCTCCCCTAGGATAAATAAGGATAAAACTCAGAAAAATGATTAGGCCTATAGGCTTTCTTTCAGATTTTCAATCAGTTTGGCAATGAGAAGTCTGTCTAGTCCTGCATTTTCCCAGCATGCTGGAGCTCTGTTCCTAACCAATAACACTTGATTATGGTCTAACAAACTGATCCAGAATCTTATTGCAACACCTTAATGCCTTTAACTCTCTGTTTGCAGTCATCTAGAGGTCAGTTTTTCCATAGAAGTTAGTGTCTGTTCAAGCCATAACCAAACATTTGCCAAAGTGATCATGTTATCGACATTAAAATGAAGAAATCTGCAATTTTGCATTCTCCACATCAAAAGTTAGATTTATTAATGAAGTCTAAGTAGACTCATCGGTGAATTGTACAAGCACCCAATACTTGAAAATTGTAACTTGTTTTGGACATGTTGTGATGTCAAAGAAATTGATCAAGCTGGCCTTCTAGCATTCATTTCATGCATCAGAAGTCTATTTCTTACATTTTGTGTAGAATGCAAAAAACTGACAATATTATGAGACCAGTTTTGTTTGAAGAAACATTTCTGAACAATTGATGTCAGTATGTAGCCCTGTTTAAACCTCCACTGTGTCTGTGTTCCTAGTAGAGATGGAGTTTACACTTTCATTAGTCTACAATCATAGACACATTGAGAAACCTGGTTGTAAGACAATGTTCAATTCCAGATTCAAAGATACTGATGCCAAAATTAAATTCTTTTGACCTTTCACAATTTGGGGCTTTTTAGCTCACCTGAGCTCGAAGTGCTCAAGTGAGATATTGTGATCACTTTTGTGATCACTTTTGTCCGTCGTCCGTCAACAATTTCTTTAAACTAAATCTCCTCCCAAACCACTGGGCCATTTGAACCAAATTTGGCAGAAATGTTTCTTAGGTGGTCCCCTTCAAAAATAGCTTAAAGAATTGAAATCCATTAAAAACTCTGGTTGCCATGGCAACAAAAGTGAAATTTTAAAATAATCTTTTAGAATCTTCTTCTCCTAATCCAGAAGGTGTAGAGCCTTAATATTTTGCATGAAATATCAGTATATTGATCTCTTTCAAAAAAGCTAAAATCATGATCCTCTGGTCTCCGGGGGGGGGGGGGGGGGGGGGGGGGGGAGGCATGAAGCATCAGTTCACAGACTTCTTTCTTATTTCTGAAATTATAACCCATGGATCCAGAGAGAGGAAAAGGTTTTTTCCTTCTTTCATATCAGCACTAAAGCCTTGGAATTTCATGAAATTAGACTGTTGAAAGAAAAAGAGCCTTTATTTCAGGTGAGCGCCCCAGGGCCAACGGCCCTCTTGTTATGTTATGTCAAATCTTAATCAAATCCTTTTCAAGCTTAGAAAACCAATCTTGACAACTTTTATGTTGTGTTACACAAGCTTTTGAGGGTTATAATTTTTAGTGATGCCTATCAGATTTTCAATAGTATATTAACCCTTGTCATGCTGAATAAAATCCTTTTTCAAACCAGTATGAAAATCAAAGGGCTGAATGCACTTAAAGTACTATTTCTAGGTCTTTATCTATTTTGAAAATTACATTTCTTAAATAACACAAACTTTAAAGGGACAAGCAGGTGGTGTAGGTAAAGATAAGATTGCATGTTTGTGCAGGCTGATCTTTTTCCATACATACATCCTGCAAAAACAGGAATATTCCAGATTCAGCATGACAAGGGTTAACTCATTCCTAGAGCATCCTGTTTTTTTATGCCCATAAAGAAAAAGAGACCTTGGGAAAACTGTGTGAGTATGTCTTGACAGTTTTAGCAATCAAAAATTGTTGTCTGCAACTTGTTGAATTTAGATCAGTCTGAAATGTTGACGTTTGATAGTATTAACCTTAAATTATCCATAAAAAAGAGTTTTATCTTGCCATCTGCAAAGACTTTCAGTTTGGTATATTCTACAGTTTTAAGCTCACCTGAGCACAAAGCAATTGTGATCACCTTTTTTCATGGCATCCATCAACAATTTCTTTAAATACATCTCCCAAACCACTGGGCCAGTTGAACCAAATTTGGCAGAAATGTTCCTTAGGTGGTCTTAAAGCTAAAAGAATTGAAATCTGTGGAAAACTCTGGTTGCCATGGCAACAAAAGTGAAATTTTAAAATAATCTTTAAAAATCTTCTCCTCCTGACCAAGAAGGTGTAGAGCCTTGATGTTTTGCATGAGGCATTACTATATTGACCTCTTTCAAAATAAATGAACTCATGATCCTCAGGTGCCCAGGGACGGAGCTCCAAGGAGATAGGGTTAAATAGAAATAAAGAACTATTTTTAAACAACATCTGACAAAACCAAGGGGCCGATTTGAACCAAATTTGGCAGAAATGTTCCCTAGGTGGTTTGCTTTAAAAATAGCTAAAAGAATTGAAATCTGTTAAAAACTCTGGTTGTCATGGCAACAAAAGTGAAAATTTAAAATGACCTTTAAAAATCGCCTCCTGACCCAGGTAGTGAAGAGCTTTGTTATTTGCATTAACCATCAGTATATTAACCTCTTTCAAAAAAGCTAAAGTCACCACCCTTGTGTACAAAGGGGCGGATCCCAAGGGAGCTGGAGTTTATATAGAAATAAAGAATGATTTTTAAACAACAACTCCTCTGAAACAAATTGGCAAATTTGAACCAAATTTGGCAGAAATGTTCCTTAGGTAGTCCCCTTTAAAAAAAGGGAAATTAAGATCTGTTAAAAACTCTGGTTGTCATGACAACAAAGTGAAATTTTAAAATAATCTTTAAAAATCTTCTCCTCCTGACCCAGAGGGCTTAGAGCCTTGATAATTTGCATGAAACATCAGTACATTGACCTCTTTCAAAATATCTAAAATCATGACCCCCGGGTCCCAAAAATTGACCCTCAAAGCAAATAGCCTTGATATTTTGCATGAAGTGTCAGTTCATTGACTTCTTTCTTATTTCTGAAATAATCCATTGACCAAAAGGGTGGAAAAAGTTTTCAAATTAACCCTAAAGCCTTGGAATGTGTCATTAAGACATTGGGATCCCCAGGTACAGAGCCTTTATATGTTTAAAGTATGGCCCACTTTAACATGAAATTAGACTGTTGAAAGAAAAATATTCTTGATCTCAGATGGGCACCCTAGGGCCAATGGCCTTCTTGTTTATTGTTTACTATTTATAACAAGATAGATTTTGATATTCTGTTGAGTGAAACCTTGTCGACTTGTGGAGTGCCCTTTCCTGTTTTGCAAAATTATATACTTATCCATTAAAAGGCTATACAGGCGGAATTTTATTATGCCAAGCATCCAAAAATCGGGGGCATATTGTTCTATCTCTGTCGGTCTGTCTTAACCAAAAAAATTAACATTGCCAAATACTACCAGCCTATTCAAGATACAATGCTTATATTTGGCATGATGATACATCTCTATAATACGCATCTCCTCATGTCAAGGTCCTGTGATAAGTTCAAGGTCACATACCAAGGTCAAACTTAACAAAAAAACTTAACATTACCAATTACTATCAGCATTTTTAAGATACAATGCTCACATTTGGCATGATGATACATCTCCATAATACAAATCTCCTCAAGGTCAAGGTCACATACCAAGGTCAAACGCAAAAAAACCCTCATGTATGGTGGTTGCATTGTGTTTCATTTTTATTTAATCTGGCAAATGATCATTCAGTAGGGTAGAAAATATTGCGGAAAAAAGAAGAAACGCTTGTAACAAGCACTTTCTTCTTTTTCTACAATATTTTCTCAATAATAAATTCACAGGGAAGTAAAACCAGGGATTGAACAGGAAAGGATTTAGAAACTAGTAGTGCTGCATGAAGAATAAGTATCTGAAATATCAACTTTTGTGAAACCCTTATTGCCTTATCACACCAGTAGTGCCCTTACTATATGTTACATAATACACAGTGCTTGCTTTTCATGGTCAAATGTTCATTTATATAATATTTTCACTGATGAATTTATTTTAAAAACTTCAGACTGATTTAATTATAGAGAGCAATTAATGATAATAGTTACATAAAACAGCTTAGAAATTCAGGAGTTAATTTTTTTTACTTGTTTTGGAGAAAGGACCATCTTGGAAACACTAAAGGTATCAATGCACAGGCTATCCAGGGACTATGCTACAAATGTTCTAGATTACAAATGAATTCATCTGATTTAGTCAGCTGTAATGCATATCATAATAAGTTTTCTTTATTAAATATTTGAGAGGAAGAAACCTCATTACCGGTATCATTTAGCCAGATGAACTTTGCATTAAAAAGAGAAATTGCTTGTAACAAACATTCTCTGAAAGCCAATGGACCATTGTCATGGTGTGGTGTCTGTTGTGTGTCTGTCCATCAATCTGTCTGTCTAAAAGACTTTTTCTCTAAAGATCTTCTCCTAAGAAAGTACTACACAGAATTCAACAAAATTTCACAGATATGATCTTTGGGTGACCCTTTGTCCGTTTTCTTCAGAAATTTTTTATCCAAAAAAAAACCTGGCTTTAATGGGTAGGGCTATTTCCATATGTGATGAAAGCTTTGAAAATCTTCTTCTCAAAAAGCAGTGGATGGATTTGAATCAAATTTCACAGAAATAATCCTTGGGTGAACCTTTATCAGATTTCTTCAAAGAACTTTTATGCAATGTAAACATGGTTTTAAGGGGGGGGGGGCTATTTACTTATATGGAGAAAGGTGAAAACTTTCAAAATCTTTTTTCTAGAAACCAGTGCATAGATTTAAACCAATTTTACAGGATTGGTCCTGGAGTGACCCTTTATCAGATTCATTCAAAGAAAATTGTTGGAAACATGGCTTAAATAGGCGGGGCTTATTTCCATATATGGCAGAAACCAGTAGCTTGATTTTAACCAAATGTCACAGGAAATATCCATTTTTTTACCCTTTCTCAGATGTATTCAGTTTATGTGATTGAAAAAAAAAATCATGGCATTTTGGTGGGGGTACAAACATCCATATTTGGAATATATTCTGAGAACTTTGAAAATCTTCTCAGAATCCTTTAGATGTATTTCAACCCAATTTCAAAGGAATAATCCTCAGGGGACTCTATGCAGATTTCTTCACATGATTTTGATAGGTTGAAAATATGGCTTGTATGGGTGGGGCTGATGTCCATATATGTATTACAGTGTAAATTTTGTAAATGCCTTTTCATCTTACTTAATATATGAATTTTACATTGCTCAACTTGACTTTGTAAAACAGTGAAAAGATTGAAATGCTTCACTAGAACTATTTCAAAGATCAACAGTAACTAGATTTATTTGCCAGAGATGGCTACAAGATGATTCAGTTTATATTGAATGCTGGAAACACCATTTGCTTACTCAGAATATTCAAGCCTGTGGCACAATACAAGCGTTTCCTAAATGCTGGAGAGTAATAAGCAGATTTTTGGTATGAGTGTCCACATTAATGAGTTACAATGCAAGTTTGAGCTTTGTTATTGTCCATTGATATTGAGGGAGATACAGATGCTGCACTAAGGAAATTACTGGGAAATTTCAACAAGGTTTCGCTCACAATAAATGCTTAATTCTGAAATTGACAACACACTTGAAATGTCATGCACAACTTCTTTCTTTTTTCTTCAACTCTCTACTTATGAAGAATTGTTTTGTAAACAACATAAAGAAAAACCTGTTGGTGATTTGAAAAAAAAAAGAATTGCACCAGAAGTCAGATACAACAGTAAGACTTTTAAGGAGCTCCTTTACCACCAAAAAAGATTTCTCTTTAGAAGTATTTATGTATGAAGCCGGTAGGGGACTTGGTATTACTATGCAATACTTTAGAATGCTTCTTTAAGTTACTTTGTATCAAAAGAATTTAAAAGAAAACCTCAAACTGACCCAGTGCTGGGTATGATCTGATTTTCAAATATGTTTAAGAGGATTCTTGTGTGGTCCCTTTTGGCATGATAAGCCCAACTTGCATTTGAAAGTCAAAGTTTATTTGTAAAATGTATGTTTATTAACATTACATGTTTCTATCTGTTTGAAAAACTAATGGGATTATTTCTTTGAAATTTAACAGCTTTTTGATCCCCAAGACACCCCCCCCCCCCCCAAGAAAAAAGCTTTGGAAAACACGTTGCTTGTAACTAGCAATTTTTTCATTATCCATATTTTTTTTTACCCCAAAAGTTGATATTGGACCTGTCTAAAATTTTGTTGTCTGGCAATGGTGTAATCCTTTGCCTCAAAGGTCAGACTTTTTTATGCCCTTGATGAATTATATTAACACAAAATATTCCAAAAGAAATATATTTAGACTTTTCCAAATCTGACAGAAATTAAAAAATCCTTGTCTTTCAGATAAGACAACATACATTGTAGTTTGAAAAGAAGAAACCTAGTTATGCATGACACCAAAATTGACCCTCTTCAAAAATACTTCAAAGATTATCTCAACTTTGAAAATAAGCTTTCTGATTTTGGGATATTGGATTTACATTGGATTAAAGGAAGAATTCTTTAAAATCTTCTTTTCCAAAACAATATGCTTAGAGCTTTGATATTATGTATATATCTTAAAGACTTTATCCATCAAACCCAGGTGAATGATATGGGACTATTATTGTCATCTTGATTTACAGAACAGTTCGATGTTGGCGAGGCAAATTGATTGTTCCCGTATATGATTATTATGCCCCCACCTATGAAGTAGAGGGGGGTATATTGATTTCACCATGTCAGTCTTTCTGTCCATCCTTCAATCCATGTGTAGACTTTTTGATTCAATGCTCTAACTCAAGAACCAAAAGACCTACAACCCTCTAACTTAGATACATTATTCCTAACAACCAAAGAAAATTCCCTTTTATTTTCAGGCTCTAAAGGTCAAGGTCACAATTGACCTTTGATTGGAAACAGTTTCCAGGCTCTAACTCAAGAACCAATAGACCTTCAACGTTTAAAACTTAATACAATTGTTTCTTTTCACCCAAGGAAATGCTGTATTGTTTTTTGGTCATGGAATATTTCCGGTGTCTAACTCAAGGACCAATTGCCAATACCAATACTGCCTTCAAACATCATACAGTTGATGCTGATTGTTTTGTGGTCATGTACCTTAGGTCAAAGGATAAGGTCACAATTGAACTTTGCATGAAAACTGTTTCCAGGCTGTAACTTATAAACCGTGTGCCCTTTGACCAAGAAACTTTATACACATATTGTCCATGACCCAAGGAGGAGTTCCCTATCATTTTTTGATCAGGTAGGTAAAAGGTCAAGGTCACAATTGCATGTTGAAAACTGTTTCCATGCTCTAGCTCAAAATCAATTTTACCTAGGGCCATGAAACTTTATACACATGTTGTCCTTGTCCAAGTTTTGTTTTGGGGTCTTGTAGGTAAAAGGTCAAGGTCACAATTGAACTTTGATTGAAAACCATTTCCTTTCGGGCTAATGAAGGTCAAAGGTAAACTGTTTTACTTGAGTGACAAAGTGCTGATTGGGGGTATTAGTCCACTTTGCAACAATTCTAGTTATCATTTACTGTCTTCCATACTTCTACTTTGCCATTGCCTTTACTTAATAATGATCTATAATCACCAATGAATTACAGTACATTATTACTGTACTAGGAAATTTTGTCTAAGTAAAACATTAGCCTAATATTTAGGTCATAGACTTATTCATTATGGTATTTAAAATTTGGTACTCTATGGTAATTAGTTGAATTTCACTATTTTGCCGCCGTCATAGCGCAGTTGGTAGCGCGTCGGACTGTCAATCTAGAGGTCCCTGATTCGATCCCCTAATCATTTCCAACTATTTGTCTCCCACCAAATGGGTCGATAATTGTAGACCTATGTGGGATAGCAGCTAGAGGCTTGAAAAGGATGTGATGGCGGTACTGGTGTGAGAAATACCGGGAATCCATTGATAGGTGCTCCAGCCACTGCGATATAACTGAAATACTGTTGAAGGCGGTGTAAAACCCCATTCAAACAAACAAATTGAATTTCACTTTTCTATTGATGTGTTTGTGTTTTGGTGACATGTCATGAAAATTAGGACAATCTGTAAAGGAATCTAAATGTTTTTGTTTTTTTAGCTCACCTGTGCACAACATGCTCAAGGTGAGCTTTTGTGATTGGTAATTTTGTGATAAGTAATTGTCTGGCTTCCATCTGTCCGTCCGTAAACAGTTATTAAGAAATCTTCTCCTCCTAAACCATAAGGCCTAGAGCTTTAATATTTGGTACCTATCATCACCTATTGACCCTCTACCAAAATTCTTCAAAGAATTACTGTAATCTTAAAATCCTTTTCTGGGCGATCCCAGATTTTACAACGGAAATCTTAAAAAATCTTCTCCTCCTAAACCATAAGGCCTAGAGCTTTGATATTTGGTATGTATAATCACCTATTGACCATCTACCAAAAAACTTCAAAGAATTACTGAATTCTGAAAATTAGCCATTTCCTGTGCAATTCCTGATTTTACAAAGGAATAAAGAAGGAAATCTTTGAAAATCTTCCTCTGCCAAACCTTTGGCCTAGAGCTTTGATTTTTGGTATGTATCATCACCTATTGACACTCAACCAAAATACTTCAAAGAATTACTGTTCTCTTAAAATTGACCCTTTTCTCGGCGATCCAAGAGTTTACAAAGAAAATCTTAAAAAAATCTTCTCCCCCTAAACCATAAGGCCTAGAGCTGTGATATTTGTAATGTATCATCACCCATTGACCCTCTACAAGAAAACTTCAAAGAATAACAAAATTCTGAAAATTAGCCCTTTTCTGCGCGATTCCAAATTTTACAAAGGAATAAAGAAGGAAATCCTTGAAAATCTTTTTCTGCCAAACCATAAGGCCTAGAGCTTTTATATTTGTAATGTATCATCACCTATTGACCCTCTACCAAAATACTTCAAAGAATTACCATATTCTGAAAATTAGTCCTTTTCCGTGCGATCCCTGATTTTACAAAGGAATAAAGAAGGAAATCTTAGAAAATCTTCTTCTCCCAAACCATTAGGCCTAGAGCTCTGATATTTGGTACATATCATCAGCTATTGACCCTAAACCAAAATTCTTCAAAGAATTACTGTATTCTGAAAATTAGCCCTTTTCTGTGCAATCCCTTCTTTTTGATAGGAATAAAGAATGATATCTTTGAAAACCTTCTTCTTCATAGCTTTGCCTTATTCAGGAAATTAGGGTTATATGGCGGGATCATCAATATACCTAGGATTAAAATAGAAAATCCTTAAACATCTTCTCCAAAATAATTAGATGGAGGGCTTTGCTATTTTATTTAAATATCATAAATCCACGAACTATCACACTCAGGGGAGCGATTTAGGACTATCATTAACCTCTTGTTTTTTAGCTCACCTGAGCACAAAGTGTTTGCGTGAGCTATTGTGATCGGTCATCTTCCATCTGTCCGTCCGTCCGTCTGTCCGTACGTCCGTCCTTTCACAATTACAAAAAAAATCTTCTCCTTAACTAACCATGGAATTTCAACAAAACTTCACAGAAATGATCCTTAGGTCATGCTCTTTCAAAATACTTCAAAGAATTGAAATCCATGAAGAACTCTGGTTGCCATGGCAATGGAGTGAAAAAACTTGAAAATCTTCTCCTCCAAAGCAGTAAGGCCTAGAGCTTAGATATTTGGTACAAATAATCAGCTATTGACCCTCTACCAAAATTCTTCAAAGATTTACTGTATTATGAAAATTAGCCCTTTTCTTTGTGATCCCTGATTTTACAGAGAAATAAAGAAGGAAATCTTTTAAAATCTTCTCCCAAACCATTAGGCCTAGAACTTTGATATTAAGTACAAATCATCATCTATTGACCCTCTACCAAAATTCTTCAAAGAATTACCGTATTCTGAAAATAAGCCCTTTTCTTGGTAACCCCTGATTTTACAAAGAATAAAAGAAAGAAATCTTAAAAAATCTTCTCCTCCAAAGCGATAAGGCCTAGACCTCAGATATTTGGTACAAATCATCATCTATTGACCCTCTACAAAAACACTTCAAAGCATTACCATATTATGAAAATTAGCCCTTTTCTGAGCAATCCCTGATTTTGAATAGAAATAAAGAAGGAAATCTTTTAAAATCTTCTTCTCCCAAACCATAAGGCACAGAGCTTTGATATTTAGTACAAATTATCATCTATTGACCCTCTACCAAAATTCTTCAAAGAATTACCGTATTCTGAAAATAAGCCCTTTTCTTGATAATCCCTGATTTTACAAAGAATAAAAGAAGTAAATCTTGAACAATCTTCTCCTCCCAAGCGATAAGGCCTAGACCTCAGATATTTGGTACAAATCATCATCTATTGACCCTCTACAAAAACACTCCAAAGATTTACCATATTAGGAAAATTAGCCCTTTTCTGGGCAATCCCTGATTTTGAATAGAAATAAAGAAGGAAAACTTTAAAAATCTTCTTCTCCCAAACCATAAGGCCTAGAGCTTTGATATTTAGTACATATCATCATCTATTGACCCTCTACCAAAATACTTCAAAGAATTATCATACTCTGAAAATTAGCCCTTTTCTGTGGGATCCCTGATTTTACAAAGGAATAAAGATGGAAGTCTTTGAAAATCTTCTTCTCCCAAACCATAAAGCCTAGAGCTTTGATATTTGATACATATAATCAGCCATTGACCCTCTACCAAATTACTTAAAAAATAGCCCTTTTCTATGCAATCTCTAATTTTAGTTAGGAATAAATAATGATATCTTTGAAAATCTTCTTCTCCTAAACCATTAGGCTTACAGCTTTTATACTTGGTATGTATTGATGTCTATACTTCAGAGCATTACCATATTCATGAAATTAGTGCTATATGGTGGGATCATCAATATGCCTAGGATTAAAAGAGAAATCCTTAAACATCTTCTCCAAAATAATTAGACAGAGGGCTTTGCTATTTTGTATATATCATAAAGCCATGAACCATCATACTCAGGGGAGCTATTTAGGACCATCATGGTCCTCTTGTTTATTGGATAGGGTGTGGTTTATTTTAGTAAAGATTATTATATCCCAGCTATGGAGAAGATTGTATTGACTGTTTTACCTCTGTCTGTCAATCTTTTGAGCTGTTACCACTATTTTTGTTGCACTAATTACTTGATTTCAACCAATCCTCACATAAATAATCCTTCTACAATGATAGAATAATTAATGAACTACTCACTCAATCTTATCAGTCATTATATATTATCTTCATCAACAAACTAGGCATTTAGTTTTTCCTCAAATCTGCTAAACAGTTTGACTAATAGTTTATTCATACACCTGAAGGATCATATATTATGGCCGAGTCATCTGTCGGTTAGGATTTTTGTCAAGCCTGCTTGGGGTGAGCGAGACATAGTTGTCACTATGACAAGTCTGTGTATGTGCGTCAGTCCGTCCGGACGTCCATCCGTCCGAATTTGACCGGACAATTACTCCTATATTAATGGATGAATTTCAAAATAACTTGGCACAATTTTTCTCCACAATGAGTAAATGTGTCATTTGAAAGAATATTTTGGATAGCTTCAAGTTCAAGATCATAGCTCAAGGTCAAACACTAAAATTGTGCTTGTCAGGAGCATTTCTCCTACAATTATGGATGGATTTCAAATAAATTGGTAAAATTGTTCTCCATCATGAGTAGATGTGCCATTTGAAAGAATTTTTAGCTCCAATGGCTGAAAGCCAGTGAGCTATTTTCATGGCATTGTGTCCCTCGTGCGTGCGTTTGGGTGTCCATCCGTAAACTTTTACCTTAAATATCTTCTCAGAAAGTACTGAACAGAATTCAACCAAATTTCACAGAAATGATCCTTGTGTGACCCTCTATCAGATTCCTTCAAAGAATTTTGATCAGATGAAAAACAAGGCTTTAATGGGCGGGGCTAATTTCCATATATGGTGAAACCTTTAAAAATCTTTTTCTCTGGCACCTGTTGATGGATTTCAACCAAATTTTACAGGAATGATCATTGGATGGCTCTTTATCAGATTCCTTCTAAAAATTTTGATCGGATGAAAAACATGGCTTTACTTGGCAGAGCTTATTTCCTTATATGGTAAAACTCTAATAATCTTCTCAGAAACCAATTGATTGATTTAAACCCAATTTCACAGTAATGATCCTTGTGTGACCCCTTATCATATTCCTTCAAAGGTTTTTAATCGGATGAAAAATGTAGGTTTAATAGGCAGGGCTAATTCCATATATGGTATAGCCTTTAAAAATCTTCTCAGAAACCAATTGATGGATTTCAACCAAATTTTAGAGGAATGATCATTGGGTGGCCCTTTTTCAGATTCCTTCAAAGTATTTTAATAAAATGAAAAACATGGCTTTAATGGGGCGGGTTAGTTTCAATATATGTTTAAAGCTTTTAAAATCTCTTTCTTAGAAGCAAGTTGATGGATTTCAACCAAATTTCACTTGAAAGATCGGCTGGTGACTTTTTTTCAGATTCCATCAATTTTAATTCTGATTTGTTGAAAATATAGCTTTTATGGTTGTGGCTTATGTCTTTATATGGTATCCAGTGAATTTTTCAAAATTCCATTCTTGAATGGCAGATTTTTACATTCATCTTAGTAGGGTGAACTGTGTTAACGGGTTAAAAGTTCATAGTGAGTTTCTGAGACTTCAAGGTTTTTGTATATGTATACTTGGATTGACTAATTTACACCCAATTTTCAAGGAGACTGTTGTAAATCAGATTACACCAGTTAGTTTTGCATATATGTCTGCACACACTTAGATAATGTATTCCTCTTTGCTGTTCTAAAGATGCAAGGTTGTTAGAAAGTGGTAGAAAAGTAGGGTTTTGTCTTATTGGTTACTGCTCAAGGATATGGAAGATAAAACCTTGATATTATTATCAAGGGAAATATGGATTATATATTTTAACCCATTACAAGATAACATAATATAATACTGGTTCAGATTGTAAGCAGTTGCAGGTAACAATCTTAAATTATTGGATTGAAGAAAATCTTCTCCACATTTGATGGATCTCAACCAAATTTCACAGGAATGATCCTTGGATGACCTTTTATCAGATTCCTTTGTGGAATTTTGAACAAATGAAAAACATGACTTTAATGGGCGGGGCTAATTCCATATATGGAAAAGCATTGAAAATCTTCTCAGAAAGCAGTGGATGGATTTTAATAAAATTTCTCAGTAGTGATCCTTGGGGAACCTTTATCAGATTCCTTGGACAACCCTTAATCAGATTCCTTCAAAAATTCTTGATCGGATTAAAACATGGCTTAAATTGGCAGGGCTAATTTCTATATATGTTGAAAGCTTTAAAAATCTTCTCAGACACTAGTCGATCTATTTCTATAAAATTCTACAATAATGATCCATTGGTGACTTTTTATCAGATTATTTAAAAGAATTTTGATTGGATGAAAAACATGTCTTAACCCATTCCTACACAGTGATGCTGTTAGATGCCCCTCAGGGAAAACAGCTGGAAAAACATTGTGTGAAATGAAGAAATTGCATGTGACAAGCAATTTCTTCATTTTACACGAAGTTTTCCACCCAGAAAGTTGAACATTGTGTGAAATGAAGAAATTGCATGTGACAAGCAATTTCTTCATTTTACACGAAGTTTTCCACCCAGAAAGTTGAAGAAATCTAAACTTTCATTTTAAATTATCGTCTGCAACTTCTTTCAATTTGGACCAGTGTAAAATTTTGCCATCTGGTAATGGGTTAAATAGGAGGGGCTTATTTCCATATAATAGTATAGTATATGGTGAAAACTTTGAAAATATTTTTTCTTAATAACCAGTAGATTGGTTTCAACCAAATTCCACAGGAATTACCGTTTGGAGACCTTTTATCAGATTTCTTCATTGAATTTGATTGGATGAAAATATGACTGGGGGTGGGGCTAATTTCATTATGTTGAATATAGTATGAAAACTTTGGAAAATCTTTCTGTAGATAGATTTCAACTAATTTTCGAAGGATTGATTGTCAGATGACTCTTTGTCAGATTCTTTATATGATTTTGATTTGTAGAAAAACACAACTTTTATGGTTGAAGCTTATGTTAGTGTATGGTTTACAGTGAAAGTTTTGGTGATATCTTACCATCTGACTTAATAATTGAATTTTACATTACTGGACTTTTGTAAAACAGTGAAAAGTTTGAAATGCTTCTCTAGGACTTTTCCAAGATTTCAGTAACAGGGTTAATTTGCCAGTAATAGAAAAGATGATTCAGTTTATTTTGAATTTCTGGAAACACCCTTTGCTTAATCCGTGCAATCAGGTCTTTTGAGCAATACAGTTACTCAAGTGTCTCTAGTTAGTTAACCTGAGCACAAAATGCTCAAGTGTAGCTATTGTTATCGCCTAATGTCCGGTTTTGTCTTTGTTGTGCATCTGTCAACAATTTCTTTAAACATATACCTCTGAACCAGTGTGTAAATCTTGATAAAACTTAGCAGGAATGTTCCTTGTAGAAGCTCTTTGAAAAATTGTCACCTTGATAACTATTTACCCAATCATTGGCTTTGTCAGACACATTGCAATGATTTTTAGCTCGGCTGTTTTCGTAGAAAACCTGAGGTATTGCGATGGCCTTGGTGTTGTTGTTGTTGGCGTTCAAAAACTTTGACATTTTGTGATATCTCTGGTTCTATTGAAGGCATTCACATGAAACTTGGCACACATGTTTGCTTTCAAAAGAGGAACCCATACTATCAAGGGGTATAACTATTGATGCATTTTGTCTGAATTATGCCTCTTTTACGACTTACATTTTTTATCCACTATCCAGCACCCAACATCCAAGCGTAGGCACCTATAGGCAGTTCTCTTGTTTAAGAGATTTAGGAATGTACTCTGTCTCAAGGCCTGCAGTCTGTACTTTTTATTTGAAATGATCTTTGCGAGCTTAAATTAGCATCTTGTTAAAAACAGCATAATGATTTCTATAAATCTGATGGTCGATAGTTAAGTTTGTTTCTTTCCATCGTATCTCAAGTTTATGCTTACCATTAGGTCTTGAGCTTTCATATTCTGCTTGTACCATATGCCTCATTGCTTTCCACCAAATTCATTCAAATCATCACTTTAAGATCAAAATTATTCTTCAGTTATTGGATAATATACATGGGCTTGGAAATATTATTGTCCCAAACTATTTGGTATATAGGCTCACAAATTTTGTTGATATTATTGCCTTATGGTTGTCTGTATTATAGGCCTTCTACTGCACACTACACATCTTAGGGCTTCCTCAAAGAATTTGGTCAAAGCTGCAACTTCTAGGAATATACTATAAGCTACCAGGGGTCAAAAATTGGGAAATAGCTAAATATGAGCAAGTTGAAAAAATATTATTCTTAAGTATAAGGCCTGAAGCATTTATATTTTGAACCTTATAGTTATCTATCATATTTCTTGAAATTATCCATCTGGGATAAAAAAAACAGCCCTGCACCAGGGGACCAAATTACTTTCTCCTCCTTATGAATAAGGTGCAGTGCATTCATGTTTTATATAAAGCATTAACCACATGGATCTCTTCTAATGTCTAAAAAATCATGCCCCTTGGGTCAAAAAAGAGGTCAAAAGTTTGGTAAAATGTTCAATTAGAGCAAGTTTAAAAGTCTTCTCCACCTAAAATATAAGGCCTAGGGGACTCATATTTAGTATGTAGTAATACTAAATGATTTTGTACATATTGGGAATTATGACCCTAGGGTTGAAAACGTCCCTGCCTCAGGGGTCCGAATTAGGAAAATCACTCAATTTGAGGAATTTGAAAAAAATCTTCTTAATTATTATGCATTTTTTGGTTGTAGTACAACATTGTATTTATCTATAAAGTTTGAAGTTATGTCCCTGGGGGGAAAAAATGGCCTTTCCCGAGGCATCCAAAGTTATGAAAGACACTCAATAAGAGCAATTTACAATTATATACTCTTCCGAATTAGTAAAAGAGATCCAAAGTTTGGTAAAGGGCGCAATTACAGCAAGTTCAAAGACTTTTCTTAACACATTACCAGATGCCAAAATTTTAGACTGGTCTATTTGACAGAAGCTGCAGATGATATTTCAAATTAGATTGAAATTCAAATACAAGTAGATTTCAGTGTAGAAAACACTGTGAGAAATTGATTGTAACAAGAAGGTTCTCATTTTCTTACAATGTTTTCCAAAACTGTTTCCGTTGAGGATTCAAATGGATCCAAATGTGTCTTCTTTTTTATACAAAAAAGCACTTTGATGATTCAATGAGCGACTTAGGATTATTATGGTCCTCTTGTTTATTTTACTGCTAGAGGTCACAATTGTGGATAAGTCTTTTTCAAACTTGCTTAAAATGTTTGTTTGATCACAAGGAAAGTTTCTTATGACTTTCTGACATAAATCAAGGGAAAAGGGGCCTTATTGACAATTTCCTTGTTACCACTCTAGAGGTCACAATTTTGGCTTAATGTCTTTCTCAAACTTGATGAAAATGTTTGTATAGTCATAAGAAAGAGCTCTATTGAATATGGTGACATTCTGACCTACATCAAGGGGAAATGAGCCTACTGACAATTTCCTTGTTTCCACTCTGGAGATCACACTTTTTACTCAATCTTTCTCAAAACTTGCTGAAAATGTTTGTAAAGTCATCCTACTGAATAAGGTGACATTCTTACCAATATAAAGGGAAAAGGGGCCTTATTCACAATGTCCTAGTTACCACTCTTGAGGTCACAATTTTAGCTCAATATTTTTCCAAACTTTCTGCAAATGCTTGTATTGTCAAGAAAGAAGAACCCCCATTGAATATTGTAGAAGGTTGCTAAATGGCAAGTAGGGCTCTGGAAAACCAATAAATTGCCAGTCTGGACAGAATTTTGAATTGCCAGACCGATTGGAATCCCTAAAATAACACAAAAAATTGATCCAAAATCTTCATTTCACATAGAATTATAGATAAACTTGTCCAACATCTATTAAAATTTACTTGAAACTGAACAAATAAAATGGTTTCAAAAATTAAGGGGCTTCAGATTATCAAAATGCCAAAAAAAATCGATTATTACTCTACACCCAAGCCTAAGTCAGGTGCCCATCCACACATGGACCTAATTTGCAGTAAGCCAATTTTTCATGCTTGACCAAGCTTAGGGTATTGACTTTTATAAGCTACATTGTATTTGTGTTATTGCTTTTGTTGGTCTAACACTTGTGATCTTTAGGTGATTGAAGTCTTGTTAGAATGGACATCTAATACTTCATTAATTTGAATTGCTGTTACATGTGAAACAAATTTCTTTTACTCTAATATGGGATGCGTGTATAAATTAAGTCATGATCAGGCTTTAGTTGCTGTTTGTATAAAATTGAAATGGCTCAACACAACATTTTTATTAAATCAATATATATCACATGCAAGCATGTGAAACTGGGCTTCAAATTTGTATAAAAAGTCACATCATTGATACATATTTGTCATTTTCTTACAGTTTTTCATTCACGGCATGTACCATAGCCAATATAATTCAAACAAAAAGTGGAAATATGCAGAATGCATATGATTTGAATATAAACGAAAACGACTGCTTTAACAGTATTCCTAGTTCCTTCAATAAACTTTAACATAGAAACAATGACTTATGAAATCTTACTTTAGGGGTGGAAAATGTCCGAATAATAAATCACAAATTGACTACAATTAAGAAATGACCGAGTTTTGTGCACAAATTCTACTCTGGGAAAATAGTACAACATGTGGGCAACCCTCTTGACTTTTTTGGTCGGTCTCTTTGATGCACATCACCACAGAGGCTTGTGTTGAGAGAAACTGTTGAGAGAAGCTTTGACTGTTTGACTCTGTGAAATTGACAGAACTCTGGATAATCAGTTTATGAAAAAGTATGTTACTAGTATTAAATCGGAGGTACTTTCGGATGGGTGGACATCCTGGAAATATTCTGTGAATCCCAGCAATTTTAATAATGTAATTTTTTTGTTTAAATAATTCTACAAGATATTTTAATTTTGTGGACTACAATTCATTGCCAGATTTGCAAATTATATACAATGGAATTTTCAAAAACAAAATGAAAGTAGGATCTATCAGCTGTTTCCATTGGTCTTCGACTTCCACGTTGATGATTATTATTATCATAGGAAAATTTGAAAAAGAAGGTAACCAATGAATGAATGACGGACCCTTTTACAATCTGGAAAGGGGAAAAAAGGGGTGTATTTGGTTTTGCAGGCAGAATGGGGGGGTGCATTGTCCTGGACCAATTTACATTTCAAAATTTCTGGAACTGTGATGGTGAGTTTTGACTCACAGTATTTTTGTTGATCCTGTTTGTGGTGAGCGAGACATATTTGTCACTAGTGTATGTGCGTTAGTACATTAGTGGGTTAAGTCCGTCCAAATTTGTCCGGACAATCTTCATTTATGAATGGATTTCAAAATAATTTTTTTGGCATAAATATTCTCCATCATGAGGAGATGTGCCATTTGAAAGAATTTTTGGAAAGTTCTTATGTCGAGGTCACAGCGTAAGGTCAAACACTAAAATTGTGATTGTCAAGAGCATTTCTCCTACAATTAAGGATGGATTTCAAAATGAATTGGCACAATTATTCTCCATCATTTACCTTGTAGACACTATAAAGGCCACAGATTTTGGTCAATCAATCTGAAATTTGGTAAGACTGTTTATCTGAATGAAATCTCCTACAAGATTGAAATTGGGTCTTTTGGGGTCAAAAGATAGGCCACTAAGTCAATACTTATAAAAACTTTGTAGATACTCTAGAGACCTTATTTTTGCCTTTTATCGGTGTGGAAATTGGTCAAAATATTTGTCTTGATTAAATATTGTAAAACTCTTAGATTTGGTCACTTGGGGCCTATTCAACCTGAAAATTAGAATATCTTCGTCATGAAATCTATGTGGTCACTTTGGGAGAAAAACTAGGTCTAAAGGTCCATTCTTAGTAAATTTTTGTAGACATTCTTGTGGCCTTATCTACAGCTCAAGTAATCAGGGAATCAGTCTTCATAAAATCTCAGACAAATTCAAACACGGATAAATTGGGGTCACAAAGTTTGTAGGTCAATTTTTAGATGAATCTTGCAAACTAACTGTGGTCCAATTTTAGGCCAACAAACACATTTACTCCCTGCCATATGAATTGGTCAAATTTGTGTTGTCAGGTAATATGTAAAATCATACCCAAACAAAAAGAGTAGCTTGACCCAAGGACAGCCTCTGCAGTCTGACAGGGGTAGGTAAATTTGCACAGTTCTGAGATTGCCCTGGTTTGGCATAATATTTAATCTTAAAAGGGAACATTTGAGAATTCAGAAAAGCAAATAATTGAAATTCATGTCATTATTGCAAAACAGTTTATATTTGGAAAGAAATATACCCCCCCCCCTCCCGCCAAAAAATAATAATAAAAAAAAAAAAAACCTGCATAGTAATAAAGAATTTCATTTCTACTTTTAGAAAATTTGTCTTAAGCAAACTGTTTATACTTGTTCAACCAGTACTGTTCATACTTTTAGCTCTTAAAACTTTGTGTGTGTATATGATAGGTCACATCTATGTTTTACTGTATGTTTATGTGTCTGTTGTCCATATGACTGCAATTAGGGCATGAATTAACTTGGAGTCAGTTTTCCTTGTTCAAATAGTATAAAAAATTTACACTATTAAGCATGATGGAATGATAGTGTTCTTTCGCCACTTTACTGTAAATCTCAGGTATCTTTTATCCCCACATTGAATAATGCCCTTCAAATAAGGGTCATATGGTTAAGGTAAAGGTCAAATTTTCAACCCTGTCCCCAAAAGTCATTTTCAAATTCAAGTTAATCTACAATGCTAATATATGATGCATTCAACAATTGTCTCACAAATATGTTTTTGTTTCTTTTGCCTCCACCTTGAAATGGCAAAGACATATAGAGTTTCTACTGTGCATGTTTTGCCTTGATAAGTTCAGTGTCATGCAAAAAGGATACTTTTGGTATGCCCAAGGGATAGCTGAAGGTCAAGTGAGAAATTGACCTTATGCAGAGCACATCCTCTACAGCAATGAGTGGGTTTTAAATAATGTAGCACATTTCTCAGAAAGTACTGAACAGAATTCAACCAAATTCATGGAAATGATCCTTAGGTGACCCTCTATCAGATTCTTTCAAAGAATCTTGATCGGATGAAAAACATGGCTTTAATGGGCGGGCTAATTCCATATATGGTGAAAGCTTTGAAAATCTTCTCCTCAGAAAGTACTAAACAGATTTCCAACAAATTTCATAGAAATGATCCTTGGGTGACCCTCTGTCAGATTCCTTTAAAGAATTTTGATCGGATGAAAAACATGGCTTTAATGGGCAGGGCTTGTTTCCTTATATGGTAAAAGCTTTGAAAATTTTCTTCTCAGAAAGTTCTGAACAGAATTCAACCAAATTTAACAGAAATAATTCTTGGGTGAACCTTTATCAGATTCATACAAAGAATTTTGATTGGATGAAAACGTGGCATTCAATGGCAGAGCTAATTTCCACTAATTATAGAGGGAATGATTATCAGATGACTCTTTGTCAGATTCCTTCATATAATTATGATTTGTTGAAAACATGGCTATTATAGTGGTGGGTTAAGTCCATATATGGTATACAGGGAAAATTTTACAAAATGAATTCTACATAACTTGACTTGACTTTTGTAAAAACAATGAAAAGTTTGAAATGGTTATCTAAAAGTATTTCAAAGATTTCAATGGTTTAGATTTATTTTCATTATATCAAGTGTATTTTAAATTAATGAAAAAATTTGCTTTATCAGTACATTCATGCCTGTGGAGCGATACAGATGCTCAAGCGCCTCTAGTTTTCAAATTGAGTACTAGTCATTCAAAATGTCTGTTTTGTTTATTTTAAGGTCAAAAGGTCAAAACCAGAGCTTGAAGTCAAATTTCTATATCAACCTTATTCAGAGTTCCAAATTGAAGGTCAATATTGAAAACTGCAGGATATTTTATAATTTTTGTAACTCCATGTCACACACTTTGGAGGCATCAGCATCTGCGACAAGATTCTGTTTCTTTACATTTTTTCTGCATTTACGTTCATATATGGGTCTTCCTTACCTTTATTTTACCACAGTAGCTGAAACCTCCTCTGATCTCAAACTCTAATGCAAGTCCATGAAGATTTAGAGTCTATGGGCGAGACAAAGTTGTCACTATGACAAGTCAGTGTATGTGCTTAAGTCGGTCCGGACTTCCAGATGTCCTTCCTAATTTGTCAGGACAATTACACCTACATCTATTGATTGATTTCAAAATAACTTGGCAAGATTATTCTCCATCATGAGTAGATGTGCCATTTGAATTTTTTTTTTTTTTTTGATAGTTCTAATGTCAAGGTCACAGCTCAAGGTCAAACACTAAAATTGTTTGTCCGGACAATTACTCCTACATCTATGGATGGATTTCAAAATAACTTGACACAATTATTCCATCATAAGTAGATGTGCCATTCGAAAGAATTTTTGGATAGTTCTAATGTCAAGGTCACAGCTCAAGGTCAAACACTAAAATTGTTTGTCCATACAATTACTCCTACATCTATGGATGGATTTCAAAATAACTAGGCACAATTATTCTCCATCATGAGTAGATATGCCACTAAAAAAGAACTTTTTGGATAGCTTCAAGGTCACAGCTCAAGGTCAAACACTTAAATTGTGCTTATCCGGAGCTTTTCTCCTACAATTATGGATGGATTTCAAAATTAATTGGCACAATTGTTCTCCATCATGAGTAGATGTGCCATTTTTTTGATAGTTCCAATGTCAAGGTCACAGCTCAAGGTCAAACACTAAAATTGTGCTTATCTGGAGCATGATACCTACAAAACTTTGCAGGCTGGACACCAGTTGTCCTGGGACAACCATCTAGTTTATCAAGGCTATTTTTCTAGAAAACCCAAAGCATTACTATGGCCAGGTTGTTGTCTTCATCAGCATCAGTATCCTCCAAAATATTAGCATTTTGTAATATCTCTGGTATGGAAGGGGTCGCGGAGGGACTCAAAATGCATTTTAGAATGAATAATGCCTGCTTCAGATCTAGAAGTTTACTCACTATCAAGCATATGAATCACTGACCATTGGCATATGCATGTGGTGTCTTGTTTTAAAAGGATTTGGTTCTAATTTCTGTGTACAAATATGCTATCATTCCATCATATGTGAATAAAAATCTAAAACTTTATGATTTTTTGTTCAGTATTCATAAAAGCAGTACATGTTCTTTGAATTCTACCTCAGCTTGGCAGAATTTTGTTCAAAATGACCTATTATGATCATCCTCTTTCTGGAATCTTTTGTGTTTATGAATATTTTTTAACCTATTACCAGATGACAAAATTTTAGACTAGTCCTAATTGAAAGGAGTTGAGTGTGACTATTTCAAATTGAAAGAATTTTGGACATCTGGGTCTTTATGTGTAGAAAACAAAGTTGAAAATAAAGATATTGCTTGTAAGAAGCAATTTCTTCATTATCAACCATGTCTTTCTTCAGTCTTTTCTTGAGGGGCATAAAAAGGTGGGAATGTGTCGGAATGGGTTAAACAACATCTCCTATCTAACAACAATCAAATTTCAACAAATCTTGGGACAATTTTCTGTAGATGTTCCCTATAAAGATCATTAACAGAAAAAACATAACTGCTTGAAAGACAAAGGGCCTTATCCCAAATGGAATATGTACATATTTGGTTGATACTGATACTGAGTGAAATCTATTCAGAAGTTGAAGAGAAAATGATTGGACGAGTTTTTTAATCAAAGGGCCATACCTCTGTTAAAAGTAAATTGACAACAACATTCAGTAGTTACAGAAAAATTGAGTGGACAAGAAAAAATTTAGATGGTCTTTTTCAACAAAGGACCATAACTCCAAGAAAAGTGAATGGACTGTTATCAAAGTGGAATAAGCATGTCTTTATTTGATTCTGAATGCACATGTGAAATTTGAGTACAATCCATTCAGTAGTTTTTCTTAAGAACTGTAAGGCTTCAAATCCTGATGATACTCACAAGGGTGAATCTTCAATGGGGTTGGCTTATCCTTAAATAGAATAGACTTTCTATAAACATATCATCTTAGTCCAATTAATTTGGCTTTATATGCACCTTGTCTGCACAAATACTACTACAAATATTGAGGGATTAAGCTGATATTATTGACAAGTGTTTGACTTTGTCTGACCTAGCCCATATTGTTAGCATTTATGATTGAATTCTATGTTATGGTAAAAGGAGACTTATTGTTAAATTCTTGTCTGAGCAACTACTACAATTCTTGATGGATTTTGACAAAGCTTTTGAAAATCTATTTCATGACAATTTTTAGCTCCACTGGCTGAAAGCTAGAGAGCTGTTGTCATTGCATTGTGTCGAACGTGCGTGCATCCCTCCAGCTGACCGTCCATAAACTTTAACTTTGAAAATCTTTCATCTCAGAAAGAGCTGAACAGATTTCAACCAAATTGGACAGAAATGATCCTTGGGTGACCCTCTATCAGATTCCTTCAAAGAATTTTAATCAAATGAAAAAATGGCTTAAATGGTGAAAGCTTTGAAAATCTTCTTCTCAGAAACCAGTGGATGGATTTCAACCAAATTGGACAGAAATGATCCTTGGGTGAACTCTCATCAGATTCCTTCAAAGAATTTTGACCGGATGAAAAACGTGGCTTTAATGGGCAGGGCTTATTTCCATTTATGGTGAAAAATTTGGAAATCTTCTTTTCAGAAATTGGTGCATCAAATTCAACCAAATTTCACAGATATGATCCTTGGGTCAAAGAATTTTGATCGGATGAAAAACATGGCTTAAAAGGGCAGGGCTTATTTCCATTTATGGTAAAAACTTTGAAAATCTTCTTCTCAGAAACCAGTGGATGGAATTCAACCAGATTTTACAGAAATGATCCTTGGGTGACCTTTTATTAGATTTTAAAAAAGTATTTTGATTGGATGATAAAATATAGTTCAAATATGCAGGGCTTATTTCCATATATGGTATATACTGAAAACTTTGTAAATTTCTCAGAAACTGTTTATAGATTTCAACCAAATTTCAGGGGAATGATAACCAGATGACTGTTTGTTGGATTCTTTCATATAATCTTGATTGGTTTAAAAACATGGCTATTATGGTAGTGGGTTATGTCCATATATGGTATACAGTGGAAATTTTACATAATGAATTTTACTTGACTTTTGTAAAAACGATGAAAAGTTGAAATGGTTCTCTAGAACTATTCAGTTTATTTTAAATTCATGAAAAAAAATGCTCAATCTGTACATTCATTTCTGTGGAGCAATACAGGCACTCAAGCACCTCTGGTTAGCTCACCTGAGGACAAAGTGCTCTGGGTGAGCTTTTGTGATTGGTCATCTTCCAGCATCCTTCTGTCCGTCCATCTGTCCGTCCGTTCACAATTACAAAAAAAATCTTCTCAAAAACTAACCATGAAATTTCAACCATACTTCACAGAAATGATCCTTAGGTCATGCTCTTTCAAATACTTCAAAGAATTTAAATCCATGAAGAAATTTGGTTACCATGACAACAGAGCAAAAAAAACTTCTCCTCCCAAACCATTAGGCCTAAGGCTTAGATATTTCGTATAAATCATCATCTATTGACCCTCTACCAAAATACTTGAAAGTATTAAAGTAAAAATTAGCCCTTTTCTGTATGATCCCTGATTTTACATAAAAATAAAGACTGAGATCTTTAAAAATCCTCTTCTCTCAAACAATAAGGCCTAGAGCTATGATATTTGGTATGTATCAATGTCTATTGACCCTTCAGCAAAATACTTCAAAGAATTACCGTATTAGCCCTTTCCTGTGTGATTCCAGATTTTGAATAGAAATCAAGAAGGAAATCTTCAAATTCTCCTACTCACAAACCAAAAGGCCAAGAGCTCTGATATATGGGATAAATCATCATCTATTGACCCTCCAGCAAAATACTTGAAAGAATTACCGTATCTTGAAAATAAACCCTTTTATGTGCGATCCCTGATTTTACATAGAAAAAAAAGATGAAAATCTTTGAAAGTCTTCTCCCAAACTAGCGCGTCGGACTGTCAATCTAGAGGTCCCAGGTTCGATCCCCGACGGCGGAACTCATCCTTTCCGACTATTTGTCTCTCACCAATGGGTCGATAATAGTAGACCTATGTGGGATAGCAGCTGGAGGCTAGGAAAGGATGTGATGGTAGTACTGGTGTGAGAAATACCAGGATTCCATTGTTAGGTGCTCCAGCTGCCGTGAAAGATTGTTGAAGCGGCGTAAAACCCCATTCAAACAAACAAAACAAAACTTCTCCAAAACCATAACGCCTAGAGCTATAATACTTGGTATATATCAATGTCCAATGACCCTCCACCTAAATACTTTAAGAATTACCGTATCTTGAAAATTAGCCCTTTTTTGTGCGATCCCTGATTTAACAAAGAAATATATAAGGAAATTTTTAAATACCTTCTTCTCCAAAACCATAAGGCCAAGAGCTTGGATATTTGGGATAAATCATCAGCTATTGACCCTCTACCAAAAAACTTCAAAGAATTATCATATCTTAAAAATTAGCCTCTTTCTGTGTGATCCATAGAAATAAATAAGGAAATCTTTGAAAGTCTTCTTCTCCCAATTAATTAGGCCTAGAGCTTTAATATTTTGCATGTATTAACCCATTCCAACACAACAGAATTTTAGACTTGTCCAAATTGAAAGAAGTTGCAGACGACAATTCAAAGTTGTTGAATTCTTAAAGATCTTTTTCTTTTTGGGAAGAAAGCAATGTGGAAAATAAAGAAATTGCTTGTTACAAGCAATTTCTTCATTTTCCACAATGTTTTCTAAAGCCGTTTTTGAGGGGCGTAAAAAGGAGGGATTGAGTGGGAATGGGTTAATGTCTATTGACCCTCTACCAAAATACTTCAAAGATTTACCGAACTTGAAAATTAGCCCATTTTTGTGTTATTCCTGAATTGAAAAAATCTTTTTCTCCAAAACCATGAGGCCTAGAACTTCAATATTTTGTATGTATCAATGTCTATTGACCCTTTACCAAAGTACTTCAAGGATTTAACAAACTTGAAAATTAGCCTGTTTCTTTGTGATCCTTGATTTTGCATATGAATAAAGAAGGAAATCTTTGAAAATCTTCTTCTCCTAAAACATAAGGCATATTTAATATTTGGTGTGTATTAAAACCTATTGACCTTTACCAAAATTCTTGGTAGAATTACCATATTATGAAAATAAGCCATTTTCTGTTCAATCTTAAAATCTAAGAAAGGAAAAAGAAGGATTTCTTTGAAAATCTTCTCCTTCTTAACCATCAGGCCTAGAGCTTTGATATTACATATAAATCATCATCTATTGTCCCTCTACCAAAATAATAAGTAATAAAGAATTACAGTACTCTGAAAATTAGCTCTAAATGGCAGGATCTTCAATACAAAAATCTTCATCAGAATAACTAGGTTTAGGGCTTTGATATTTTGTTAATATCATAAAGCCTTGAGTCATCATACTCAGGGGAGCGATAAAGGACCATCATGGTCCTCTTGCTATCTCTTTTTGTCAAATTTCTTTTTTGCATGAACATGATTAGTGGCATTAATTACTCCAATTTTATTGAAAAAAAATTATCATTTCATTAGGAGCATACTGATATACCAGTGTTCATCTCACTCCCTCACTTTCAGTTGAAAATTAAATCTGAGCACTTAGCTTTTCCCTGAAATTTGAAAGGGAAAACTCTTGGGTGAGGCTGTAACAAAATTTTGGAAAAAAATCAATTACTTTTGAAAACCGTGTTTGCCATATCTACTGAAAAGATGAAAATTGGTAAAATCTTCAAATCTTTTTGTTATAAATAAAAAAGCATAGGGATTGCATATTTTGTATGTACATATTATCATGTTATACCCAATAAAAGCGGAACAAAGAAGGAAAAACTAATGATTGATTGATTGAATGGGGTTTAACGCCACTTTTAACAGTATTTCAGTCATATCGCGGCGGCTGGAGCACCTAACAATGGATTCCTGGTATTTCTCACACCAGTACTACCGCTACATCCTTTCCTAGCCTCCAGCTGCTATCCCACTTAGGTTTACGATTATCCACCCATTGGTGAGAGACAATTGTCGGAAAGAATATTTGCCGCCGCCGGGGATCGAACCCATGACACCCATGATTGAAGATTAGGAGTCTGACGCGCTACCGACTGCGCTATGGCGGCGGCCAGGAAAAACTAAACATTTCTTTAAGAAACATTTAGGGCAATATTGATGTTCTGAATTTTGCTTATGACTTTGTCTGATGATCCCTTGCAAAAGTTGGTGTAAAAGTGCCTTGGTGTTGCATTTTTATGCCCCCGCATTGATTAGATCAGGGGCATATTGTCTGTCGGTCTGTCTTCAAAACCTAACCTACCAACTAAACATTTTCCTTTAACTTCAACCCTGATTAAGTTACAATGCTAATATTTGGTATGTAGATAGGTCTTAAAATGGCGCAACTGGGGAAGATCATTTCATCCAGGTCAAGGTCAAATTTTAACCCTTTTCCCTAAAACAAAGAAAAAAGCAATAAAAATCACCTGTTTCTAAAGAATTCCTGTTTCGGGGGCATAGTGTTTCACAAACACATCTTGTTTGCACCCTGAATTTGGGCTCCATCGAGGCTCATCCCGTTTGCAAAGAAACAAGGATAGAAATCTTTAGAACTTTAATGTGAAACCATAAGGCCTAGATGTTCAGTATTTTGCATGTTACCTTGCTACCTCTGCCATTGTTAAAATATTGCCCCTGGAGTTTCATTTGGGCTCCAGCAGGGCACATCTTACAAGAAAGGAAACCTTTAAAGGCATCCTGTAAGAAACAAGATCTAGAGGTTGCAACAATTTAGAGATAAACTATCCCTGAGGTCTCATGTGTGCGCCTATGGGCACAACCCATTTTACTTAATAGAAAAGGGTGTCTTAAAAAATCTCCTTGTCACAAGCCATTGGGGGGGGGGGGTTAAAGGTTGAATATTTTGCATCACCAGATTATACGTTCTCTTGTTTACAAATTTGATATGGGATAGATTGGTTGATGTAACCTGATCTGAAAAATAAACTTTTTCATTAAAAGTAATATAGGTTACTTTCTGCATACCTTTTAGATAAGAATCCTGCATACATGCAGAGCGATATGCTATGACACAAACTTTGTAGACAGAGAAGTTGACTTCTTGACTAGCTTGTATTGGTTAAATCTAATGATCAGTGAGTTTATTGAGGTATATGGTCTCCCCTTTGCCATGCAAATTTTAAAATATTACCTGTGTGTTATATTGGAAATTTTTAAGCTCCGAAAGGGCAAGAATATAGCTGCCGCTTCATCTGTCTGTCCATTATTTTGTCCGTCCGTCTACCCCAATATCTTCACAACCATTTGGCCAAATTTGATGAAATGTTACAAGTGAATTCCTTATGATAATGCCAAGGTACTTTTTCCTGTTTGTGGATAGCTCTGAGGTCAAAGTTCAAGGTCAAAATTGACCTTCTCCACAGCATAGCTCCTTCAATTATTGATGGATTTCAAAATAACTTTGCACAATTGTTCTCAATCATAAATAGATATACCTTTTGAACAAAAATAAGATAGCTCTAAGGTCAAGGTCACAGCTCAATGTCAAATGATGAAATTAAGCATTTCCAGAGTATAGCTCCTTTAACTATAGATGGATTTTGAAATAACTGCACACAATCATTCTCTAGCAAGAGTAGATGCGTATTTTGAAGCAAATCTTCAGATAGCTACAAGGTCAAGGTCACATCCTAAGGTCAATGGTTAAAATTATGCATGTCTAGAGCATAGCTTCTTCAATTATAGAAGGATATCAAAACAACTTGGCATAATCATTTTCAGTCATGAGAAGATATGGCATTTGGGGGAAAAAATCAGATTGCTCGTAGGTCACAGGTCAAGGTCAAATGTTGAACATAACCATATCTTGAGGATAGTTTCTAAAATTATGGAATGAATTCAATATAACTTTATACAATTGTTCTCTATCATCAGTAGATGTGCTATTTGAAACAAATCTGCAGACAAGTCCAAGGTCACAGCTCAAGGTAGAACGTGCAAATATAGCATTTCAAGAAAATAGATCCTTCAAATATGGATGGATTTCAAAATCAATTTTTGTCCATCATGAGTAGATGTGCCATTTCAAAAAACTATTCATATAGTTCCAAGGTCAAGGTCACAGCTCAAGGTGGAAAATTAAAATCGAGCATGTCCAGAGTAAAACTCTTTCAAAGGTCAAAGCTTAAGGTCAAGGTTTAAAATTAAGCAAGTCAGGAGCATAGCCTCCAAAATAACTTTACACAATATTGTGAATAGATGTGTCAATTGAATCAAATTTTCAGATGATTCCAAGGCTGGAATGTGGCAAGCATATACCCTCACCTGTATCTGTCAGTCTGTCAAAACCCTTTCCCTGTTTATTTTATACTTTTTGTGACAGGGCTGTATTTAGGGAGCATAATCAGTCTCTGACAGCTCTTGCATAGAAATACCTTAGACTACTCAAAGTCCTAACAAATTTTGTTCTCAGGTGAGCACTTTAGGAGCATGTTATCAAAGTAAAGTATACAATCTAGAATCTGATTATCCTACACTTTGAATTATATTCTTTGGAACAAAATAATCTTTTTGTTGAGTGCATGGGTTCAATCCCCAGCAGCGGCGTATATTCTTTCCGACCTTTGTCTCTCACCAGTGGGTGGATAATCATAAACCTAAGTGGGATAGCTGCTGGAGGCTAGGAAAGGATGTAGTGGTAGTATTGGTGTGAGAAATACCAGGAATCTGTGGTTACGTGCTCCAGCCGCTGCGATATGACTGAAATACTATTAAAAGCAACGTTAAACCCGAATCAATCAATCAATTGTTTGGTGCATGGAGAGTTACCACTGTAACATTACTTCATTAGACCAGGGAAGTAGAGACTGATGATCGTTTGATTTATCAGTGGTATGATTCTTTCATTTCTATACATGTCAGAATTTAACCCTTTCCCACACAAGCCCACTTTTTACTCTATTTGAGAAGAAACATAGTGGAAAATGAAGAAATTGTTTGTAACAAGCAATTTCTTTATTTAAAACAATGATACTCAAAAAGACAATTTTTGGGTTTTTTTTTAGCTCACCTAAGCATGAAGTGCTCAAGTGAGATATTGTGATCACCTTTCGTTTGGCGCCCGTCTGCTGTGTCCCTTAGGTGGTTCCCTTAAAAAATTGCTAAAAGCATTGAAAGCTGTTAAATTCTCTGGTTGCCATGTCAAAAAAATGAAATTTTAGAATAATATTTAAAAATCTTCTCCTCCTGACCCAGAAGGTGTAGAACCTTAATAGTTTGCATGAAGCATCAGAATATTGACGTCTTTCAAAATAGCTAAAATCATGATCCTCAGGTCCCCAGGGGAAGAGCTCCAGGGGGATGGGATTTATATAGAAATAAAGAACGATTTTTAAATGACATCTCCTCCCAAACCACTGGGCTAATTTGAACCAAATTTTGCAGATATGTTCCTTAGCTAGTCTCCTTTGAAAATTGCTAAAAGAATTGAAATCTGTTAAAACTCTGGTTGCCATGGCAACAAAAGTGAAATTTTAAAATAATCTTTAGAAATCTTCTCCTCCTGACCTAGAAGGTGTAGAGCCTTGATATTTTGCATGAAGCATCAGTTTATTGACCTCTTACAAAAAAGCTAAAATCATGATCCTCGGGTCCAAAGGCACGGAGCCCTGGGAGGGGGGTTATAGGCATGAAGTTAGTTCACAGACTTCTTTTTTATTTTCTGAAATTGTAACCTATGGATCCTTATAATATTATATCATTAAGCCTTGAGCCATCATACTCAGGGGTGCGATATAGGACCATCATGGTCCTCTTGTTTCTGATATTATAACCCATGGATCCAGAGGGAGAAAAAAGTTTATTCCTTCTTTCAAATTTGCCTTTGAATTTGTAATTTAGACTTTTGGATCCCCAGGTACATAGTCTATATATGTAAGTATGGCCCACTTGTATCATAATCCTAACCTTAACATGAAATTTGACAGTTGAAAGAAAAAGTGCCTTTATCTCAGGTAAGCACCCCAGGGCCAATGGTCCTCTTATTTAATTTTTACAACTTAAAATTTGGATCTAACATCTTACAGTTTTGAACAGTCCTGAACTTTGTTGTGTGGTAATGGTGTTGTATGGGTTTAATTTGAATTTAAGAAAAGGGTAAAGACTAAAAATATTGTGAGGAGGGAGAAGTTTGTTTAGACACAACTTAAATCTTCTTTTACAAAAAGCAGTCAACCAGTTTGATGATCTGAAAGGTTAATTATAAGTATATTGGTTAAGAGTGTCAGATAATTGATGTTTTCTATTTAAACCACTACCAGATTATTATTTTTTCTTGATATCCTGTGAGAGAAATATGACAGAAAAAATGTTGAAAGAGGAAACTGCTCTTTAGAAGCACTATTTTATTTTCCCTCAATATTTCTGACTATGAGACCCAATCATTTCAATTAACACTAGCTTTTAATTGTCATTTCCACCTTTCAGTATAGACATGTCTATAACGCTCTTGTCTTGAAATGGGATACATAATGATAAATTCAAGTGTGTATGATAGTGTGTGCAGTAAAACCATGTAATTTTTAACTTGACTCTTTTCAGTGAAAACTCTAATTATTGCTATATCCCTAATGGTAAGCATCTTCATTTAGTGAAAGCATTTTGTCATTTCTTTCTTATTTTTCAGAATATTTATACACATTCAAAAGAGCAGTCTATACCATTTCTTTTTATAAGTATGAATTCATGTCATATGGACCAGATTGAAATTTAAATAAAACAGGAAACGGTTAAAGGTTTCATACATTGCATGGGGTTCAACTGGTTACTCCCAACTTAATTTATAGAATAATCTCCGTTTAGAAACAGTTCTTGGCTTAGGTGAGCACTTTTAGGCCAATGCCTTTCCTGCTGAATGACTTCAGTAGAACATTCAGAAAACCTGTTAAATGTGAAAAGTTTGGATCTTTGTTAGCCTGCATTGTTTGTGTTGTCTCACCAGGCTTTGCATTTCTGAGATATTCCTTATACTAGAAGCTTGAAATCTGTTTGATTAATTTGAACAATTATAAATTTGACAAAGTTACATACTAGCTTAATTTAGTATAAATTGAAATGTTGGGACTCTTAGGGATAAAAATGTTTTCAGAAAAAAGGAAATTGCTTGTAAGGAGCAATAATTTTTATCTGACTTCAATTGTTTTTTGAATATAAAATCTGGGGTTGTTTGAAACAGTATTTTAGATATTCTTACTAGTAAGTCATTTTGTTAAGGATACACCAATATGAGGCATTGATTCATATTGATTATTGATTTTTTGTTTATCCACTGTGTTATTAGAAGCACAAATAGTCTCTACAAACATAAAATACACAAACTACTGGGTGTAGTGTTGTTAATGATATTTTATATCAATAAATTTATCAATTCATATGTCTTACTCCTATCTTGTTCATTAATATGATTATCTCAACTGCATAAAGTTCAGCAAAGCTTAAAGTCATGTTGTTGGTTCTTGTTAGCTTGGGTGTTTTCGGAGAAAACCAGAGGTATTGTCATCACCTTGGCGTTGTGTGTGTTGGTATGACAAATTTTAACCTTGGTCATATCTCTGTTGTTCTTGAAGATATAACCTCATGAAACCTGTAATGTGTATTGATCATCACAAGGATTTTTTGTTAGAGTTATGCCCCTTTTGTCAACTTAGAATTTTTGCATTATCCAGCACCTGCAGCCGAGCGTTGTACTTTGGGTCGTGCTCTTGTGTAAACTTTTCATTTTAACATCTTTTCTGAAACTATTTGACAGAATTCAACTATATTTCATAGGAATTATCCTTTGTAAGAGTTATGCCCCTTTTTCGACTTAGAATTTTTGCATTATCCAGCATGTGCAGCCAAGCATTGCACCGTGGGCGGTGCTCTTGTGTAAACTTTTCATTTAAACATCTTTTCAGGAATTATTTGACAGATTTCAACCATATTTCATTGGAATTATCCTTGGGATATGCTCTCTCAGATTTCTTCAAGAAATTTCAAATGGGGGGGAAAAAGTCAGTGATGTAGGCAATCTAGCTTAAGAAGACGTATGGTAAAACATAAAAAAAATTCTTGTCTGAAACTATTTATTGAAAGTTATGTTTGGCAGGAATGTTCCATAGATGGAACTCTTTCTCTCTCTCCTTCTGATTTCTTTAAGAAATTTTGTTTCAGCTTAAACACAGGAGACATGAGAGAGGCTTATCAACACAATATGGAACAAATATGGTCCTCAGATGACCCTTTATCAGATTCCTTTAAGGAATATTGATTAGATAAATAAGATTGACTTTTATAAGTAGGGTAGTTTATTCTGTCTTTGGTATAAACGTTAGAATCTTCCTTTCATAAATTGGTAAAATAATTTCAACCAAATTGCAAAGAACCAATCCTTGATTAAAATTTTACAGAATCCTTCAAGGAGTTCTAATTACAAGAAAAACATGGATTTAATGGGTAGGGTTAATTTCAATATATGGTATAAGGTGAAAACTTTGAATATCTTCTTAGAAACTATACAGGATTTCATTCAGTTTCTCTGGTATGATGCTTTGATGACCCTTTACAATTCAAACAAGGTATTTATGCTCCCTGAAGAGCAAGCATATAGCCACGGCTCCATCTGTCAATTTGCAGCTTTGTCCATCTGCCCATCCACCTCTATTACTCAACAACCCTTGGGCCTAATTGAATGAAACATGTGAATTCCTTACGGTATTAAGCAGATACAGTTTTCCTGGTTTTTAGATAGCTCCCATTTCAAGGTCACAGTTCAAGGTCAAACATTAAATTTGAGCTTTTCATGAGCAGATCTCATTCAGTTAAGGATTGATTTCAATATAACTGGGCACCATTATTCTTAATCATGTGTAGAAAAGCTATTCGAAAAGCTCCAAGGTCAAGGTCACAGCTCAGTCTCAGCATTCATACTTAGCATATCCGGAGCATTGCTCCTAAAATTATTGATGACTTTTTAAATAGCTATGCACGGTTGTTCTCTATCATGAGTAGTTGTGTGCTATTTGATAAAAAAAATCAGATGGCTACACAGTCAAAGTCACAGCTCAAGGTTAAACATTAAGATTAAGTATTTCTATAGTATGGCTCCTTCAATTATGGATGGATTAAAAAAAAAAAGAATAATCAGATAGCTTTAATGTCAAGGTCAGAGCTCCTGTTTTATATCTGATATAAAGCATGGCCTTTTATGAGCTTGGCTAATTTTCATGGTACGGTATATACTGAAAACATTGAAAATCTTCTCAGAAGCTATATGCTATTTATGTTGAACTATTTACCCGATTTCTACAGCCTATTTTTTGGATTAAAAACATGGCTTTGACACACAGGTCTTATTTCCATATATGATATACACTTGAATACCTTTTTCCTAGGGGCTAATTAGCCAAAGTTTTCATTATTTTTAAGTTATTTTATACGATCACTTACTATTTATGCCAATGCATTCAAGTCTCCTTTAGTCCAACTATAAACTTTTACTTTAAAAAGAAGTATTGAAAAGAATCCACCCAAATTTCCCAGGTATGATCCTTGACCCTTTTTAGCTCATCTGAGCATGAAGTGCGCTGGGGAGCTATTATGATCACTCACCTGTCGTCTGTCTGTAAACAAATCTTTCGGAATTTATTCTTGGACGATGGTATTTAAAAAAATCTTAATAGAATAGGAATTCATGAATAACTGGTTGTTATGAAAACTAAAGGGAATTTCTTATAAATTCCTAGAAAATCTTCTTTTACTAAATCATAAGGCATGTAAGCTTTCAAATTTGCTTATAGCGTTGCCTCGTTGTCTTCTTCCAAACTACCTGAGGTTATGATTTTGTACTTTATGTAAGATGTATGTTGTGAGGAGCTTTTTATTTTAGCTCACCTGAGCACAAAGTGAGCTACTGTGATCAGTCATTGTCCTTCTGTCCGTCTTTCCACAATTTCTTTAAAATATTCTCCTCCTAAACCAGGAAGCTGATCAAGCTGTAGCTTTGCAGGAATACTGGCTGAATTTAATTCCATGAAAAACTCTTTGAGCCATGACATTAAAAAATGGGAAATTCTAGAAATTCTTTGATTTTTTTCTTGCTCAGCTGAAGGTGCTGATGGTGAGCTATTGTGATTGGCGTACATCTGTCCGTCTGTCTATCCGTAAACTATTATTCAAAAATCTCCTAAACCATAAGGCCTAGAGCTTTGATAATTGGTACATACTATCACGTATTGACCCTCTACCAAAATACTTCAACGAATTACTGTACTCTGAAAATAAGCCCTTTTCTGTTAGACCCCTGATTTTACAAAGGAAATCTTTGAAAATCTTCTCCTCCGATACTAATAGGCTTTGATAATTGGTATGCATCATCACATTATGACCCTCTTTACTTCGAAGAATTAGACCTTACAAGACAGTCGCAAAGTTTTATCAATAGATAAATAAACACACAAAAAATATCAAAATGGGAGATGATTTAAACTGTTATCGAGCCTGAATAAGAAGATTTTGTATGCCGATGAAAAGGAGACGCAGCCTGAACATATTAAAAGTTAGCGACTGCAGAGCTAGCTTTATTCTGAGATTGTTATTATTCCTATCCATATTACTGACAGTTAGTGGGGACATAGAGGTCAACCCCGGACCTAGCACGGGAGCACGTCTAAACAAACAAAAGCAACAAAAGCAGTTGTCTTCGTTTGTATCTTTTTCTGGGAATGAAAACAGAGTTGAAACAAATATAGAGACTGTCTTTAACCCAAGAATCGGGCAACACCGATATTCAACGAATCCGAGGTCATGACCTTTTCTGAGAGGAATGAGAGAGGAAATGAGAAACGAATTCAAACAGGTCAATACCACCATATCAACATTGAAAACCACTGTAGAGACCTTAGAATCCGATAGCACGCTATTGAAAGAGGAAAATGAGGTAATGAAAAACCAGATCGCAAATATGAATACAAAAATTGACTAATTAGAAATCCATTTTAGAAGAAATAATTTACGGTTTATTGGTATAAAGGGAAAGGCAAACGAGAGTTGGGAGGAAAGAAAGAGAAGAGTGAAAGAATTCACAGTAAACACCCTTAGCATGGCTGAAATGGCCTCGATGGAAATTGAATGAGCTCTTAGATTAGGAAATAAAAGATCTGACGACTGTCCTATAATTGCAAAATTTGCAAGGTTCAAAGCCAAAAGTGCGATTCTAGATAAAGCGAAGGAACAGTTGAAAGGAAGTAACATCTATGCGGTAAAGGAGGACTTTACAGAGATTGTATTACTCCAACGACGTGAATTGGGTAAAGAGTTGGTGAAAGCGCGGGAAAATAATAAGTATACCTTAATACCATACAGCCGTCATAGCGCAGTCGGTAGCGCTTCAGACTCCTAATCTTCAATCATTGGATGTCATGGGTTCGATCCCCGGCGGCGGCACATATTCTTTCCGACATTTGTCTCTGGGTGGATATTCGTAAACCTAAGTGGGATAGCAGCTGGAGGCTAGGAAAGGATGTAGTGGTAGTGCTGCTGTGAGAAATATGCCAGGAATCCATTGTTAGGTGCTTCAGCCGCCGCAATATGACTGAAATACTGATAAAAGCGGCGTGAAACCCCATTCAATCAATACGATACAACAAGCTTATAATAGATGACAAAATTTATCAATACAATATATTTTCCAATCGGTTGAGTGTGTGGGTAAAACGAGACCACGTGACATTCAAGGATTGGGCGCGCATACAAGCGGCAACTCTCGACGATTGGACAACCATATGACCCGTAATACCCATAAGGAGGCATGGACTAATCAGATCAAAGATATATAAAACTGATTTACGACAGGACGACGCATAGGTCAGAGATCAAGGATCAAGGCACCAACTTTTCAAGGCACCAACTTTTCTCACAATGTTTGCTATATCGAGCAGGTGATTTTAATGTCAGGACAAAAAAACTTTCTAGACCATATACCTACAGGTAATTTAGATATTGTGCTCAATATAGAATGAGACTATGAAGCAGATCATTTTGAAATAGCTAGAAATAATACAGACCTTACTTATAATAGTTTTGGTAAAAGCTTAAGTTAATATGTGTTGTTCACAAGGTATCCATATTATAAACAGGCGTCCGTTTGACGACAAAACGGGAAATTTAACTTGCATAACTTACAATGGCGCCAGTACTATAGAATGTCATATAGCTTCAACACGTGTGTTTGATTTTATTACTTATTTCTTGGTATCACAGCGAGATGAGTGAGATCACTTTCCTATTACTGCATGTCTTACGTTACCTTACCATAACCATATTTCAGAAATGGTTTTCACATTAATCATTCAAATAGCCAGGCAAAAGTTTTTTCGACGTATAAAAGGAAACCCAATATTCAGGATAAATTCATTTGTCAGTTTAAACATAGCGACACAAGAAAGAATGCAATATTGAAAATGATCCTGATAACCCCACACGGTATCAACTGGGAATATCAAAAGACATCAGAAAATTGTAAATCGCGGGCAAGGAACATTGGCACAAGTATCAGTAACACAAACAAAAATCAGACGTGGTTTGGCACGGAATGTGAAAATGCCAAATATTTGAAATACAAAATGCTCCGAAATTCTCGGAATGAAAACTCTCGCCTATACTTTCAAACCTGTATGGCTGTAAAAGAAGACTTCAAAAACATATGTCTTAAAAAAAATCTAATTAAAAAAGAGGGATGCGAAATCGGTTAATACAACAACTAAACAACCCAAATGGATTTTGGAAATTATTACGCATTTGTAGAACCTCCCATATAAAACAAGATATTTTGATAAGCACTGACACTTGATTGTAATATTTTAAATGTCTTTTAACTAAAGATAATCAGTCCTCCATCGGACAATCCGATGAAATTCCCCCTGAAGAGTATAACAGCTTGTTAAATCGTGTAATTACAACGTCTGAAATTACCAACAGCATAAAAAGTCTTAAATTACGAAAATCACCAGGCATTGATGGAATTGGTGCAGAGTTTTACTTATATACTTCAAATATTATTGTTCCAGTGTTATGTAAAATTTTTAAAAATGTTCTTGAAGTTTTCCTGCCAGTTGGTCCGAAAGTGTTTTAGTACCTATACACAAATCGGGATCTAAGTACGACCCCTCAAATTATAGAGGTATATCCCTTTTAAAGGGCAAATCCATAGGGGTAACATAATTCAAATTTTCAAAATTCCATTAATAAACATGTGCATTGGTACTCATTGATTTTTCTTGAGATTGTTTCAAAAACACTTTATTGGAGTTTTTATTTTTACATTTTCGTTTTTACGGCATCGCTTATGTCCCTTACCTATTGGATACATATGCTTAACTCCCCTGAATTGTGACGTCATAGTGGAAGTTTATTAAAAATGGACGTAGAGTATGACAGCGATGTTCGGCTGAAATCTCGTAACTGCAGCCTTATGTAGGCTGTGGTTGCGGGGTTTTGGTGGAACAGCGCCGGCACGTATTTAACTAGTACATTGTCAGCTACACACTGTGCACTCCGTGGGATATTTGTAAATAATATGTATTTTGTTTTAATTGGTGGTCCTGTGGAGGGTCGAGCCCTGCCCTTACAGAACTTTTATTTTTACCGTAAATAGTTTTAAACCACGGAGTGCAGTTTATCCCATAGGGACACACAATAGAAAACAGGCATTTGTCATTTAATAGATCGAATTACATTGAGAAATCGCATAGCTGCTCGTGAAATGGAAACATTCCAAACATGAGGGTAAACTAAGTACCTCTCCTCCCCCCCGAGCAACCCGCCGAAGGACCCGGATTAAGACCCGGGGGGATAGGCGGGTCGGTTCCCCGGGAGGAGAGGGAAACTACAGGAGACTGCGATTTGAGCGATATTCCCGAAGAAGAAATGGATGTTTCTGGTACTTTAAGGCCATATGTGTACGAACCAGTTTGAAGGGCAATTGCTACGGAATCGGAGGATAGTGTTGATTATAATTCTTCGTCTTCTTTTTGCCCCGATTTTGACGATAATGTTCCTGAGGTGTCAACATGGTAAGTGATCAATATTTGCGGCGAATATTGCCGTTTATAAACATTAGAATCGTAACAAATTTAATTTACTCCCTTTTTGAACGTTTTAATCCGACTTGAACAACGAATTTAAATGAAGGTCCCAATGAAGTGACGTTTGCGAGTGAGACCCCTTTTGAATTATCCGGGGACTATTAACACAGTAACAAAAACTCCTCTGAATTTTCTTCTACCAAAAAGTTACGATCAAACATCTCGTTAGTAAATTTAAGACGAGAATAAGAAATTATGTGCATGACATTTCCAGTCTTATTGTCCAAATAGTGCATTAGATGATTATCTGGCTGTCATAAGAAACTTTCAGTCTGTAGCTATCTACTAACTGCAAAGTGAAGTCTGATCAGAAAGGATTATAATGCAAATGTCAAACACTGGCTCAAATGGTTTTGGTTGCTTGAAATCAGTACTACATTATCCAATGTTTGAAAACAGTTCTTGGTATATGGTTTACAATTGTGCCCCATCAGAAAAGTTACTTTAACGTTTGTTTACTCTCTGTAAATATGGACAGTAAATCATTCTCAAACATGAAAATTATAATAAATAATTCAATTTCACAGGTGCCAGTGCAAGATTTGTGTGAATATGCCAACTGTGACAGAATCCAAGTGCTGCAAGACAACAAACTGTATAGATTGGAAGGTTGAAGCAGGATTGACATGCGTAACAGATCACATTGCATTCCGGTTGAATTGTCTGAACATTCATGTATTAAGAGTTACCTACTATGACCATTTGTTACAGACAGGCCCACATGAGGAAAACCAAAGAATTCATGAGTAAGTAAAATATTTTCTTTTACACTGTTTTGTTATAATGCTAGATTAATTTTCATAAATGACCTACATTGTTTATAACCCTTTCCTGATTTGTTAAAATTTAGACCCGTCCAAATTCAAAGGACTTGCAGACGAAATTTCAAAGTGGATTCTAGTTGAAAGTGAGCATTCAGTAGGATTTTAGATTTTGTGGAAAAAGAAGAAATTGCTTGATACAAGCAGTTTCTTCTTTTTCTACAATGATTCTTATTCATAAATATACAGGGATGTAAAATCAGGGATTGAACAGAAAAGGGTTAAGGCAAGGAAACTTACCCCATTACCACACAATCCAATGTTCTGACATACTGAAGCAATGGAGTTCGCAAAAAAATAGTGGGAAAATGAGTAATTGCCTTTTTTAACATGCAATTTGTCCTTATACAAAGTTTACTACCCCATTCAACACTTAAACTCTTAAAATTCAATGATTTACCAATTGTCAGCTGTCAAAGAATTTTTTTTACGATCAATTCATTCATTTAGACCAAAAGTGAACTTTGGACTGCAATTTTGGACATCTTTTAGGCATTTTTCTTGGTTTGTGAACCTTGACATTGTGACTGCAGCTAATTCAGTCTGTAGTTACAATTTAGATCACCAACCAACCATCTTGGAAACACTGTAGAAAAAGAAGAAAATGTTTGTTACTTGATTCTATCGTATGTAAGACAAAGCCTGTAAAGATCATCAACTTTATATTGTCATCTGCTACTTTTTGAATTTGGACCATTCCCAACTCTGTTGTCTATCATTAAGTTAAAACCAAAAAATTTTTTGGTGTAAAAGCTAAGATCTGTTTACATTTTTTAATTCTAGGCTACACAGACACTTGGCCTCTAGACGATTGGGAAAGGAGTGAGGAAAGTGATTCCTTCACATGTGGTGACTGCTATCAGAGACATGATTCCCTCTGAGGACCTTTGTGGATTCAAATACCCTCAGTAGTTAACTTTATGATCTTATTTTGACATTGAGAAAAAGCGCTTATCCCTTATTTTCATGCTCTGAAGAAACTAAGCTGTAGAAACTATACAGAGAAAAGTATTCATTGTTCATGACATTTTCTCTTAAAACTTCATTTTGAATTTAAATGGGGTTTTACGCCGCTTTTATTAATCTTTCAGTTATATCGCGGCAGCTGGAGCACCTAACAGTGGAATCCTGGTATTTCTCACATCAGTACTACCATTACATCCTTTCCTAGCCTCCAGCTGCTATCCCACACAGGTCTACGATTATCGACCCATTGGTGAGAGACAAATAGTCGGAAGGATGAGTGCCGCCGTCGGGGATCGAACCCGGGACCTCTAGATTGACAGCTACCAACTGCGCTATGACGGCGGCCTTAAAACTTCATACGTAATTTACAGTTACTTTTCAATTTTAACATACTTAAACTTTGCCTGCTGTTCAAGTTCTAGACCTGCCTTAAATTTGTCAATTTTAGTATTAACCCATTGTCACAAACCCTAGCTTTTTGAAACACTAAAGAAATGGAAACTTTGGAGGAAAAGCAGAAATTGTTTATGACAAATAATTTGTCCTTTTCTCTCAATGTTTCTAGGCTTTGTGTCGATCCCACCCCTGTTTAAGCAGGCTTTGTCAATTTTCAATTTCAGACTAGTGTAAAATTTTGTTATCTATGCACAATGAGTTAAAACCCCTGATGCAGTGGAATCCTTTCAGTATCAACATGAGCATGTCAACTATTATACTATTGGGAAGGTAGTCTTTATAGGCATCTGTTAAAAAGGGTGTAAAAAAGTCCTGTAAATCCTTTAATCCTTTCCTGTAAAAGCGTGGGAATTTACGTCACTGTGATTTAATACTAGAAAAAACATTGTGGAAAAAGAAGAAATTACTTTTAATAAGCTATTTCTCCTTTTCCCATTTTCTACCACATGGTTTCAGTTCATACTGCATCAAATTTACATTGTCGTTTGCAACCTCTTTCAATTTGGACCAGTCTTAAAATTCTGAAAACAGGAAAGGGATAAGTCAGTTGCATATAAGCCGGGATCGCTATCAACCCCTTACTAGACGGTAAAAACTTTAGACTGGTCCATATTCAATCAATTTCATAGCTTAGTCAGACTCCTAATCTTCAATCATGGGTTCGATCCCTGGCGGCAGCACATATTCTTTCCGACATTTGTCTCTCACCAATGGCTGGATAATCGTAAACCTAAGTGGGATAGCAGCTGGAGTCTAGGAAAGGATGTAGTGGTAGTACTGATGTGAGAAATACCAGGAATCCTTTGTTAGGTAATACAGCTGCTGCGATATGACTGAAATACTATTAAAAGCAGCATTAAACCCTATTTAATCAACCAATTCAAAAAGGAATATGTTCAAGGTTTAAAACTTGTTTTCATCCGGAGACTAGGCAATTTCAATAAGCTTTTTTTTTTTTTTTTTAGTTGATTGAACTAAAACAAGAGCACTGCCTACGGGTGCCTATGCGCGGTTGTTGGGTGCTGGATTGTGAACAAAATGCATCTAGAGTTACCCCCCCCCCTTGATAGTATAGGTTGCTCTTTTGATGGTGAACAAATGTGTCAAGTTTGAAGTGAATGCCTTTAGTAGAACCAGAGATATCATAAATGTCTAAGTTTTCTTTGAAAACAGCCGAGCTAACACAACTATAATTAAATGGCAAGATATACTGATAAGACGGGACTTTGAAATTTAATAATATCTACAAGCTTCGTATGATTTATTCTGTGTTGCTTGAATTTTATGCATTGTTATTCTACAATTTTTTTGCATAACCCACTACCATACAATAAGAGACAAAAATGAGACTGGCTTAAATTCAAGATTGCAGGTGACAATTCTAAGTGTTTGGAATGAAAATTTGGGTACCAAATATGGTAGAAACCATTGTGAGACAAGGGCAAATCTCTAATTACAAGAAATCTCACCTTTTCCCACTCTCTTTTCCATTTTATAATATATTCATATTCAAAATAAGAATTGTATGGTAATGGGTTAAATGCATGTACAAAGAAAGGAAAGTCATGTGTAATGTGAATACGGGCAAAATTTAAGTGTACCGTAGAAACAATAATTCAAAAACAATTATGGAAAGAAAGAAAATTCTGGTTGTCAACTCTTTATATCCATTATAAACCATTTTATGACACACCTAAAGAAAAGGCTTTGATTAAACTTGGTGAAAATTTGGAAATTTCTTGTTGCAACCAATTTCTTCATTTCCCACAATGCTTTCTGCCAAGGAAATGTTTTCTGTCATGTTATAAACAAATTTAGATTAATTCATACATGACATAAATTATGACCTTTTCCAGTATCATCTTAGCTTATTTCCAAAGTCATAATAAGTTGCAATGGAATAATAAGGGATTTAACAAAGGTGTTATACAGTCCTTGGAATGAGGTACGGACAAAACCCCCCTAGGACAAAACCCACCTGGGACAAAACCCCCATGGACAAAACCCCCATGGACAAAACCCCCATGCCTTTATATGAAAAGTGGACAAAACCCCCATGGTATGAAAAAGATATAAAGCCATCAATTATGGGGGGTTAAAATGTATATCTTTTTTTGCATTACTTGATTTTTTATTTAGTATTTTTTTATTTGTTTTTTTTTTATTTGTTTATTTATGTATTTATATATTTATTTATTTTTGTGTGCTTTATGAAAGTTTCAATGTATATTTTTTGTCAATTTCAATTATTTTTAACACTATAAATCATAATTGAAAACAGTATACAGGAACATTCTTTGATCTTTTGATGAGAAGATGACGAAATATATCTGGGGGTCTTTATATCAATTTATGTTGAATTAATCAAAGGATTGTTTTGCTAATTATAGAGATGTCCGAAATAAGGTGTTAACACCAAATTTCATTTTATACAATCAGGATTACTCGTCTGCAACTCCTTTTAATTTGGACGAGTAAATAAATTTGCCGTCTGGTATGCATCAACCAAAAATAAAATTTTAGAGAAATGGAAAAATTGTTTGTAACAGGCAAATTTTCCTTTTCTCTAAGATTTTCTTTGATTTAAGGTATATTTTGTTTCAAATTGGAAAACAAATAGGGAAGAAAATATTTAGGGAAATGGATAAAAGGTTTGTTACAATCGACTTCTCCTTTTTACTAAATATCTTCTCCACTTGCCAGGCCCTGTTTTCAAACTTACCTGCTTTCATAATTCATTTGCGATATGTTTGAATTACAAAAAATCTTTCATTACTAAGTCTTTTCAAGTTTTTCTTTAAAAACTGTTTCATATTATCTAAACCATCAAGTAACAAGGTGCCAAATTGTCACAAGATACGCCCGTCACACTGCTTAATATTAACTGGGGGTTTGAATAGAAATATGGTTATTTTGAATGAATATCTTTTGTCAAACAAAGTATGAAAACAACAAAGGGCAAAAACTCAAAATAAACACTAGGTAGAGTTATGGTTCTTGCACACTGCACTCCCACTTGGTAAGCTCTATCCATCCATGAAATTTCATGATTCTAGCTATTATACTTTTAGAGATATACTCCGGACAAGATTCAAGTATGATAAACAACAAAGGGCAATAACTCAAAAAATAGGCCAGGTAGAGTTATGGTTCTTGTGCACTGCACTCCCCCTTGGTGAGATCTATACACCCATGAAGTTTCATGATTCTAGCTATAATACTTTTAGAGATAAACTCCGGACAAGATTCATGTATGAAAAACAACAAAGGGCAATAACTCAAAAATGGGCTAGGTAGAGTTATGGCTCTTGTACACTTCACTCCCACCAGGTGAGCTCTATTCATCCATGAAATTTCATGATTCCAGCTATTATACTTTAAGAGATATACTCCAGACAAGATTCAAGTATGAAAAACAACAAAGGGCAATAACTCAAAAAATAGGCCAGGTAGAGTTATGGTTCTTGTACACTGCACTCCGACTTGGTAAGCTCTATCCATCCATGAAATTTCATGATTCTAGCTATTATACTTTTAGAGATATACTCCGGACAAGATTCAAGTATGAAAAGCAACAAAGGGCAATAACTCAAAAAATAGACCAGGTAGAGTTATGGTTCTTGTGCACTCCACTCCCCCTTGGTAAGATCTATACACCCATGAAGTTTCATGATCCTAGCTATTATACTTTAAGAGATATATTCCGGACAAGATTCAAGTATGAAAAACAACAAAGGGCAATAACTCAAAAAATAGGCCAGGTAGACTTATGGTTCTTGTACACTGCACTCCTACTTGGTGAGCTCTATCCATCAAATAAATTTCATGTTTCTAGCTGTAAATACTTTTAGAGATATACTCCGGACAATACTCAAGTATGAAAAACAACAAAGGGCAATAACTCAAAAAATAGGCCAGGTAGAGTTATGGTTCTTTTACACTGCACTCCTACTTGGTGAGCTCTATCCATCAAATAAATTTCATGATTCTAGCTATTATACTTTTAGAGATATACTCCGGACAAGATTCAAGTATGATAAACAACAAAGGGCAATAACTCTAAAAATAGGCCAGGTAGAGTTATGGCTCTTGTGCACTGCACTTCCCCTTGGTGTGCTCTATCTATCCATGAAGTTTCATGATTCTAGCTATTATACTTTTAGAGATATACTCCGGACAAGATTCAAGTATGAAAAACAACAAAGGGCAATAACTCAAAAAAAGGCCAGGTAGAGTTTTGGCTCTTGTGCACTGCACTCCCCCTTAGTGAGATCTATACACCCATGAAGTTTCATGATCCTAGCTATAATACTTTTAGAGATATACTCCGGACAAGATTCAAGTATGAAAAACAACAAAGGGCAATAACTCAAAAAATAGGCCAGGTAGAGTTATTGTTCTTGTACACTGCACTCCCCCTTGGTGAGATCTATACACCCACGAAGTTTCATGATCCTAGCTCTTATACTTTTAGAGATATACTCCGGACAAGATTCAAGTATAAAAAACATCAAAGGGCAATAATTCAAAAAATAGGCCAGGTAGAGTTATGGTTCTTGTGCACTGCACTCCGTATTGATGAGAAGAATATAACTGCTAAGTTTAAAGTCAATCGGACTTACGGTGACAGAGTTATGCTCCGGACAAAGAAGTGGACACCGCCGGACGCCCGGACAACCGGACGCCCGGACACCACGGGTGATCCCATAATACGTCCCGTCTTCGACGGGCGTATAAAAAGGTAAGCCAGATAGAAAAAAATTAGTATATAGGATATAAAGGAAGGGGGTTTTGTCCTATGGGAGTTTTGTCCTATGGGGGTTTTGTCCCATGGGGGTTTTGTCCATGGGCGTTTTGTCCTAGGTGGGTTTTGTCCTAGGGGGGTTTTGTCCTACACCCCCTTGGAATAAACATAGATCACGGGTGAAAATCAAGGGTGCCATATACATCACTAAGTTTGTCTAACATGATAGGATGGGATATGCATATATTATGTAATCATTTCCTGTATCGTTTAAAACACTAATTAAGACATGACCATGGCCTAAGTTTACCCTTTACCAAGCAATCAGTAGCTTGTCTTTCCGCTAGTGACTATAGTGATCTTTGAAAAAAAAAATGAACATAATGATAGCCACTATTTTCTGTTCAATTATCTGTACCTCCTTTTAACTCATTACAACTAAATCCTCTATTTTTACTCACAGTAGGAGAAAGTTGTGACAAATATTGGGGGAAAGGAGAAATTGCTTGTGACTAGCAAATTTTCTCACATTTTTGAAGCCTATTTACAATAATTATTCAATTTTGGCACAAATTAAGTTGTCATCTGCAACCTCTTTCAATGAAAAAAAAAAAACAATTTTTTTTTATCTGATCTTAAAATTCTTTGCCCAGTAATAACTCATTCATACGCAATCCTGTCCGTCTAAGCCCAACTAAAAAAAAAACTTCAAAAAAGATTGTGGAAAATGAAGAAATCGCTTGGTACAAGGAATTTTTTCATTATCCACAATGTTTTCTACAAAGACAAGCAAATAAAAAATCAGGACCATTAGTTGATACCTTAAGATCTATGGTACTGGAGAAATGTTGAAGGATCCTGATGGAATCTCTAGCCTGGAATTGCTGGGGTCCCTTCCAATTTTAAGGGATCTCGGAACAGTGTTACTGTCGACCCCTTAATGTGTCTGAATGGATTTTTTGGTAATAAAAAAAAGGAAATACATTCTAACAACCATGTAAAAGGAACATTTTGAAACTATGTTGGAATTCTAGATAAACAGTATGTTTATGAGGGAAATATGTTCATATCAATAATAAACACAGGTCTAAGTAGTTGATAACAGCAATTAAATTTAAAGCACCTCTCAATTTGGACAAGTCTAAAATTATGTCATTTTGGAATGGGATCAATGAAAAATGAGAGTATGACTAGAGGAGAAAATGGTGAGAATAAGGGGAAATGACTTATAATTAGTAAGTTCTCCTTTTGCCACACAGTTTTCGTGAATGTGTCAAAATTGACCAATGGCTGGTCTGCCCTTTACTTCATAGTCTCCGCCCATGAACTTCAACAGGAAGTTCTGCTTTGATTTTTGACAGCACGTAACAAAAAAGTAAAATGGTTGGTTGATGACCTAAGCGTGGTAACTACAGCTTGAAAAGGCTATAGTTACACTGTTTAAGCCGCCAAATCAAAAATAATCAAAAATAAAGGTAAACAAAAATTGCAACTAATGTTGGAGTTGATAAGCTCAGGTCAGGGCTGAATGAATTATTTGATTGGTTGGTATAGTCCTCTATTGAAAGTCTCGTTTGGTCAATATATTGGGAGGACAATATCCGAGATGAAAAAAATGGGAACGCTTTCTGTTCTGCTGTCTTATAAAAATCGGTCCATAATGAGATTCGTTCATTTTTTTATTTAATCCCACTCCCCACAATATATGGCCGAGATATCAGTTTGTTCACCAAATTGATCAAACAGCTGTTGCAGCTTCTTCCTCGAAATTGCCCTAGCTGATGGTCGGCATGTCGGTTCTTCTTCCCGTCGGTTCTCCGAGATCAAGATTGTTGGCACGGCGTCAGGTTTCAATCGGAGTCAAAAGTTCTTAAAACGTCATTTGCTAGTTTCGGGCTGATCAAAAACTTGAAATTAAAGTGTCTCACACAAAGCTTTGCATGACTCGGTGGCTCAAAATTTGTCATTGCTGTCTGATCACGGTTTAGTTTATGAATCCACAACTTTTTTCTTTTAAAATCAATCGGAAATCCTCTGAGTTCCCGATTCAACATAACAACCGTAAGCGGCACAGATCGTCATTATTTTGCTTTAAAATCGATTTTTTACGTATTATCGCCTGTATTTAGTACAGCAACCATTGGACATGAAAAACAGATAACTTCCACTATGACGTCACAAATGCAGGGGAGATAAGCGGTTTGGGGAATGTACAGGGGAAGTAAGCGATGCGCTGTTTTGGGGCAGTTTTAAATCTTGACATTTTTCGAATTAGACTGGTACCACTGTCGACTTTAACAAAAAGCCGACAGGTAAACACCGATTTTCGGTACATACACGGAAAGCCTGGCACGTTAGGTTTTTTTCCCTTGGACCCAGACTGTAGTAGAATAGTCAAAATCCCTGTTGGCAACACACCAGTCACTTTTCTACCAAAATTAGGTCCCTCAAACAATAACCTGCAATGAAAGAAACAATTTCCTAGCATGAATGAAGAGTAAAGCTTGAAAGAAAATGCTATGATTTAAATGCAAATACGAAATCGGTGTGAAATTTACCAATCACAGATATTTGACGTGGCCGTCAAATTCACTGAAAAATGAGCCGTTTTACGCAAAATTCAAATCCTAGTAGTAGTCACAAGGGAAATGATAGCCAATAAAAGGCTTGCTTTCTGTAAAGTAGAAACACTTCAAAGTCTCCCATGGCCACTTCGAATATTTCACCCTCTTCTGTAGACTGGGACCCTTACTAAATTCGAAAACGAGGCTTACGCATGCGCAACTAATTTTGTTGAAAAATTTGGACACGCCGCGGGATTTCCACCCAGTGCGATAAAAAAAAATCCTACTTTTGTAGTTTTAATGCATTCAGATTTAATGTTAAAACATCTTCACATGACCAATCGAATTTGTTTGCGAGAAAAACCTTGGATTGTTATCCTTTTCATGTAACATATATAAGGTATTCCGCGTTCCGCTTCAGTCATATTGTTTACAAACAATGGACCAGCCAATCAGATTCGATGTTTGGGTATACGTCATTAAACGCCCATCAGCCAATCTCTATATGCAGTCGTTTGGGATCTACCTGTCGGCTTTGTTAAAGTCGACGGCGGTACCGGTCTATTTTCGAATTGGTTTTTGTACATGTGCACGGTCTGCAATCGCGAAAATATTGTTTGTGTGTTTAATTAACACCATATACATGAAAAATAATGAATGAAAAGACAAAATAAAAATTTCTTTGAATTTGACCTTTAAGTACAACGTATAATTTTTTTCTAATATCATTTTTGATAGAATGACGAAATGGGTTGAACAATTGAATTTGTTAGATGATTCCGCTATGATAGATCTCCTATAGACAATATGTCCTGTCCGTCGTACAGAAATATATAACTAAGACAGGTGGAAGATTTTATGTACTTTATGTGGACTTTGAACAGGCTTTCGATTGCATACCGCATCAAAAGCTTTTTCTGTGCCTCGATAATAGAGGTTTTAAAGGCAAAATATATAGTATTCTAGCTTCTATGTATTCACATTTAAATTATTCTATACACGTAAGTGCAAATTAACTTACCAACTCCATAATGTGTAGCGTTGGAAGTAAGCAAGGGGACATAACAAGTACAGTCATTTTTAATCTTTATATGAATGAGTTATCTCGCTTTTTAATATAATCAAACCGCAGGGGAATTTTTTATATCCGAAGAGATAACAGATATTCTAAGTATTTTTCTTTGCAGACGATATGGCTAATTGTTCGGGGAAAGTTGTAGAATTACAACGACAACTGGACAGCATTTTTAATTTTTGACTAGAATATGGTATGGAGGTATATGAAAATAAAACTGAAGTCGTTTTCTTTCAAAGTGGCGGGCCACTCCGGGCAAATGAATATGTATTTTTTGATAAAAAGCCAGTAAACGTAACACCAGTCTATAAATACATGGGCCTTTTATTTACGCCCAAATTATCTTGGTCTAAAGCAAAAGAAAAACTAACTGCGCAAACAAAAAAAGTCATTTTACGCTTTTAAATCACTTCGGACAAATTTTGGAAAATCTCAGGCTCAAGATTACTTCCGGCTTTTTGATTCCATGATAAACCAATACTTCTATATGGCAGCGAAATCTGGGCAATAGAATACTCTGATACCATAAATTAGTCCAATTTCAATTTTGCAAACAAAAAAATTGTTAATTGTATGGCTTTAGGAGAATGTGGTAGGATACCATTATGCTAGATTATTTCGTAAGATGTATTAAATATTGGTGTAAACTGCTATTGATGACATCTTTTAGATATCCTAGAAAATGCTGTCTAATGTTGAAAAATCACGACGGGGCGGAAAGAAAAGACTGGGAATCAGGCGTTAAAAGTTTACTTTATAGATACGGGTTTGGTATAGTGTGGTTTAGCCAAGACATTGAGAATTTGAATATTTTCATCCAACGATTTAGATTAAGACTTACCGATTGTTATCCACGGGAATGGTCAAATAGTGTACACGGGTCATCTCGATGTGATGCGTATAAATATTTTAAATCATAATTAGAACCAGAAAAATATTTATCTATCGACATGCCATACAGTCATCTTAAGGCATTTTCAAGAATTCAGGTGATCTAACCATAAACTTAGCATTGAAACTGGTTGACACAACATCATCCAAAGAAATGAAAGAATGTGTACATTTTGTAAAGATCATTTTAATATTTCTTGTATTGAAGATGAGTACTATGCCTCTTTCAATTGTGCTAAATGTAAATGAGAAAAGATCACATTTGTTCGTACAATGGAAATATCACGCTGGACGACTTCCATAATATAATGAATACAAAGTGCGAATGGAAACTACAGAAAATCTGCTACTTTATTTATTTGATAATGGATAAAACATCGAATAAGTAGAAGAATCACTTTTAATGTCAAGAACTGGGCAGAATTCCCGAGATGCCAAAAAAGAAAAAAGAAAAACAAATCTATAATTTCCATGCAAGTCTTAAATCTTGTATATGTACTTATATGTTGTATTTTGGGCCGGAGGCCTTTATTTACTTCAAAATCATTCGTTCATTCATTCCATGCAATGAAACTTAGCCCTTTTCTGTGCCATCCCTAATTTTAAATCTTCGAAAATCTGCTTCTCCCAAACCATACGGCCTAGAGCTTTGATATTTAGTGTGTATCAATGTCTAATGACCCTCAACATAAATACTTCAAAGAATAAGTTTCTCCGGACATTAGCCCTTTTCTGTGCGATCTCTGATTTTACTCTTTGAAAATCTTCTCCTCCTATACCATTAAGCCTAGAGCTTTGATATTTAGTATGTATCATCACCTTATGACCCTCTACCAAAATACTTCAAAGAATTACCATGTGATGAAAATTACCTATTTTCTGTGCGATCCCTGGTTTTACAAAGGATAAGGCGCAGAGATTTGATATTTAGTATGTGTCAATGTCTATTGACCTTCTACCAAAATACTTCAAAGAATTACCGTATTCGCAGAATTAGCCCTTTTCTGTGCAATCCCTGATTTTACAAAGGAATATAGAAGGAAAGTTTTGATAATCTTCTTCTAGAAGGCCTAGAACCTGATATTTGGTATGTATCAGTTACTATTGACCCTCTACCAAAAAAACTCCTATAAAATACTGCACTCTAGGAATAAGCCTTTTTCAGTGCATTCCTGATTTTACAAAGAAATAAAGAAGAAAATGATTTAAAATCTTCTTCTCCAAAAAAGTAAGACCTAGCGCCTTGATAATTGTTATGTATCGATGTTTAATGACTTTCTACCAAAATACTCAAAGAATTACCGTTTTCTGAGAATTATCCCTTTTCTGTGCGATCCTTGATTTACAAAGAAACATTGAAGGAAATCTTTGAATATCTTCTTCTCTCAAACCATAAGGCCTAGAGCTTTGATATTTGGTATGCATCAGTTACTATTGACCCTTTACCAAAAAAAAAACCTCCTATGAAATACTGCACTCTGAGAATTAGCCTTTTTCTGTGCTAGTTATTATTTTACAAAGAAATAAAGAAGAAAAGTTTTAAAATCTTCTTCTCCCACAAAATAAGGCCTAGCGCCTTGATAATTTTTTATGAATCGGTGTTTAATGACTTTCTACCCCAATACTCAAAGAATTACCGTATTCTGAAAATTAGCTCTTTCTATGCGATCCTTGATTGACAAAGGAATAAAGAAGGAAATCTTTGAAAATCTTCTCCCAAACCATAGGGCCAAGAGCTTTGATATATGTTATGTATTTATGATTCTTTGGCTCAAACTGTGTCTTTTTTATATATATAAAAAAAGTACTGTAATTTGCAGATGCCACATGTGAGCGATTAGTGACCATCATGGTCCTCTTCTTGATTTTTTTTTAACTATATGGCCAAGGATATTCATATTTCATACACAGCATAACAACATGGTAAGCTAAAACTATACCTCTGGAGTCAAAAACGGGCCCGCTCCAGATGTCCTAATTTTGAAAAAAAAAAAGCTTTATCAGAGCAAGGTCAAAAGACTTATCCTCCAAAACTTTATGGTCTAGGACATTCATATTTGTAATGTAGCATAACTAGATGACTTTGTACTATTTAATGTAACATAATGTCCAAGGGATCAAAAACGGCCCCTCACTAGAGGTCCAAAATAGGGAAAAACGCACAAAGTAAGTTAAGACCAAAGGTATTCATATTTTGAATGTAGCATAGCCTGATTGTTATCAATCGTTTTTATGAGATTATGCCTGTAAGGTAAATCAAAGTAATGAAAGTACTGATGGTGGATGTCCCTGTTGGCATAGTAGAGTTATATGTCCATTTTTGTGTAAAAATTACATTTTTTATGAAGATAATATGATTAAGGCGAAACATCTCGCCTGGCCCCACTGGATGATTTCTATTCTGGTGTCCTGCGCAAGATCCCCATTTAAGCAAAAAAGAAAAAAATATTGCCACACACAGCATTCGTCTTTCACCGATTGAAACACGATAAGTAATTTACCTATAAAGTTGGCTGAGAAGCTAATGGCTAATGCACCTATACCAACCACTGCATCAATGAAATATTACCGAAAATGATGTTAAACCAAAATTCACTTTACGCTTTGGAAAACATTGTGGAAAATGGAGAAATTGCTAGTATCAAGCAATTTCTTCCTTTTCCACATTTTTTTCAATCCAAAAAGAATAAAATTTACAATTCCATCAACTTGAAATTGTCGTCTGCAACTTCTTTCAATTTGGAACAGTCTAATTTTTTTGTGTGGGAGTGGGTGAAAAGGCTAATGCAAAATAATAATTAACATCAAAGGAACATCTACCTTAAGCTATCTATGAGTAGATGTGTAATTTGAAAATAATCTTCAAAAAACTCCAAGGTCAAGGTCACAGCTCAAGGTAAAATGTGAATATTCTGTATTTCCAGAGTATTGCTCTTTCAATGATGGACTGATTTGAACTAATTGTTGATGTGCCCTTTTGATTTTTTTCAGATAGCTCCAAGGTCAAGGTTACAGCTCAAGGTCAAACGTGAAAATTAAGCATATCCAGAGTATGGATCCTTCAATTATGGATGGTTTTCGAAATAACTTACTACTTTGCTCAATTGTTTTCTATCATGAGTATATGTTCCATTTGAAATTTATACATATTGTTTAAAGGCCAAGTTCACAGCTCAATGTGGAAGTTTTGTTCAATTGTTCTCAGTCATGAGTAGATGCGCAATTTGAAAAAAAAAATCAGCTCAAAGGTCTAGATCAGTAAAATTAAACTTGTCTTGAGCATAACTCCTGAATCTATAGATGGATTTCACTAAACCTTTGTACGATTGTTCTATGACATGAGCGGATGTGTGTTTGAAACAAAATTTCATATTTGGGTTGCATAATAAATCTCTGACGGCTCTTGTATTATGTCATGGCCAACTTTGTCCATCTGGCTGTCTGTTAACAATTTCAGTGTGCCGACTCCTCCTACACTATTGATAGGAATGAACTAAAACTTGCAACAGTATTTCTCTATGATGTCTAGTTGTGCGTAAGACCATTGAAATTCAAATCTCTGTAGCCCTTCGTCAATTATCTGCCATTGACTTGAAAAAAATCAGTATATTTCATGTGTGCGCGACTCCTCCTACAATATCGATTGGAAGTAACTGACACTTGCTATAAGGATTGTCTATGATGTCTAGTTGTGCACAAGGTATTTGAAATTCATATCGCTGTAGTTGTTCTTGAATTATCTGTCCTTGATTTTAAAGGAATCACTATATTTCATGTGTGCGCAACTCCTCATACAGTATTATTCGGATAAAACTGAAACTTGCCAAAATGTATCTCTATGATGTCTAGTTGTTCATAAGACCTTTGAAACCAAAATCATTCAAGTCATTCTTGATTTATCGGCCCCTGAATTGAAAAAGAATCACCATATTTCATGTGTGCGCAAACCCTCCTACAGTATCAATGGAAACTAACTGAAACTTGCTACATTGTATCTCTACAATGTCTGGTTGTGCATAAGACTTTTGAAATCCAAATCACACTAGTCGTCCTTGAATTATCTGTCCTTGAACTGAAAAAAATATATATCGTTTGAGCGCAACTCCTCCTACAGTATTAATGGGAACGAACTGAAACTTGCTACAATGATTCTCTGTGATGTCTAGTTGTGCATAAGACCGCTGAAATGTAATTTAACTCCATTCCTTGAATTGTATACCCTTGAATTAAATTAAATCACCATATTTCTTGTTTGCCCAACTCCTCCTACTGTTTATTCAAAGGAAGTTGTAACTTTGCATAATGAATCTGCATAGTCTCTAGTGGTGCATTTGAACCTTTAAAATTAAGATAATTCCATTTCTTCATCAATTATCTGCCCTGGAATTGAAAAAGTTCCTAATTTCTAGTGTAAACAATTTTTGTAATGCTTATAACTTGTGCTTAGTATTGATTGAAAAAGATTGTAATTTACTACAATGATTCTCCATAGTGTGTACTTGTGCTTAAGATCTTTAACATTTTCTCACTCCAGTGATTTATTGTCTCCCCTTTGTTTAGGCAATTGCTTAATATAATCGTGTTTTTGTGAGCAATGTGACCCATAGTGCTGTTAATACAAACAGTGCTTCACAGTGAAGAATCTTAGTGTTGGAATAGTGCATAGGTTAACCACAACTCTCATTTCGAAAATTGTTATATTGTAATGTAGTATAATCATTCTAGATATAAAAGATTTTCCAAAAAGGAAAAGTTCCAACTTGCTCAGTCTGCACAATTTGTGCAATCTCACTAGGTTGAAACTTTTTACAATTTCAAGATTTTCGTCTTGTAAGACAAGTCACAATTGTATTCTTTTGGATACTGCCCTTTAGTTTAACTTTATCCGTCAAGGTCAGTTTTCAAAGTCATTTTTATCATAAATACATATGGTACAAATATAGTATTCCACTGACAAGCCCCTTCAGGTGAATATGCAGCACTCTATGAAGCTCTTGTTTATTTTTACCTTACCTGAACACAAACTGGTCAAGGTCAGCTTTTATAATCTAGCTGCGTCCGTCGTGTGGGAACATTTTGTGTGCTCTCTGACGGCCACAATTTTGCTTCAAATGTCTTGAAACTTTGTCAGATTGTTTCCTTGAAATCGCAGACAAATTGAATATTGGTTCACGTGGGGTCAACAACTAAGTCAAAACTTAGAAAAACCTTATGTGCACTCTAGATGTCACTTCGCCTGAAATGTCATGATATTTGGTCAGAATAATGTCTACATAATGTCCCTGTCAAGTTCAATATTGATTTATGTTGGGTGAAAAGCTAGGTTAAATCCTAGAAAAATCGTTTGTGCACTCCAGAGACCACATTTTAGGCACAAATCAAATAGTATTTTTCAGATTTTTTTGTTTCCATCATACCTCAGCTGTGTTCGATTTTGGGTTACATCGAGTCAAAAACTAGGTCAATATCTTATTTGCACTCTAGAGGCAACACTTTAGGCTCAAATCAAATAATATTTGGTCAGATTGGCTATTCCAGGATATCTCAGCCTAGATTGAATTCAGATGATATGGGGTCAAAAACTAGGTCGATAGGTCTTAGAAATACCTTGTGTGCACTCTAGAGGCCCCACGTTTTTGTCAATTGGTTTGAATTTGGTCGGAATGTTAGTCTACATGATGTCTCAGACAATTTCGAATTTGTTTCACATGTGGTCAAAAACTATATCGATAGGTCAAATGTTAGAAATACCTTGTGTGCACTCTAGAGGCCACGTTCTTGGCTCAAGGGATTCGCTATTTGATAAGAATCTCTATTTTCAAAATGAATGTATTTCAACATGTTCAAATTTAGGTCAAAATCTTCGTCACTAGGTTAAATTTTTAAAAAATCGTTTTTTTACTCTAGAGGCCACTTGTTTTGATCAGTTGACTGGATATCTATTTAGATTGTCTGTTTTCATACAAAACCTTAATCATATTAGATCACCTGGGATCAAAGACTACGTCTCTAGGTCTATATTTAAATATTAAGAAATCTTTTCTTGCACAAATACCTTGAAACTTTGTAAGAATGTTTGTTCTTGATTTCTCAGACGAGTTTTGATAACGAGCCACTTTTGGCTAAAATAAGGTCATTTGTGCTAATTTGCTTGTTATAATCAAATCATTTTTAAACGCGAGCTAAGCGGGCTATTAATGACCGTATTCTTGAAATTCTATAGTGACCCTATTTCCCAATGCTTCCCTTAACTCTACTGGACGCATACAATACTGAACATTCTGGGTAATAAGCAGATCAAAGGCTGCCGTTAACGGTGCACCTGAATTTCTTTGTGTGTCGAGCCTTGAATATCTTTTTTCATATTATGTCATAATACTTTAAAACACTAGATTCCTCTAAAGCTACGTTGTTGTTGTTGTTGTTCTAGTTTCCTCCACTGTCTGGAGAAACATAATTCACGGTCATGTGCAGACGCCTTCTTCGTTAATGTCTTCACAGTTTGGTAAATCCAAAATTCACTTTGTCGTGAGTCACTAAACACAAATAACAATATACAATATATACACCAGGACACCTTATTAACTTGGGTTTGTATAAAAAGAAAAACTTCACTTGAGATTAGATATGATAAACTGGCGTTTTTGATTTAGGGTCCAGCAAAGGCTTCTCGCTAAAGACTCGATTTTGGGGATTACAAATTGATAAGTTCTGCGTTCGTTGAACAGTTCCGGATCACAATCAAGATTCACGTTCAGTACAAAGTTAGTAAGGGCTTTCTCGCCGTTTGGCAAAGACACAATGTCCTTTTCGCATAGCAGGCACAACGGACTTGTTCTGATCTGGTTGAACTTACTACGTAGGATCTTGAGAATTACAAGTTAGGAATTTCACAACGCTGAGTAAGAGGAAAAAGGGGGGGTCTTGAGTTTGGTAATACGGGTATAAGCTAAGAATAAAGAAAACTTTGATTGGATTATCTACTTGAGTGGGCGTAACCATGGAACAGGCTTTAGATTTTGTTCACTGGGACATTTTGCAGGCGGAGAATTATGTAGCATCTGATCAGTCGTAAATTAGAACAAGGAGCTCCGGTTGTGATCTGACGCAGAATATAATCACTTCTCTTAATGCTGCTTAGAGGAAAACAGGGATCGAATTCAATAAGGTGCTCTCTCTCTTTCTTTCTCTTTCTTTCCCATTCCTCCTCTCTCTATCTATCTCACCTCGCTCTAATACTCTTTTCATTTTTGTTCACAAATACATATAACAAGATCAGTACACATTTGGGTAAAATCAACATTTCGGCACGAAACTACCAATAACCTCGTAACTATGGTTTTCAATCTGCAATGAGTACGATTTTTAGCACGATAATGATAACGTTTGATATAACGAAACGATAACTTTCGTTTTTATCAATTAACAATTTTAGCAGTAGATATTTCAAACTTCAGAAGGCCCCCATTATGTCTGTATTAAGTACAGATGAGAAATCTGTATTAAGTGCAGATAAGAAAGCAAGAAGCTATTGGTGGTAACTTCTTTTTTCATACCCTCTCGAAAAACCGGGACTTATTGTTTGACAGTAGTCCGACTATTGAAACTTGACCTATAGATATTTTCAGTTTAACTCAAAGACATGTTCAATGTCTGTTATTATAAGCTTTAGACCTTATGTTGACTCTTCTGAGGCCACAGCGTTTGACTTGCATCTCTTTTTATATTATTTTTTTGAAAAGCGATACTGTAGGGGCCGAAAACAACAGATTGTTTATTGCAAAGCAAACGATTAATTTGACAAATCCTGGTAACACCATCTTTTCCACCAAATGCATATTGCCCTAAAATTAGAGCTAATTCACCGTAATAAACATATCTACTGTTTACGTAAATGATTTTGAACAAATTGTAGATGGTCCAAAACATGTGGTACTAACAGCGAACAATGTTCTGATATCTCTTCCAAAGAAGTATAAAAAGTAAAAATTCAACATTCACGACAACAACAAAATTTCAAAATTATTAAGTTACGAGCGATTACAGTGCGATGACAACACTTTGATTTACAATGATTATTGATGAAATAGGAACCTACCTGAAGAAATCAGGGAGCGTTGTAAATCTTGCCGAGAAAAGGCAGTAAATGCTCTCTGGGAAGGCACTGCGCCCTCTTTGGGGCATTAAAATCTATCACGTGTTCGGCTTTTGAAATATAATGAACAAATGAAAAATCCTTCATTAAAAAAAAATCTGACGAATATGCATTAGGGGATAATTACTTTAATCAAAGAAAGGCAAACCTAGAAATAAATACCCATGATGAAAATCTAGCCTCGTATTGTTTCCTTATTCTCATCCACTGTTAGAAACCGATAAAACTTGTGTGACAACAAAGCAGCTAGAATTTGATGACCGAACTTCTTTTCTGCACTAATTTTCCATACTTATTTAAGGGAATTAATTGCTACCGAAATATAAAAAGAAGAATTTATAGATGTCGAATTGACCAAATTTCCGAAGACCAGCAAGGGGAGAATAAATTTGGGTGGAAGGTAGCTACTTGTCGTATTAGTTGTTGAATTTACGCATCGTTAATCACGTCAAACTTGAGCAGGCGACATGTAGTCGCTACTTTTACTAGTACAGGTAAAATCTATGGACTAGTATTCGGGTAGGGCGATATCACCTTACGTGCAGGTGTCATATCACAGTTTCTACTAATGCTATTGCTCTGAAAATTTGCAAATGCTTTTGTACCAATAACATCAACCTCGAAACACAGATTCAAAACTGACATTCATTTAAGCTGAATTTAACCCTTTTCGGACTAGAAAAATCTTGGTTAACCCTTATGTGCACATACTTTTGTGACCATCATATCAGCCTTTAGACTCAGATTCATTACTCTAACATTCATTTCAGTGGAATTTTAACCCTTTTTCGAACTAAGAAATTCTTGATTAAACCTTACATGCACCTGTCATATATCTTTAATAACTTTCTTTCAACCTATGCTATTTGTTTGAATCTTTGCTCCATTCTTTGTGACAAGCATATCATCTTCTAGACAAAATATCATTACTCAGACAGTCGTTTTAGTGGAATTTTAACGCCTTTTGGACTGGGAAATTCTTGTTTGACTTAACAATTTAATTGAAAGATTTTTTATCTCTATTACTACTTAGGTATTATGCTTAATGTCGACATTGAATTGCTGTTACTTACTATCCAGCACTTAGAATACCCGAGCGTTGCTGATCACTGACAGCTCTTGTTAAGATTCCCATGTGAGATTATGGATCGTACAATATAGGGATAGTATTCAAATTGGATGTAAAATCAGGGATCCCACAACAGAGAGCTAGTTTTCGAGTTAGAGCAATAATTTGAAGTTTGTCGGCAGGGTACCATTAGGCCATATAACATGCTAAATGTCAAAGCTTTAATGCCTCTCGGTTTGGGAGCAGAAGATTTTTTCAAGATTTCCTTCTTTTTTTCTATGAAGAATCGGGGATCGGACAATATAGGGCTAATTTTGCAAGTAAGAAATTGAATATTTTGGCAGAGGACCATTAGGCGATGTAACAGACCTCTCGCTTTTAGAGGAAACTATTTTTTATGTTTTTTCAATACGATGCTATAGAACCAGAGTTCTTTTGAATTTCAATTTTGTGATTTATTTGAAAGAGAATCACCAAAGCAACGGTTTCATCAAAATTTAACGGGTAGCTTAGGAGAAGATTTTAGCTCCGCTGGCCGAAGGCCAGCGAAGCTATATTGTCATGGCGTTGTGTCCGTCGTGCAAATTTTAACAAAATATTACAGGCGTGATCCTCAAATGACTCTTTGCCAGATTCCTTCATATAAATTTGATCGGTTGAAAAACTCGGCTTTTATTGTCATGGCTTATGTCCTTATTTGGTTTACAGTTAAAATTTTGTAAATACTTTTTCACCTAAGTTATAATTTTACATTACCTGACCTGACTGTTGTAAAACAGTGAAAACTTTGAAATACTTCTCCAGAACTATTTCAAAGGTTTTAGTGACCAGATTTATTTGTTAGGTATGGCAAATACAATTCAGCTTATATTGAATTCCTTAAATACCATTTGCTTATTCAGTACATTCAGGCCTGTGGAGCGATCAAGGCGCACCAACGCCTCTAGTTTGTAATTGTGAGGGACAGACAGACATAGGTATGCTGGACAACTGCCTTCTGACAGTACTTAACCTCGAGCACTTCTTGCTCAGGTAAGTTAAAATTTTGGGCGTGAGCATATCATTCTTACAGACGTAATGAAATAAATCTCAGGTGAGCGATTGAAAGTTAATGTTAAAGTTGTGAGTTTATAGTCTGTCACCACGCTCATGCGTGCTCTACCGACTCTACAACTTAACCCGACGATCATAGAGTTACAAGTCGGCTGTTAACACACGGCGCCTACGGCTAGCCACAGCACATTGGCTTGTAACCCTCACATGTACCCATTTATACACCTGAGTGGAGAGGAGCAACGTGGAGTTAATAATTTGCTCAGAAAAATTTCCATGACCCGAGCGGGATTCGAACCCGGGACCCTCCGATCCCGAGTCCCTTGTCCTACCACTAGGCCATGGACTCCACATTTTGGCTCTCTTGTTTCTATATAGGTCCTAACTCCATCACCCCGGTGCTCCAACCCTTTGACCGTAGGGTACTGACAGTATCAAATTTGAAAAAAAAGTCAATGTACTGATGCTTCTCGCAAATACCAAGGCTCTACACCATCTTGTTCAGGAGGAGATATCTTTATAGGATAAAGATATCCCCTTTGTTGCGTTAGCAACCAGAGTTTTAAATGGATCTCATTTCTTTTAGCATTTTTTAAATGTGGTCACCTTAGGGACATTGTTTTGCCAAATTTGGTTAAAATTGGCCCAGTGGTTTAGGAGGAAATGTCATTTACATATGAAGGTCGCCGAACAGTAATGTGATTTCAAAATATCTAGATACAGTTGTTCTCCGCCACGAGTGAATTTGCCATTTGAACCAAAGTTTTGGATAGCGTGTAGGTCAGAGCTCGAGGTCAAATGTTCAAATTTAGCTTGTCCCAAGCATATATCCTACAATATAAAAGTCCAAAATAGCTTTGCACAATTGTTCTCCAACATGAATAGAATCGCCATATGAAAAAATGTGCCTAGTTGCAAGGACACAGCTGAAGTCAAATGTTTTGCCGTTTCGTCATGTTGTTTCTGGACGACTTTCTTGTTATTATACCCAAGCTCTGTATTTTTGTTTGTTTGTTTGTTTGTTTGTTTGTTTGTTTGTTTGATCGTTTTTTAAAATCGCAAATCTTGAATGGCAGATTTTTTACAATCATCTGAGTACAGAGGAGTATGTTAAGGAGAAATAAGTTGATAGATAGTTTCTGAGACTTCACGGTATTTGTGTATATGTACATGTATTGAGTGATTTACACCCGATTTGCATGGAATACTGTTGTAACTCAGAAAACACCTTCTACCCATTTACAATTAATGGTAATTGCAAACGTTATGTCTTCATACACTTAATAGAAGTATTCCTCTTTGCATTTCTAAAAATAGATCAAGGAGATGCAAGGAAAGTGGTAGAAAGGAGGGATTTGTTTTATTGGTTACTGCTCTTGGATATGGAAAATGAATGCTTATTATTAAGAAGGGGAAATATGGATTATATATTTCAACCCATTACCAGACGACATAAATTTAGACTTGTTGAAGTAGAAAGTAGCTGCAGGTAACAATCTCAAGTTTGTAAAATATAGAAAAAATTTGACTTTTAGGATAAAAAAAACATTGTTGACAAAGTAAGAAATTGCCTGTAACAAGTTAAAACGCAATCCATTACTTCTCCACAAAATCTTAGACTGGTTCAAACTGAAAGAAGTTTTAAGTTGCTGGAATTTAGAAAATCTTTGCCTTATATCATTGTTCACAATGTTTTCCCAAGTTTTTTCTTGAGGTGCTCATAAAGTGGGATTGAGTGGGAATGGGTTAAATGAAGATGCTTTTACTTAAATTGATATAACTTACTCTCAAGTTCCTTGACCTGTCAATGCCTTTTGACGCCACTTCAGAAAACAACATGGGAAACAAATATGCAAAATGAAACAATTGCTTCATTTCCAACTATGTTTTTTACCCAGAAAGTTGAAAAAATTATTTTAAATTATCATCTGTTTCTCCTTTCATTTTGGGACAGTCTAAAATTTGGCCGTCTGGTAATAGTTTAAAAAAGAGAGTAAAAACCCTACAACCAGGGTGGTAACTCTAAATTCATTTTCAGTGAAATTTTGTGACTTTTTTATATGAGGTTTTATTACTAACCTTATCCTTTAGAACGTTACAGCCGAGGTTCAGGAAAAATGCACACAAAACAAGACCTTCTGCAAAATACGTTTTTAGAAAACACACAGTTATTGCTATAGTACTACATTTACGCCCTGAAGAAATATACTTTAGGAAAACATAATAAGAAAAGGAGAAATTACTTTCTATCTTTTTTCACACTTTTGTCCACTCTTTATGACACATATTTTCCGTTTACAAAAATGAAATTGTTGTCTTGACTTCCTTCAATTTAGACCTGTCTTAAAATTTTCCGTGTGTTAACGAGTTTTAAGATAGATGTTCTACAGGTCCCAGGATTTGTATTTTGTGTGGTCTAGACGTTCAATTAAGGCGATTTTCAGGACCTTCAGTCCTTTGATTTTTTCTCTCTGTTTTTTGGGGGGGTAGGGGGGTATATAGGAGTCGGTCCGCCCATCCGTCCGTAGGTCGGTCTAAAGCTTTTTGTCCGCTCTATTTCTCATAAACAACTGGCTGAATTTTATTCAAACTTCACAGGTATACTCAGTATCAAGCACAATTGTGCATATCCTACTTTGGTTACACTCAATTTACTATTAACGGAATTATGGCCCCTTAATGAAAAATCTTGTCCTCTCATTTCTATAAAACTATTCAACGGATTTGATTCAAACGTCATTATCAAGCAGAGATGTTTATATCCTAATTCGTCTTCGGTCCATTGTCTTTTGAACACATATGGCCCTTTGATGAATAATCTTGTCCACTCATTTTCTCAGCCACTAGTAGTTTTGTACTGAACTACTAGTTGCATATGATTCAAGTTTAACCGAAGCAGTATCAATAAAAGGTGTGAACTTGCTATTAAGGTTTACTTTTTTTTAGGTTTGGCCTTTTTTGGAAGAAAGGCTCTATTCTAGTGACAAAATGTATTTTCTGTGGCAAGGAACCATTGTGGGTATTAATCATATTTAGTGAAAGTCTAGTTCCATTCGCAAAGTGATTTGTTATTCATCTGGTATCATGCTTAGCTCTTTAGCTTGACCTCTGATCTGCTTTCTAAAATTTGAACGACAAAAGCTTGATTGGCATCGAGACTCAACTAGGTGTTCTTCATGGTGCTAGCAAAATTTCACTGTAGTTTGCTTAGTAATGAAAGCAGGAATATATCATCTGTGATTTCTGAATAACCTATTTCTTGGTTATTTTAAAACTGTCAGGAGTCAAATGTTATTGTTGTAAGGCCTGGCATCATGTTGAACCTTTGATATTTACCGTAGACTTTCTTTCTGAAATTTGGGCCAAGATGATGTATATTTAATTGTATGGAGTAAGTATGGAGATTCCACCTTGACATTTCACCGTCCTTAGCTGTCGAGTTTACCGGCAATTGAATCCTGGCAACGAGATGCATCTCTCATATATTTGTAAACCAAACCTTTGAAAGCGCTGAAAGCCTGGGATATATATTAACGAGATAGATATAACCTGGACAGATAAAGTTTGATGTCCGGTTTATCGGATGTACTTTCTGCCCAGATCTGATGTCGATTATGCGTAGATCTGCCAATTTGAGCGCTAACGGACAGAACCTGTCCACATCTGTCCGCTTTGCAAGTACTGTAACGATATGTATACATATATATAGATATACATTTTTACAATAAACGTTTACGGACTAAGTTGTCCACAAACGTGCTCGATTTTCAAAATTTCCTCGGGGAAAAGCCAATATATGATCCCGCCTTTTAACGCAAAGTGGTTAAATAGATGAAGCCATCGGGAACAGGAGGCGTCTGTATCGCCCCACCAACCTGTTTAATGACGAGTAGACGCACAATGGACACCAGGTCATGACAATAGCCCGCTGGCTTTCAGCCAGTTGAGCTGAAAAGAGAGCGAGAAAAATGAAACGTGTATCCAGGCTCGAACTATGAGGTTCTCGCGTGCGATGCGAGCATCCTACCACACAGGCGCATTTCTCTAAGTAATTATGCACTCTATAGTCTACAGGTAAAGTGAGAAATGGAGAGAGAGAGAGAGAGAGAGAGAGAGAGAGAGAGAGAGAGAGAGAGAGAGAGAGAGAGAGAGAGAGAGAGAGAGAGAGAGAGAGAGTGAGTGAGAGAGAGTGGAAGCGATAGAGGGAGGGCGGTCATGTGTCAGGTTTACATTGTAATGTGCACCTCTCAAAAGCGATACCAGTGCTTGCATGCAGACGTCACCCTTATCTAGACTGGTATCGCTGTCGACTTGTGGAAGCCTACGTCCGCGCCAGTCTACCTTTTATCGGGAGTATTAATAATTACTCGGAGTCGTATAATCCGATCAGATCTATTTTTCATGCGGTAGAAGATTCTATTAATTTCGTTGTATGTTTTCATACTCAAATCTGCGTTGGGCAGAATTTTACTGTTTTAATTGTAGCCTTAGATTGTTTACACAATCTCAGACTAAAAATGATCTGACAGAAAACAAAAGTGTTGTAAGATATCAGCGCTATTAGGAATATATTGTGACATGTTGAAACACATTCATTGAAACTATGTATTAAGTATAAATGATTTTTAACAGGAATGTATACCAGACTTTTAGTGAAAGGCTTTACATTACTTTCGACATTTATCCGTGAACATTGTGTTATCTGATATTACTTGTAGTCTAGACCCATTTTCACACAAGGTCATGTGATGAACGTGGTTTTCATATAGTGGTTTTTATATAAAGACAATCAAATTACATTTCATAGCTAAATAATGCAACATGTTGATACCTTGCGTCAATCTGTCGACAGACAAAAAATCGGGGTACCACGTAAATTAGGGAAGGTTCTCGTATATCATTTAACCTCACCCACTTTGAAAAAAAAGTTTGAAATATTTTCATAATATTTTTCGTAAAGGGATTTTCCAAATCGTGAAACTGTGACAGATAAGTTTGTAAGATATATTTCTCACAATTTTTATATCTTTTAATCAAGTAGTTTGCTTTATTATATGAGTAGAAAAAATGGGAAGTTCTACCTGAGAACGCCCTCCGCTCTAATAACTCTTTCTCACCTATATATGTAATCGTCAAATCATTTCTCGATTGTATCTTTCACTTTGTTTCCTTTTCATATTTTGTTACCGGTTCGATCCCCGGTCGCGGATAAGTGAGTATAATATTCTCAATCCAATTTAAAAGTTATGTCGTTGTTTGGAAACATCATGCACGTTTGTCGAAGCAGTGGTTAAAATCAATTCTTTAAGACCTTACTTTGACATATCTCTTATGAAGTGGTCAATATATTTTGTGCATGAAAAGGAAATATACAAGTAAAATAGGAAGAACTTGGATAAATCTGCATCACTTCTCGACTATATTGTCTTATATATCCTGGCACAGTGGGACTAAAGCTCTTCCGAAAATCGTTGCAGCATTTTGTCTTTGTCATCTATAAATATGCATACACATTAATGGAAAGCTCGGCTTTGTGGACATTATACCGCTTAAAGCTTTGCATATTGATAGCCTAGTAAGCCTCCCGGGCCTACAGTAGCGAAAATGTGTAATGGTCAACGTTTTATTTATTCGAACGTATTGCGTTGTGCTGTCATTTTTTCTCCACTGGCTGAAAACCAGTAAGCTTTAGTTATGGCGTTGTGTCCGTCGTGCTTGCATCCGTGCGCCCGTCCGTAAACTTTTACTTCAAAAATATTTTCTTCAGATAGTGAAAGCTTTGAAAATCTTCGTCATAGAAACCAACTTTTACAGGAATGATCAATTAGTGGCTTTTTATCAGATTTTATACAAGATTTTTTTTAAACATGACTTTTAATAAGTTTGTCTAATTTCCATATATTGAATATAGTGAAAACTTTAAAGCTCTTTTTCTCGGAAAGCAGGATATAAATTTAACCAAATGTAATAGGAATTATCCTTTGCAGAACCATTATCAGATTTCTTCAATGAATTAGACTGGATGAAAAACCTGGCTTTTATGTGTGGTGCTTATGTTTATATATGGTATATACTGTAATCTTCTCGGAAACCAGTCAACGGATTTCAACCAAATATTAGAGAAATGATCCCCAGGTGACTTTTTGTCAGATTCCATCTTGTACTTTTGATCGGTTGGGAAAAAAAAGCTTTTATAGTTGTGGCTTATGTCCATTTAAGGTATGCAGTGAACATTTTGAACATTTTTTTAATACATGTTCTTTGTATAGACGTTTTATATATGTAGATTTCAATAAAACATATAATCACCGCAAATATTTACATGTTTAAATTAAAAAAAAAAAAAATAAAAAATAAAAAGAATCCAAGGGAATTTATACAGTTTTTATTTCTATGTATTGTAAGTTTAAAGCTTATGTCAAAATAACTGATGATTTAACATCTTCTACAACGTACAACCTTGGTTTTGAAACTAGATGATTTTACGTCGCTTTAATCTTTTAATATTTACAGGGATGACCTATATACTGCTCTAAGAGTAAAATCCCAGAAGGTTTGGTTATAACAAGCAAAATTCAAAGTCATACAATGAAATACAATCAAATGGAATCAAAATACAATAAGAGTAAACAGTAATAACAATCCGTATAAGCTCAGAATGACACAATGGCTCCTAAATTAGAGAAACGGGACAGTTCTGTTACTTTTGTGCTTGATGTTTGTCCCGAAATAAACTTTAACAAGATAACTGTTAAATTCTCTGTATTGTTAGGTTCCAAGTCAGTAATAACAATTTATGTTAGAGAGCGACATGACATGTATATATGTACGGCCAAGAGAAAGTTTTATAGGCGAAGTATGGTTTACAATTTGAGGCATTTAAAATGCTTTAATTTCACGTTGGTGGTTACTTAATCAATGTCGTTACTAATGCTTTTTCAATCTGTAATTTCGACGTTTAACTTTCCCGTCGCCGGTTTGTTTTATATTTAATTCCCTGATAATGATTATATACACTAATTGCCTTTGATATTTCGGTCAGACAACATCGTCGGAGATCAGTGGGCGTGGTCAGCGATTCGTGGACTGAACACATTTTTTAATGAATATGTTTCTATTGAAATTTCATGATACTACTGTCGATTAACTCGAAGAGATGTGGTAGTCATGTGACCTATACTTCACGGAACACTTTGCGATCTTGACTAGAGAGTCTGTCCTAATCTATCATGACTCAGGTCGGCAATGCATTTTTTACAATAATCACGCCGGCTAATACCTTAAATACGATTTAAAGCGAATTTGGGGGGGGGGGGGAAGCTGAAAGCGCTGTAAGCCTGAGATATGTTTACAGGAGATACATAATCTGGGCAGAATAGTTTGATGGTCGGATTATCGGAGGTACCACTTTCTACCAAATCTACTGTCGATTATGCGCAGATCTGCCAATTTGTGCGCTAGGGACACAACATGCCCGCAATAATTTTCATCCCGTTGAGATATTGTAACGATATATTTACATGTATATATCGTTACATATTTTTCACCCGATCGAAAGCTTTGAAGGAATCTGATAAAGGCCACCAAAGGATCTTTCCTGTGAATTTTGGTTAAGTTTTGTTGAATTATGTTCAGTACTTTCTGAGAAGAAGATTTATAAAGTGAAAGTTGACGGACGGACGGACGGACGACGGAAACCACATCATGGCAAAAGCTCGAGTAAGAGAGATGGGGGAATGGAGCGTGTAGCCAGGTTCGAACTAGGAGGCTCTTGCGTGCGATGTGAGCATTCTACCACAGAGACCAATTTTGCGCTTTATAATCTCCAGATAAAGAGAGCGACAGAGGGCGGGTTAACCAGGTTAACATGATTATGTACACCTCTCAAAAGCGGTATGTAGATGTTGCATCCTTTGGGTAGAATTCGAGGTAAAAATATATAGACACAAAGTCCGAGCACGACCAAACTGTTTTCAGACAGTGCGAATATGATCCTTTGAATGACCAATTACTTTGTTAAACAAAACATTCTAATCGTGCGTAAAACCGACAGATTCGCTTATCAGCTTTATACAGCAACTTTCGTCTAACCGGACCGTTTTAACATTGTTACTCTAGAATAAGTAATATTATTTTGGTAAGGAACAAACACCTTACTTTATCATAACAATATGATATGATTACATATGTTTAATAATTTCCAATATATTATATATCTCATTTCTTTCTTTCCATTCATTCGTCAAGTTTTGCTAATTTTGCCAAATTCAGAACACTCACGCGAAAGTACTGTAGATTTCAATGAGTCATATCTCGCCTTCGTCCTTCTGCCTCAATCGGGCGTATTAATTTATGGTCAGATCCGATCTACTTTTCAAGCGACAGAAGATCACATTGATTGCGGTAGAAGTTTTTACATTATGTTTTCACATTAAACTCTACATATCAATTTCCGGTTTCTGCTTATTAACTAAATAATCATGCTCTTAAGTTATTTTGACGTTGTTGACTAGTTTAAATCAACATTAACACATCAAACCTTTAAATTGTGTCGTCGACTTTCAGCTTGGTCCCTTTTCTTAAGATTTTTAGGGTTCTTAGGCCGTCTGTAAGCAAAAACGGATATCGCTCGACTACCGGGCGCGGAAGATAATTTGAAACTATCTTCATCATATTAAACTACCATGTGCAAACAATAACGTTGCATGGATCAATTTTTTTCTTTTTTTTTCTCAAATCGCTTTAAATAATCTTTTTTCTATATTGTTTTCGGATCGTGAATTGAGAGCCTGCCTCTTCACTGACAGTGAGTGATAAACAATTCTTAACAAGCATTTACTAATTAGTCCATTGGGACACATTTGCATATTTCAGTGTTAATGGTTCCTAAATTTTAACGAAACTGTAAAATTGGCCGGTTGTGTAATGTTTGTCCTGGTCCCCAGGGAGAGAAGAGACGTTCGACGGACATGGTTGAGTGAATGTGAGATAGGATCTGTGGTTGTAGGCCGCCCGCGATGACGTCCTGAGGACCGACATATCTGGCCCGTGAGATGCCGGGGTCCGCGGGGAGCACATTTAGATATTGTAGCCCCCGCCTGGGATGCCCGTAGGGTGGGCAGGCCTTCACTGGTCAGGGTAGCTATATGCTCCCTTCATCGAGGTGTATGGGACGCCATTGCGGGCGTCTTCGCTGTTGGTGACTAGGGCGCTCCTATGCGGGTTCGGGCGCCTCACTCTTTTAAGTCGGGGACCCGGTGCGTTGGGTGTATCGGAGTAATTTTCAGATCCAGGGCATTGAGTTAGCATCCTCCCTCGTGATCCGGGCCTTACGCCTTCTGCATCAGGCAGGACATACTCGATTTTCGACCTTACGGGATACAAACCTGTGATTCATATAACCAGCAGCCTATCAAAATCGTAAAATTCTACCCCCATACAAATCAAGGGCTAGACATAACATGTTAAACTTTTAGCATAAAAATCCATTCTTAAAATATCTTTATAGTTTAAGCCAGTGTGGCTCTGGAGCCCAGTGGGGTCGGGTAGGATCGATCCCTTCTTCGAGTCGTTTCCTCCCGATCCTTGTGGGTCAAAGAGCCTCCCCGAAGAAACAGTTATTAGATGATGTTAATTATCAAAATTTGTTAAAATAGCCCGGACCGAGAGTGGGTCATGGATCAGTTCACGGTCAACCCGCGGCCGAGGCTGTGAATTCAAGTCTTTAATTCAGTTGACTGCTGAAAATCGATTGACAAATCCTATATTGACCTAGGAGTAGAGAAAAGTGGATTGACCTACTTTCGCGATAATATACAGAGACAAACTAATCTCAGTTATGCCCCGCCTTTCTCAGACAAAGTACTGCGTTCTTTATACTTGACAAAAGCAGGGAGAAAAGATTGAAATACAGAAAAAACAGTTTTCAAGTTGGTTTTATGTCTTAACAACGCGCCTGCCAGGTTGTCCCTCCATCTAGCACGTCCTAACTAAGTTTTACCGCGCGCTTGATAAAGTACGCATCGCATCTTTTGCGTTTTATTACGTTGTTTCAAAGACCTTTTAGATCGCAACACGCGCTTACTGCGCGATTGCTACGTTCACTGCGCCATTCGTGATCTTATTTTAAATTGAAGTCCACGCACTTCTCATGATATGAACGCAGTTCAATCTTCCCGCCCATATCATGTTTATACTTCGTCAATGAAGACCATATTGGGCTGGCACTAGGTCAATGCCGTTGTTCCCTCGTCCTTATTGAGAACTGATTCGATCAGGTCCTCGTTACGTTTTTTGAACATGTTAAAAGTTCACCTACGTCAGCCAAAACAATAAAGATTGCATCACTTCCTTATCGGTTTCTATTGCGTTCCTTCTACGTCGTACAAGTTCGTACTGCGTCGGACCGGTTTAACATTGACCTAGTTGGAACTTGGTCTAGTGTAACTTGGGTTTTAAAGATGCATCCTACGTCTCCCATTAGCCGGACTTGATTGTTTGCGAAGGTGGGTCAATCCACGTTCCGCTGAAATCGTTATACACCAAATCAGCATCGAAACTGCATTTAATTTATCGTGTTAAGTGCTATACACTGACACAAGACTTATTTTTTTGTATATATTATATTTAGTTCTAAATAGTCTATAAAAAAAACTGTGATTCTTTTAATAAGGTAAACTATTGGTCATCTATAAGGGGTAAGACTTAGGTTATTACAACCGTAAACTATAACTCTAGGACACCCTGCGGTATATCTATAAGTAATGACTTGCACATTTTATTATGGTGATTCTGAGCTGGGGTCTTCCTCCTATTATCTATACTTTTCATTTTCAGTCTTATCTTATTAAACCACAGGTGTAAGAATTTGGCAAAACAAACCAAACATTAGTTCGAAATTCAAGTCCCAAAATAACGATAGCTGCTCGGCATATGTCGGAGGCGAGGGTACCCCCCCCCCCCCAGTCGAGTACCCCAGTGAAGGCCCTGGGTCAAAATCTAATGAGGCTGTTGATTGATTGGATCGTGTTGAATTAAAAAAAAGAGGAAAGATTGGCATGACTGATTATTAATTCATTGCTTTTTGAGAGAAAAAATAATGGTGTTTATAATGACAACGGTTTTCAATAAACAGTTTTATAAACAAATTAATTAAGATTATGTTTAGTTATCAAGAAACTCGCGAATATGTAAATATGTATACAGCTGAATAAGGTGTAGTTTAGACGTCATAGTTGTCTCTCTCTCTCTCTCTCTCTCTTTCTCTCTCTCTCTCTCTCTCTCTCTCTCTCTCTCCGTCATTCTCTTTCTCTCTCTGAACCCCCCCCCCCCCCCCAAAAAAAGGGAAACGTCATCTATACTATTGATTCAATTTATACCAAGGTTGTACCTCAGGTTGTCCACTGTCAAAATAGAAAAAAAATGAACAGTGAGGAAATTATATTGACATGTCTCTTCTCCTGAACCAGAATTTTTACATCCTTGTTACATTGCATGGAACATCAGTTAACGGACTTACGCATAAATAACTTCAACCACGATCCTTAAGTGACAAGGGACGGAACCTTCGATCTTGGGAAAGGGGGTCAGGTCAATGAACAATTAAGAAATCTATTTAAATGACTTGTATTTTCTGCCAAACCTTGTCGCCATTTTGGTGTCTCAATTTCCAAATGACGTAAACAATTGAATATGTGGAAATCTGAAAATCTATTCTTTTCTGGAACTACTTAGATAAGCCCTTTATAAGAGCGTTTAAGGAGCAACCCAGGGCCGAGGATCTTTTTGTCCAAAAAGTTGATCTAAAATTGACATGATTATTTTTAGATTTTATTTAAGAATATTTACTGTGTATACATGATTGACATATAGGTCGAATGCTATTTCTGTCAGAAACATGGGTCCAAACTTTGGGTAGCCTGCTCACTAATCGTTGATAAGCATACATGGAATATTGCCATTTCTCTCAGTTACTAATTGCATTCACCGCATTCCAACATCGCAGTACTTTCAGTGCTTTGGTATATAAGTTTTGGAATGTTTGTCATATTAAGGAGTTACTTCTCAGGCTTGAATGAGTAAGTTGATACACTCTTTTCATTTTGTATAAGAAAGGTTGGGATAACAACTGTCATGCGTTCTGAACGAATTACTAGTGTTTGAGGAAATGAATGATTTCGAATTAAAGTAGTTGGTTCAGGAGCGAAATGTTTGATATGCAAGTTTGATGGGTAATGCATTGGGTACCAAGAACTTTTAAAACGGATTTTACAAGAAGAAAGATGTTTCGATACCGTTTTAAGTACGACTTATCTGTTCGGGTCACTTAATTTTCAACCTTGTATATAATTTAATACTATTAATTTAATGACAACTGAGATGCAATTACGCTTATGACTGTTTTGGTTTAGAACAAACCAGAATAGGATAGACTGAAAACTAAATGTGACGTTGGTCGTCACAGATACTTCCAAAACAACAGCACTAATCTCAGACTGCATTTCATATACTGGTAGCAAATGGTGCCCATTCTATGTAACTGTTTCTATACTTATTTTCATTTTCACAGAACTGGACGATGAGTGGTATTGAACATATACAGCGAATCTCGTTAAATGCTTGTCGAAGATAAAAACACTCACCGCATTCCTTCCATATGCGTTGTTTCCATCATGCATTAGTATGTCCGTCCGTACGTTAACTTTATTCTCCTCAAACATTACCAGTTAAAATTCTATCAATTTTACAGGAATGATCTTTAGGTGATTCTTAATCAGATTCTTCCAGAGAAATGTGATGGTATGAAAAACATAGCATTTATGGGCGGAGCTAATTTTCTTTCTTTGTGTATAGAAACAATTAAAAAAAAACTTCTTCTTGATAGAGATGTGTTATTTGTGTGAAATACACTTAAATCTGACTTAATGATTTTATATTTTACATGACTTAACTTGACTTTAGTAAAATAACAAACAGTTTGAAATTCTTAGTTGGAACAATTTTAAAGATTTCAGTGACTAAATCTATTTGCCGGATATAGCAACGATTGAACAGAATAAAATGAAATCATGAAAACATTCTCTAAATAAGTTTATTTAGGCCTGTTGGGGCATGCAGTCGCTCAAGCGCCTTAGTTCTTTTTCGTGTATTATGGATGAGGCACTGTACATATCCAGCAGGTTCAATAAAATTTTGTCTGCAATTCGAGAGATAAGCCTGCCACTTCTTTTGTGTCGGCCATTTGGAAATGATTTCTATTTTGCAATTTTTACCATAGATTTGATCGATTAATTGAAATAAATATATCCGGCAAATTTCGAGGAATTCTACCTCAGATCTCAGTCATTTTGCAAATGACGGACATGTTTGCCTTTTCAATAGAATTGAAGGAAGGGTGAGACTTATAATAATTACATTATTTCAGGAAATCTTTAAATGAAATGATCAAGACATATACCTGTAGAATTTTTCCTATATTACCATTTTGACAATGACGGCCATCTTAAAATAGCGGCCATTTAATTTTATTTTATTTCCCTTTTTTTCAAATCGATTAATGAATGATACTAAACATGCCAATAAAATTCTAAGAAATTCTGCCAAATAGTGTCTGCGATATTTTATTGCAGATGTTTTTAAAATGGTTTGCCATTTTGAAGATTATATGCTGTATAGAAGAAATATAATCATTGTACGGTCGTCATTGGGAAATCATATCTTTGGGAAACAACCCATCGAAATCATAGAAAACGTACTAAGTGTTAAGTCTCTCGCTTCGATGCCCACCGTGACCGGAGTTATCGTATAAATAAGAATGACAAATTGACAAAATCTGTAAATTAGTATTGATAGATCGGGTGATTCTCTCGCAGCGGAACTCATATAACTAACACATCCTTGAGATTTACGATTTATTTCTGAACTCTACTACCGTTCTTTACCCTTATAGCGTTTACAGATGGAGGATGTAACAGTATTAGCCTCGGATATGCGCGATTTAAATACCACTGTAATGATGTTCTTTATCGCTGTAGCATGGTGGAAGCCATAATGTAGTGGAGAGGAACAAATATTTGGGCAAGTGATTACAAAATTTATGATAACGTTAAAGATCAGTACCCTTCACCTTTTACCGTTGTTGAAGAGCTCGGGGATAACCATATGGTTTTGTTGATTTTTTTGTCGACAAATAATGTTTATGGACCATTTCGACATGTTTGTTTTTTTCTTTTGTTTTGTCATATCGCAAATTAATTTAGTAAGGTAAAATGACTATTGTTTATCCAGAGAATTACCCCACCCAGAATATAGTTCAAACGTAGTGCAACAAGAGTTGGGGTTTCCTTCGCATGACGGATACAGTTTTCTTTAACTCATCAAGTACTGGTTTCGATGGGACCTTTCATATAAAGGAGATCACAGGGAAATATTGTATTCCCAGACGGAAACATTTTAGACTGATCCAACTTGAAAGAAGCTGCAGACGATAATTTGGAACTGGTGGAATTTCTGCTTATTCGTCATCTTGGATAGAAAGCAATGTGGACAATGAAGAAATTGCTTGATACAAGCAATTTCTCCATTGTCCTCAAAGTTTTCGAGATTTTTTTTCTTGAGGAGCGTAGAAAGGAGGGCTTGAGTGGGAAGATAGAATTTGTGTGAAGGGCAGATTCTTTATCTCGATCAAACCCGGACTTGTAGACAAGAAATATTCGTGATTGCAGCATGCAATTCTCATCCATTTGACGGGAAATTGCCTCTTGAAATCTAAAACCAATTATTTGTAAACAAAATAGTTCGTGCATGACTCCACGCATACGCCTTTTCTTGAGTGTTAATTTGATCATTCCTTCATTAATTCCTTTGCTCGCACTTACTTAAATTTGATTAATTGTGCATCTATTGAAAAAATGGTAAATAAATGAAAATGCGCCTTAAACCATTTTCGATTTCGATTTCCTAAAATTTCACCTTTACTCGTAACGAGTATGTAGGGCCCGAGATCGATGGTCGGTCACAATGATCTGGCAATGAGCTTCGATCCTGCTTAGACTGACGTGAAATACGCAGTCTGACCAGGGTGGAAATCTTTCACTCTGTCAAGATTTAAGTAAATTGATGGTCAGCCACATCAGCTCAGAGGGGAGTCACAATGAACACTCCGACAGGGCAGTAAGTTTGAGATACCAGAGGCAACACAGCTTGTTGTCGGAGACATTTCCAAAATAAAGAGCTGTCCTTCGCTAGGTCATCTAAACCTCTTAACTACAAAAGAAAAAAGATCTTAGTCGCCTAATTTGGAAGAGATTTCAAACCAAGTTTCATTGATGAAGTTTGCAGCTCCGTAACGAATAAATATTAAAAGGTCAGTCAGTTTGTTAACGAGCTGGAAGTTCCACTTAGACATTAAACAGCATTAATTTGCAAAACCTATGGCCTGTATCATGTAACAAAAGATGGTTGTTAGTGGCTTAAACGTCGTAAATACAGATTGAATCACCTAAAGTTACAAAGTTAAAGTTGCTTAACTAACAAAAAAATTAAAATAAATGTTAGCCAATGTTGGAGATCAAAGTTCACTTCTGATCTAAATGCATGATTTGATTGGTCGATTGATTGTTTGATTGACAGCTAAGATCGTTCACTTTACATACTGAAAAGTAAATACGTTCGAACTGTTTATCATTGACAGCTGAGATCGTTCACTTTACACACTGAAAAGTAAATACGTTCGAACTGTTTATCATTGGCAGCTGAGATCGTTCACTTTACACACTGAAAAGTAAATACGTTCGAACTGTTTATCATTGACAGTTAAGATCGTTCACTTTACACACTGAAAAGTAAATACGTTCGAACTGTTTATCATAGACAGCTGAGATCGTTCACTTTACACACTGAAAAGTAAATACGTTCGACTTGTTTATCATTGACAGATGAGATCGTTCATTTTACACACTGAAAAGTAAATACGTTCGAACTGTTTATTATCGACAGCTGATATCGTTCACTTTACACACTGAAAAGTAAATACGTTCGAACTTTTTATCATTGACAGCTGAGATCGTTCACTTTACACACTGAAAAGTAAATACGTTCGAACTGTTTATCATTGACAGCTGAGATCGTTCACTTTACACACTGAAAAGTAAATACGTTCGAACTGTTTATCATTGACAGCTGAGATCGTTCACTTTACACACTGAAAAGTAAATACGTTCGAACTGTTTATCATTGACAGCTGAGATCGTTAACTTTACACACTGAAAAGTAAATACGTTCGAACTGTTTATCATTGACAGCTGAGATCGTTCACTTTACACACTGAAAAGTAAATACGATCGAACTGTTTATCATTGTCAGCTGAGATCGTTCACTTTACACACTGAAAAGTAAATACGTTCGAACTGTTTGTCATTGACAGCTGAGATCGTTCACTATACACACCGAAAAGTAAATACGTTCGAACTGTTTATCATTGACAGCTGAGATCGTTCACTTTACACACTGAAAAGTAAAACGTTCGAACTGTTTATCATTGACAGCTGAGATCGTTCACTTTACTCACTGAAAAGTAAATACGTTCGAACTGTCTATCATTGACAGCTGAGATCGTTCAGTTTACACACTGAAAAGTAAATACGTTCGAACTTTTTATCATTAATGGTGGTCTGAACTTAGTTGGATAATTATAGTGATGGAAAACGCTTTAAAGGGTCTTACATGAGAATAAACGATGCCTAACGGATGAGATAGCCATATGAACTATGAATGACTATGTACCCAGGCTCAAGGACTGGCATTCGAGTGAGAGCATTGTCAATATCAGTATTTTGTTACCAACTATGTGCATGGTATACTTTGGAAGTTGTGTATTCTGTACGCTTAGATGGCGAACTGCTTATCATTGACAGCTGAGATCGTTCACTTTACACACTGAAAAGTAAATACGTTCGAACTGTTTATCATTGACAGCTGAGATCGTTCACTTTACACACTGAAATGTAAATACGTTCGAACTGTTTATCATTGACAGCTGAGATCGTTCACTTTACTCACTGAAAAGTAAATACGTTCGAACTGTCTATCATTGACAGCTGAGATCGTTCACTTTACACACTGAAAAGTAAATACGTTCGAATTTTTTATCATTTATGGTGGTCTGAACTTAGTTGGATAATTATAGTGATGGAAAACGCTTTAAAGGGTCTTACATGAGAATAAACGATGCCAAACGGATGAGATAGCCATATGAACTATGAATGACTATGTACCCAGGCTCAAGGACTGGCATTCGAGTGAGAGCATTGTCAATATCAGTATTTTGTTACCAACTATGTGCATGGTATACTTTGGAAGTTGTGTATTCTGTACGCTTAGATGGCGAACTGCTTATCATTGACAGCTGAGATCGTTCACTTTACACACTGAAAAGTAAATACGTTCGAACTGTTTATCATTGACAGCTGAGATCGTTCACTTTACACACTGAAATGTAAATACGTTCGAACTGTTTATCATTGACAGCTGAGATCGTTCACTTTACTCACTGAAAAGTAAATACGTTCGAACTGTCTATCATTGACAGCTGAGATCGTTCACTTTACACACTGAAAAGTAAATACGTTCGAATTTTTTATCATTTATGGTGGTCTGAACTTAGTTGGATAATTATAGTGATGGAAAACGCTTTAAAGGGTCTTACATGAGAATAAACGATGCCAAACGGATGAGATAGCCATATGAACTATGAATGACTATGTACCCAGGCTCAAGGACTGGCATTCGAGTGAGAGCATTGTCAATATCAGTATTTTGTTACCAACTATGTGCATGGTATACTTTGGAAGTTGTGTATTCTGTACGCTTAGATGGCGAAATCTTGAACTTTTGAGTAAGGTACACGAAAAAAATAATTTTGGAAAGATACAATACTTTCTCACAAAAAGGGCGTTATAGTTTTTCATTTCATGATGTGCACTGTGTAGAACCGAAGTTTATTTTCGATCTCCTTACTAAGATATTTAGCGGATTCATGGTTCTAAAATTATGGTTCTTATTATATTTGATGGGTACTGTGTGATGGGTACTCATTTTTGAATCATTCGGAATATATTTCAAATGAATACCATTATCTTTTGGTTTAGAGCACAAAGTTGAAAACAAATGAAAGTCAAGACTACCCCCCCCCCCTTGTTAAAATGGTAAGTATGGAATTACGACAGTTTGGTCTCAGTTCTTGTATTTCGGAATTGTTAGGTCGCAGCTGTCCATCAAAATATCGATATACTAATCAAATAATTCATTTAGACTGGATGTTAACTTTGAACTCCAACATTTGTGCATTTTTGTTTGTTTGGCGTCTTATTCAACTTGTAGGTACGGCGTTTAGGTAGCCAATCGACCCTTTACCCTTTTGTTGCATGTGACAACCCTACATTTTGTAAAATGACGCCGTTTTAAATGTAAGTTGAACTTCTACTTAGAGTTCATAGTGCGCGACATGCGATCCAATAGATGAAAAGTAAAAGTTATATTGCAGTTATGTAGACAAAATGAATTGGAAAAAAATAGGGTTGTGGGTATGAGATTAATTGACTCACACTAGATTCGTTTCTTAGTTCCACGTAGGAGTGTTATTTTATATTGGTGTGGACTGCCTACTGCGAGCAGGTTATATCGTGATACAAAACCCATACACAATCATCGAGTGCTGTTATTTGGAAGTTGCTACAATTTCATTTGTATGTTATTTTGGGGGAATTCCCATGGTGATTTGGTAATGAAATACATCTGTGTAATTCCATGATGAAGTGGAACATAGTACATGTATATGTAGTTATATGTACAATTAAAGGATTTTTATGTAAGTATAATTTAGAAATACTTTTGGAATTTGTACTTTTAAGATTAACAGGCATAGCAAATTATTAGACCGGTCCAAAAGACTGCAGATGCTTAGTTATAAAAACAATACTTAGAAAATATTGTTGGAAAAGAAAAAAAAATACTTGTGACAAGCTTTTTACCCTGTGGTAACAATGATCCATTTAATTTCTAGTGTTTTTGATGAAGTGATTAAAGCGAAATACCTATTTGATTTACTAGTACGTTTCAGAACGTAAACTACTAACATTACGATGCTGTCTTCAAACTCTTGGCACTGTTACGATAATCAAACACGCAAACTTAAAATTAGAAATGAGAATACACATTAAAACATGTATAGAAAAGTTCATTTTTATAAACAATACGATGAAGGCTTTAGTTTGAATCCTCCAACCTGCCAATACAAATGATTATCTACAACAAGGATAGAGTTTGGTGTAGAGTAATTTGAAATCAGATTGATCTCCTCTACGAATAGTTCCGAAAACACATTTACATTCTTGATATTTATAATGTATACATGACTGTATACTGTGTTATTTATACCTTTCACTCTTGGTGTAAACACGTGTGTGACCCGGCACATTGAAATGGTTTTTGGCCACTGACGAGAAAAGAGGCCACAACGGAAGGGCAGGTAAAAAGTATCGACGCTAAGCGGACAGCGCAGGCTGATCAGGAAGTATCTATTTATGTAGATCTTTTGGATTAAGACGGGTCATTGAATTGATTCTTGAAAAAAAACCTTCACGGAAACTGATTAATGACCTCTTTGCCGGTAAATCGGGGTTTAAACCCCCCCCGACCATTAACGTGTCGGATCCTGTAGTTAAATGACCGCTAAGTAAACGTAAAATCGTTGTACACGGAACAATCGACGCTGACGAGAGCAATCTTATCTATGGCTATTCTTTTAACTGTTCACGTTGTTTCCTTGTCGCGTAACAAATCTAAACATTATTTAGTCTTGAGACTATGACCTGTGACCTTCCATTGAAGTTATGACATTGACCAAGTTTGAAAAACTAACCAAAAAAAGAAAAATAATAACAATCAAAACTTCAACCAAAACTTCAACCTGATTTATATTTTTCTTTTTTATTTTCATATTGAACTTTTTTTCTAATTTTATAGATCTTTTAATGTTTACCAGATAGTATCATTCGAACACGTTCCTACTCGTAGAAAGTTATATTAGTTGCATGCAGCATTATTGTTCTCCTTTTTAGCTTACCTGATCACAACGTGCTAAGGGAGAGATTTTAGGATCACTCTGTGTCCGTAGTCTGCTGTCCGTTCTCAACATTTTCTAAAAAGCATCATATCCACGTAAACAACCGGGCAATTTTGGACAAAATTGACAAGAATGTTCTTTGAGTGACCTCTTTAAAAACTTGTTTGTGAATTTTTGCTTCGGGGAAAAATGGGTATCTTCTCCCTCTAAAGCATTGGGCCAACTGACCAATCGCCGACCCCGCCCACTTACAACATTAGCCAACCCCGTTGACTCCAACAGGAGGTCCCACTTTGATTTTAAACGGCGCTATTTTTCAAAATTTATGACTAGTAGAATGTAATAAAAAAATAAAAAAAATGGTTGGCGACCTAAACGTCGTAACTACAGCTTGAATAAGTCGCCAAACCAACAAAAAAGGTTAACAAAAATGATGGCCACTGTCAGAGTTCAATAAACATGTCTTGTTATTTGATTGAGAGCCGTGATTGGTCAATTTGGACAAAACTAGGCAACAGTATTTCTTAAGTGACCCTTTTCTAACTTGAACATGAAATTTTGATTAGTGATAAAAATGGGAGCCTGACAACTGGAGCTTTCCAGACTTAGAGAATTCATGAAATAATTCTTTTAAAATCTTCTCCTAAAGCACTAGGCTGATTTGGACCTCACATGGCAGGATTGTTCCATGTGTCATCTTTTGCAAGACTTGTTTGTAAATTTTTGATTTGCCAAAATTGTGGGCGTGACAGGGTGAGGCTTGTCAAACTTGGAGAACTTAAAAATAATTCTTTGAAATCTTCTCAACATTAACCAATGGAGCGATTTTAATCATACCTTTCAGTAATGTTCCTTAGGTTACCCCTTTCAAAACTTGTCCGTGAATTTTCGATTTTCGATTCTCTCCAAAATGGGTTGTTGTAGATAATGTTATGCTTGTCAGACTTGTAAAAATCATGAAATTATTCTCGGGTGAGCGATATAGGGCCACTTTGGCCCTCTTCTTGAATCATGGCCACTTTGGCCCTCTTGTTTTCTATGTTTGCTTAATATCTTAGGACTGGAGAAGTGAGGACTGTTTTGGTAGTGGTAAAATGTTCTAAATCAATAAACACTCAACAGAAGGAGGAGCATTACTATCAGTCTTAAAACCTTAAATTTTCCCCTGTTTTAGCTCACCTCAGCAGAACGTGCCATAGGTGAGCTTTTGTGATACTTGAATGTTTGTCGTGCTAAGTGTGCATCTTGCATCGTCCGTTGTCAATAATTTAGTGTTATCACTTCCAGACATAACCCGACATTATATTGATTAATCGCGGTTAGTTTCAGTTCATTCCAATTGAAAATATAGGAGAAGTTGCGCCCACTACAAAAAACAATGGTTTTCAAGCTATTTTGTTAAGGTAAGGGCAGATAATTCTTAAACGATTTCAGAGATCAAAATACATCTGGTAACAAATTAAAATACGGCTATATTTGTACTTTTGTTATGTCTAGATAAATATAGCCTGGAATCATGGGTGTAAAAAAGCACATTTAATTGCTAGATTGCCACTTCAAATTGCACTAAAAGGACTGAAATGTTTCAGTTCGCATCAGACTGATGTTTGGCAAACAATAGACATTTTCTCTCTACCATTATAATGCGATATGTCCTGAGAGACCCCAAAAGATAATATCCAATATAGAAGTGGATAGCCAGTTGTGCCTTGTTCCCTCTCCGAATTGACCGTAATGCCCATAATTCCATATAATCTTATACAAGGCATTACAATTAGTATTGGAAATGGTCACCATTATACTACATTTCTTTCTGAGTCAGACCATATTGGATTTACTTGGGGCATTTTTTCTGAAACGAAACTTAATCTGACGACTTTTCCAGTAATGTTTGAAAAAAAGGGGGTGGTGGAAAGAGAAGGCTCGACTATATTTTTATTCTGAGTCGTTTTATGTCCCGTACAAAGTTTAGAAAAGCAAACATTCTAATATCAATTAATGGATCTCTAACTTTGACAATAATTTTCTTTCTAAAAATGGGCAGACCTATAAAAAATAATCATACATCATTTGTAAATTTTTGAGAAAAAAATAAAGATTTAAAAATAAGATAAGCATTATCAAGATGTTCTCAACCAGTAGAATAGATCTATCATATTACGATAGTAGACGTACGCAGGGCGTAAGACATGAAGTACCAGAACACCGGTTTTTAAATCGATCCAGTCGTCACGTAGATTGCCAGTCCACAGCGACGATAAATAACCAATCATATCCACATTACAACTTTTTCGAAAAACTAATAAGAGTCTCAGAAAGAGGTAATTACTATGGCAATCAGATGGCGGTGACCTTGTCACATTATACAATAAGAAGATCCAGACAAACGCCATTATCATGTAATATATCATGAACGGCTGAGAGGACAGAAGGCGGCATCTTACAAGGAAACAGCGTCGATAGTGACTTTCGCGGGGTCGCTGTCTTCGAAGACTCGACGATTCAATGGCTTCATTTTTAATTCATATTCGGATTATGTGTGAAGCAAGTAGTGAAAATCGCAAACACTTAAGAGGCCGTTTAAGCATATCGGAAAAAGCCCATATGATTTAAGCAGATCTGCTTTTTGCGTTTACACTGTATGCTTTAGCAGATCTGCTTCAGTTGACCTTAGTCATTCATTTCTATGGTCAAGTAGTGTATTGCATTACTTGAATGTAGAGGAGGGATTCTATCATTTGAGTCATTCCTAAAGTTTGTTAAAATATAACCGTTTTTGAAAACATATTACTTTACATCTAACCAAGTCTCAAGTTGTCATTAACAACCTTTTTGTCACCTTTTCATGATATAATGCTTAAGGAATGAAAATAACCACCACAGGTATTAAAACCATCGATCAAGTGGTAACCTTGGTTGAAATTTCGCATGCGAAGTTAAGAGGGTTATTCTACTCTACCATATTTCAGTTTTGAACTAATCCTGATTGACCTCTGCTAGATCAATTCTATTTTCTATACAAATAATATGTAACACTAATATTCGACGTCAACACTCACAGACATAGAAACACATTGACACACAGACACACACACACACACACACAAGCACGCACAAATATTGTTTCAGAAATGGTAAACCTAGGTTGACATTACAATGGTCAACAACGTTGTTTATAGAAAAGAGAAACGACAATTTTATACAAACAAAATGTGCTTAAAGAAACAACTTTCGCCGCAGATCAGCCTGTAAAATGCGCACAGCCATAATTGCAGTCCATTGTTTTAGTACTCTCCACATGGTCACTACCTATGTAACATGTCACAAATGCTAACATTGACAATGAATAAAAATAATTTTCTATCATTCAAATTGAAAATCAAAGACAAACAAATAAACAAAAACAATAATTATTCAAAAGCATTTAAAAATTAACCGTCCCAGAGAAATTAAAGCTTTACCCATAAGCAGGCGATATTTTAGACTGGTCCCATTTGAAAGGACATGCAGACGACAATTTAAAGTTTATGAAATTTAAGGTTTTTGCAAACATTGCGGAAAAATGAAATGATTACTCGATGCAAGTTGCAAGCAATTTCTTCATTTTACCCAATGTTTTCCTAATTTTTTCTTGAGAGGCATCAAACAGCGTCATTGTGTGGCGTCAAAAAGCGTCATTGTGTTGGAACGGGTTAAAAGATGGTGTAAAAAGAGAAACCACTATAATATTTAACACACGATTCTATATTTGCAGCACTGAGGATGAATTGCCCTGAAGAAACATCGGGGGAAAGGAGGAATTTCTTGTAAAATGCAAATTCTCCTTTTGTCACAATCTTTTCTACCTTTTGACTAAATTTTCCCAGTTGGGTAATGAGCTTTATATTTTTTTCTTTATATAACATTTTATATTACTATTATCCTTTTTTACAGCTCTTTCTGAATTTCCATGAAGTTGGCTCTTCATTTTCATTAAATAAGAACAAAGCAATATTGGAGAAAAGAAGAAGAACAACAACAAAAACCCCACATCACATTACATGGTAATGGGATAATGTAATTAAAAATTAAGCATTTCATGATTTGTGGAGTTTTACTTTACAAAATGTTGGTATTAAAGGGGCAACATGAAAGTGCTGAACAGTAATTATTCATCTTGTCAGCTTATCAGCAGGTGATCTGAGAATTGATAGGTGGGTTCCGTCTGAAAAAAGCAGATGGAAATTGAACATGTCCTATTCCGTATGTTTAGCAGATCTGCTAGCAGAAAGCCTACTATCTACCAGTTTACACTGTATGTTTACTGTGTAAAGCCCTTATAAGGAAATAAAATTTGTATGAATTAATGGTTTTAGAGAGCGTTTACACTACATGTTTTAGCAGAACTATAAAAAGCACATATGCTTTAAGCAGATCAACTTTTTCGTTCACACTGTATGCATTAGCATATCTACTTCAGTTGACCTTAGTCAAGCATTCCTAAGGTCATGTAGTGTATTGCATTACTGGAAAGTAGGGGAGGGATTTTATCATTCTTGACTCAATCCTTAAAAGTTGTTAAAATATACCTAATTTTGAAAAAATAATGTAGTGTCAAGTTTTCATTAACAACTTCTTGTCATCTTTTCGTGATCTTATGGCAAGGGTATAAAAATATCCACCACAGGTGAGAAAATTGTTGATCAAGTGGTCGCAAGATAAGATGTGGTTTGAAATTTTTGCAAGTGAAGTTGAAAGGCTATTCTAATCTACCATATTTCAGTTTTAAACTCTAATCCTGATTAATTTCTGCTGATTCAGTTCTATTTTTTATACAAGTATGTGATCTGTGATATTAGAATTCGACGTCAGCACACAGAGACACAGAAACACGTTGACACACACAGACAGAAAGACACGCAAATATCATTTCAGAAATGGCAAATCTAGGTTGACATTATAAAAGTAAAAAACATTGTTTATAGTAAAGAGAAACAACAATTCTATACATAGAAAATGTGACAAAGCAAAACTTTTGCCCCAGATAAGCCTGCTAATATTGACAAAAAAGATTTTTTATCATTCAAATTAAAAACAAAGACAAACAAATAAACAAAATACAACAACAATCATTTCGAAATTAACCGTCCCAAATAATTTAAAGCTTCACCCATGAGCAGACTAGTTTTTTAGACTGGTCCCAATTAAAAAGACATGTAGACGACATTTTAAAAATAATGAGAATTAAGATTTTTTCAAATATTGTTGAAAAATGAAATAATTGCTCGATGCCAGTTGCAAGCAATTTCTTCATTTTACCCAATGTTTTCCTAATTGTTTTTATTGAAAGGCGTCCAAAAGAGTCATTATGTGTGAATGGGTTAACATAATGTAAAAAGAGAAACCGCTTTAATATTCAACACACGATTTTCTATTTGTGGCACTGAAGATGAAATGCCCTGAAAACATTTAGGGAAATGATGCGTTTCTTGAAAAAAGTTTTTTTTTTTATCTTTGTGATACTTTAAAATGTTAATCTGTAAGTTATTTCATTTTGGACCAGTTTGATATTTTTTCTCGTCGGGTAGAGGGCTAGAAAATCTTATTGAGCTATAATTATAATTCTTTTAACATCTATAACACTTTCTAATTTTCAATGAATTTTTCATTTTTATGAAATAAGGACAAAGCAATGTTGAGAAAAAAAACACAAAACATCACATTTAATGGTGATGGGTTATTATAAATAAGATTTAGGCATTTGTGGAATTTTATTTCACAAAATATTGGTATTAAAGAGGCAAAACGAGAGTGCTGATCAGTAATTATTTTTCTTGTCAGCTTATTTGCAGGTGATCCGAGAACTCATTGGCCAATTCCATCTGAAAAAGCAGATGGAAATAGAACATGTCGGTGATGTCCTATTCCGTATGTTTAGCAGATCTGCTAGCAGAAAGTCCATTATCAACCAGTTTACACTGTATGTTTTAGCAGATATGAAAAACAGATATGTAAAGCCACTATTACCTCCACTGGCCGAAGGCCAGTTGCCTATTAGCATAGGATTCTGTCTCTCGTGCGTCAGTGCGTGTACTTTTTCTTAAAAAAAAAAAAAAAAAAACACTCTCTCCTCAGAAACAATTGAACAGATGTCAACCAACATAACAGGATTGTTCCCCGGATGGTCCTCTTTCAGATCAGATAATCAATAATGTTCTATGACATGGCAATCAAAGTAAAATAAAAAAAATGTTAAAATTATTTTCTCTTAAAATGATAATCTCATTCATTATTCTTTTGCAGAAATGTTCCTTGGGTTAGGGTCTAACTAATTCCATGAAATTAACTGGATATGTAAAAACATGGCTTTTATGGGTTGGGCTTATTTTTCATTATATAGCATGATAATATAGTTTTTATATTATATTTCATTGATTGTCGAAGGGAGACAACACCTATTAGTTCGCAAATTAGTCAAATTAGTTAATTATCTCCTTTGTAACTTACATCTTAGTAGGAAATAGTGACTTGCATAGTTGGTTAATGATGGAAAAACGAAAAAGTATTTTACCCTTAACCAGACATCAAAATAATAGACTTGTCCAGATGGAAAATGTTGGAGATGATTACTTTAAGTTGGTGAAAGTTTAAACTCGGCAGATAAAATTGTGGAAAATGAAAAACAGAAAATCAGAGCTTTGTGGACGGGTCTTATTTTTCAAATATGGCAAATACATGTAATTATTTGATTATGTTTAATTAATATACTAAGATATACAACTTACTATTTGGTAAAATAATCAAGCAAATGGATTATATCCCTTATGCCTTAGATCTAAGTTGGATATAAGACTTGTTGTTCATATTCAAAATTACAACAAATTGAAATAAATTTGGTTCAAAGAAGAAATGGTGGAGAGCTTACTTAACTCACCAATAGACAACAGTTTTTTAATTCAATTGATGATTGAGATTTCAATATCAAGATAAAGAAATTTTGAGATTGTTCATATCAATTTGTCAAGAACATCATGTAAAATGAATTGCACTCTGCGAGAGAACATATTTCAGCCAGTGGTGGGGCACAGACCCTCTTGGGCCTCTTGTGTTTTTTAATGGAGAAACTGTTGCATTATTACCAAATAGATCAGCTCATCTCCAATTTTGTGTGAAAGATATTCCCGGATGAGTTTTCGATGGGGCTTTGACAATCAGGAACCATGGAACCATGGCGACCCACAGAAAAAACTTCAGGATTTCTCACTTTCACCCATGTAATACAGATACGCTGATTTTATAACCCTCTGGTCATTTCTTAACAGTGATTCCGTAAATAAGTTATCCAAAGACATACATAAAGTAAGCAAAAGAAATGGATGAATACTCTTAAATCATAATTAACACAAATCATAATCAATTCAAAATAATCTGCCATCACAACTCTGAGTCCCTTCAGTATGATTTACTCCTGAAGACAAGGCGAAAAAATTGACATACATGGAATTGTATATTCGCTATTAATATCGTAAAAGATATTTCACATCTTCTGGATTAATAGATTACATGTCAAACTAGCAATCTAATTAGGAAATGAATGGCACTGGTGATTCCCAAATCAGAGTTAAACCCTCTTCCCCTCCCTCTCTTTCTTACTTTCTCTTTCTCTATCTCTCTCTCTATTCTGCCATCGATTGAATTCGCGTCACTTACATTAAAAGCTTTCTAGCTGAAGCTATGAATACAACAGACTAAAGTGCATTAGGGAAATATTCCCGGATAAAGGACACCGTCAGGACCGTTTAAATACAGGAAAAACAAAATCGCCCAGGAAAGTTGTTGAATTTCTAGTCAGCTTGAATAACATTAAATGCTCTTCTGAATGTAAAAAAGAGAAAAGAAATAAATTATCAATGAAGAAAAAAAGGCAGGAAAATCTTCTGTGGTTCTGAATTACCATAGGAAACCCATTATTTAGGGGAAAAGAAGACGTTTGGCTTTTCTAGTCTAAATTGATTCTGATTTTTAATCTCCTTTTTGAGGATAACCAGTCAGATGCCCCGATGGCTATTTATTTTACCAACAATAACGTTTTCTGCTTTTTGCTCTCCTGTTCGTAATACCAGAAAAAATAAATACTCCGGATTATATCGGTAATGATTCACTCCTATGAAAAAAGAAATGCCAAAAGAACATTACCTGATCAAGGTTTTTGTGGGAAGTATTTGTGGGTTTTCCCGTTACTAAGTGTGGGAATGATATTCCGTTGAATATAATATAAAGCGCTCTTTTGAAACATAAATAGAAAGAAAAGTTGCTAATGTAAAACAATGTTTTGTGATTAAATAAAGTCAACCCGTAATAAATTATCTAGTTATCATAATAATATTGATATAATCCTAGTAATTCAACGCATTTGCTGTGTATGTCAGGGTATATGTCCTCTTTTAGTTTTCCTAAACGTGTTACAAGGTTCCTGTTCATTAATGATTTCATTATTGATTTTTAGCTCGCCTGTCTGAAGGTCATGGTCATCTATTGCGATTCTGTTTCGTTCGTCGCCGTTAGCCATGCGTTTCCTAATCAGATTTTCGATTTTTCACATTTAAAAACCACTGGACGGATTTCAACCACGCTCCAGATTTGAACATAATTGAGTTATTTTCCCTTGGGGCAAAACAGGGACAAAATTGGGTACATCTGAAAAAAAAATCATTTGACATGAACCAACAGTTGGACTGTATTCACTTTCTCTAGGGCAAGGACTACAAAGTTTGTACCAGAAAACGAGTTCCGTCATGTAGTGGTCGCACTAGGGGTGGGGCAGATGTCGGGCATAAGCTTACATGATAAAATATTTATAAATCTTTCAGCTCTTATGTTTAGTACGTAGCATCATCAAGTAGACCTCTACCTAGATTGTTCAAAATTAGTCCCCGGTCAAAGCTAGCCCCTCATCGTGTGTCATTAGTTTTACAAAGGGATAATGTTGTGAAAACTTTAAAAATTCCAAAGAAAAAGGCCTAGATCTTAGATATTTGTTATAAATCATCATCTGGTGGATCTCTATCAAGATTGATCAAGTTATGGCACCATGGTCAACATTGGCCAGTTCTCGCGGGTCACACGTTTTACATTGGCTCACAAAGTGAGAATTATATTCTTCTCCCGAACAGAAAGGCCTAGAGCTTTGAAATTTGGTATATAGCATCATCCACTTGACCTTTATAAAGAATGTTCGAATAATCACCCCTGGGTCAAAGTACTCCCGACCCCTAGCTTATATAGCGATATTTTAAAAAAAATCTATGAAACAGAAAGGCCCAACGCTACGATATTTAGTATATAGAATAATCTAATGGAATTCTACCAAGAACACTCTAATTATGGCCAATGGATAAAATTAGCTTCTTTGTGGGGTTCACATGTTTTATTTATCCTTAAAAACTTTAAAATTCTTCTTCTCTGAAACAAATAGGCATAGAGCTTTGATATTTGGTAATAGATCTATAGCACCAGGGTCAAAATTGGCCTTTCCCAGGGGGCACAAGTTTTACATTGATATACATAGTGAGAACTTAATAGGGTTTCTATCATGAAACAGGATGGTAGCATCATTTTGTATACCGCTACCAAGATCAGTGAAATTTTGCTAAAATGGGCCGGTGCTATGGTAGAGGCTACATTTTGTCAAGAGTCATGCTGACCTAATGCGATCGTGTTTCCGTCATGCTTAACTTTTCAAATGTTCGACTTCGTCTAAAGAAACCCTAGACGGATTTCAACCAAACTTTGCAGGAGGATCCCCATTGGAAAGCCCCCCAGGATTGAACACATAATGCATTTATCTTCCCTCGGCCCCCATAAGGGCCGATAAGGGTAAAATAGGGTAAATATGTAAAAATCTTCTTGTCATGAACCAACAATTGGATTAGATTCACGTTTGTTATTTGGAGTATTCAGGGCATGGATAACAAAGTTTATTAAAAAAGTTTGGGGTAAACTTTACTTAAAAACGGTCAGGTTTTTGTATAGGCATATGCATTTTAAACTTGTAAGGTTTACATTGGTCTAAATTGGTGTTTCTTTCGAGCAGCCCCTAATCTACTCCATTTTGTATAACAAAAAATATGATTTCGTCTGATGAAACACTTCTGTATGATGTTTAATCAATTATGAAATTTGTCAGGATGAAAATCAGCAAATACTAGAAGAACCACATGAGCTATTGCCATGGCTCAATGTCTGTTGTCCTTCAGAATGGTGAATTTTGACTTCAACTGTGGTCAATGTGAGCTTTTGTGATCACTCACAGTCAGTCGTGTGTTTGTCCATCCCTTCGTCGTCCGTCAACGATTTCTTTAAAAATCCCCCCCCCCCTTGAACATCAGAGCCAGTTAGGCCGAAATTTGGGCGAAGCTGTACTATAGGTGTTAAAAGAATTGAAATCTGTCAAAACTCTTGTTACCTTGGTAACAGAAAATGTAAATGATTTGAAACAAAAACATATAATACGAAATTTTAGAAATCTTCTGATGACAATGATAAGGCATAGAGGTCGATAATTTACATGGGACATTACTTAGTGGGTCTCTAAAAAAGTTGTTAAAATAATGCCCCTCGGGTCCAATTAAGGCTCCGTGGCAGAATTTTTCAGGAACACTTGATTTCTCCTGCCCAACAAGAAGGGGACTGGCAAAAAACTCTTTGTGTACTTTACCTTAGTCCTACAATCACACACACTCATAAAATATCGAGTCAACCCGACTAATTCTTTTGGTAGAGCACTTTTCCTCAAACCTCAATATTACGAATTCGAACCCAGGGCTGACCAAACTAACCGTCTTAAGCCGAGGCCCCGTGTGACAGTGCTTTACAGCGAGCACGGTAAGATCCAAGGTAGTTTCGTATTGTATCCTTGCACTAACACGCGTAACAACTAACCGTGTTCTGGGGGTGACGCTTATATGGACTTGTGCTACGCTAGCGACGATAAATAAGATATAGAGGTATGTTAAATTCAGCAAACACTAGCTGACTATGTGACTTATTTCTAAAGATTCAGCTAAATTATATAATTAAGGAAATACAGAATTCAAATCTAAGAGATAATTTGTCTTCCTCGTGACATGATAATCTTTCTGTTTTACTAGACGTGTTTCTTGGTTAAACGTTTTTTTCAAACTTATTAAATCAAAGACATTATACTCAAAGTTAAAGTATGGTTTTATGGTCCTTGCCTACGCCTAGCGTATTCAAATGACTCCGATCATTGAATTGAAAGTCAGCTATTAAAATACAGTTGGCTTACGATCCTCAAAGATACTCATTTATACACTTTGGTAGTGAGGAGCAATGTGGAGTTGTTTTTTTTTATTGTTGTTTTTCTTTTTGGCTCAGCAAATTTCCTATGGTCTGGGCGGGATTCGAAACCGGGACCCACCGATCCCGAAGTTCGCGTCTTACCACTAGACCACTAGACCACGGAGCTCCACTCAATAGCTTAAAGTAGCTAGCGTCTATTTTTCAGGTGAGCATTTTAGGACCACATGGTCCTCTTTTTTCTGCTGATTGTAAAGTTAATGACTACTGGGAGGGTTATTATTGTAATAATTGTAATCAATCATGTGTATAAACTAATCTCAACACCAAGTTGGACAATCTGACCAAGTACAGATAGCTAGAGATGGCTGCAGATGGAATTTTGCGTGTTCTATGTCAAAGTTTTATACTCATTTTTCTGTATTTTTCTGTATGAATTTTATTTAAACCTATAAAAAAGCTTTCAGCGGCATGGCTGCCTATTTCAGTTGTGATCAAACGAATGAATATATCAAGGTAACGTTAACGTAAGTAAACAATAATACCGAAAACCGGGATAACTACATCAACCGTTTACCGAACAACAAAATGCATAATAATGAACCATTACATAAAAAAACACTTTTTTTCAGATTTCAATCTTGTTTGTAGAAACGACTATTCGAATATGCGAAAGGAAAATTCAAAAAGTAGAACTTGGTATTCGTTCTTATCCCTAGATATTACATAATCGATATGTGCCTTTTCACCAGCATATATATTTGCATTAGTGGCATCAAACAGTTGTGCTTTATCAACGCTTTCGTATATTTCCGAAATAGGGTACAAAGAACCGCTGCTCAGAACTCGCAACCATTTTTCTCTTTGCACCTAAAATGTAAAACATTTTTTCACATTGTGACAGTCTCGTTAATACTAGTCCATGTTTTTCTAATGCTTTCGTAAATAGTCTGGGAGAAAGAATTGTGCGAATGTCTCTGGTTGAGGTATTCTAAAACATTAATCAAATACTTGTTCAGAACTTCTGGTAACAGACAAATATATGAATACGCAAGTTTTTTTTCCAAAATGTCTTTAATGATACAAAATGGAACACCATTCGATCAAAGGCCGTTCCGATATTTGATTCATCACACATCTAAATAAAACAGAATCAAGCACACGACAATCTCTGTTTGAATTAAAAAAAAAAAAAAAGAAAAACAATGGTAAGGACAACTGAAAGGAAAACCTGCCAAATAGCGAAAAGTTTGATCCTAGTTAGCCTGCAAATTCCACACCGTATGAGATACTTTTCGCTATTGCTCTGGTCCTCCTTTCCACGAGAGGTCATAACTATAGTATAGGTCTATCATTGTGCATAGCTATACTATCTTTTTAGCTCACCTTTAGCTCACCTGAGCACGAAGTGCTCATGGTGAGGTATTTTGATAGTCCTATGTCCGGCGTCCATTGTGGGTTTTTCGTCTGTGTTGTCTATCATTGTGCATAGCTATACAATCTTTTTAGCTCACCTGAGCACGAAGTGCTCATGGTGAGGTATTTTGATAGTCCTGTGTCCGGCGTCCATCGTGCGTTGTGCATCGTCCGTCGGGTGTCAACAATCTTAAAATGACATCTCCTCCCAAGGCGTTGGTTGGATTTCAACTAAATTTGGCAGAAATTTTCCTTGGATGGTGCCCTTTTAAGATTGTTAAAGAATTGAAATCCGTTTAAAACTCTGGTTGCCATGGCAACAAAAGTGAAATTTTAATGAAAACTTTAAAAAGTATCTCCTCTTGACCCTGAAGGCCTAGAGCCTTGATATTTGGCATGACGCATCAGTACAATGACCTCTTTCAGAATTGCTAAAATCATCACCCTCGGGTACCCAGGGGCGGAGCCCCAGGATGGGTGGGGCTAATATAAAAATAAAGAAGGATTTTTAAACGACATCTCATCCCAAACCGATGGGCGGATTTCAACCAAATTTGGCAGAAATGTTCCTTGGGTGGTGCCGTTAAAAATTGCTAAAAGAATTGAAATCTGTTAAAAACTCTGGTTTCTATGGCAACATAACTGAAATTTTACTGAAAACTTTTAAAATTATCTCCTCCTGACCTAGAAGGCGTAGAGCCTTGATCCATCAGTACAATGACCTCTTTCAGAATAGCTAAAATCATTACCATCGGTTACAAAGGGGCGGAGCCCCAGGGGGGGGGGGCGCTTATTTAGAAATTAAAAAGGATTTTTAAAATGACATCTCCTCCCAAACCGCTAGGCGGATTTCAGCTAAATTTGGCAGAATTGTTCCTTGGGTGGTGCACTTTAAAAATTGCTAAAAGAATTGAAATCCGTTTAAAACTCTGGTTGCTATGGCAAAAAACGGAAATTTTAATGAAAACTTTAAAAATCATCTCCTCCTAACCAAGAGGGCCTAGAGTCTGGATATTTTGCAAGAAGCATCAGTACATTGACCGCTTTCAGAATTGCTCAAAGCACCAACCCTGGGCCCCCAGGGGCGGAGCCCCAAGGGGGGGGGCTTATATAGAATAAAGAAGGATTTTTAAAGTGACATCTCCTCCCAAACCACTAGGCTGATTTCAACCAAAGAATTTAATCAGTTGAAAACTCTTTTTGCTATGACTACAAGAGTAAAATTGAAAAATAAATAAATAAATAAATAAATAAAAAAAAAAAAAAGAAATAAAAAGAAAAATCCTGACCCAGAAGTTGAAGAATTTTGAATTTGCATGAAGCATCAGTACATTGACCTCTTTCAAAATTGCTAAAAGTTTAGAGCCACAGGACGATTAGTCTTAAATAGAAATAAAGAAAGCAACCCTTTCAAAACTATTTAGCAAATTTAAACCAAATTGGGCTTGTTATTTTAGTTAAATGTTAAAAGAGGTCTTCTCCTGACCCAGTTTGTATTAGGCCTTGAAGAAAAAAAGAGCCTTATCTCAGGTGAGCGCCAGGGCCACTGGCCATCTTGTTTACTCTACGGTCTAGACTCTACGGTCTATTGTTTGTTAGTATATTAGTTTCCACATAGGAAAATTTTTATAAAAGATCTCTATAATAACAGGCTGCAATAGTTTCGCCCTCTCAGGGGGAGTTCAATAAATAATACAAAAAATCTCTCCCGGTCTTTTGCATTTGACCTCGGTTAGATATTCCGATAAATATTCTATAACTTCTATTGCATAAATGAATCGGAGATGTCAATATTAAATACTTTCAGACGACATATATTGATGTAACATTTTGGGGTAAGAAATTCCATTCCGATATCATCGTGGAAAAATTTATAAGCCTTCGATTTGTGGATATCTTTCTAAGAGAACGCTGTTTGTTTTGACTTTTCAGCTTCGACTACCTAGTCTGGGAAAGCTTATCACCCTCGATAATTTTTTGAAATGATAGCAAATACGGTTCCTTTTTGTCTAAAATATAATCCAATCCAGAAATCCTCCGCCCTATCTACAACACGGTCCAGCAGTCTGATGCTCTGAAGAAAAACTATTTTTGAAATACATCGTAGGAAAAACAGAAAATATTTGCATGATCAATGCTTTTAAGCCGACATATGAGGTATTGTTCAATGTTTGTGCACTCCCCGAAAAAATATCATATATATATATGTGTGTGTGTGTGCGTGTGTATATATGTGTGTGATCCATTGTGCGTTAAGATATACTCTCCGTGGTTTTCACCCTCGTTAGGCTGCATGATCAATCTTTTTGCTTTTTGCCGGTCTTTTTTAATAGAAATATATGGCCAGTCTAACTTACTATTAATTTGTTTCCGAATCGAGATCTCTGATTCTTTTTAGCTCACCCAAGCACAATATGTGATCAGTCACTGTCCGTCTTCAATCCGTTTTTCTATCGTCCGTCCGTCAACGATTTCTTTAAACAAATTCTCCTCCAGGGCAATAAAGCTGAAACTTGGCACAGATGTTTCTCGGTGAAGCTCTACCAAAGTTGTTGAAATAATCTAATTCTTCGAGAAACTGATTGTCATGGCAACACAAAGGCCGAAAATGAGGAAAATCTTAAAGATAAAAAAAAAGAAAATCTTGAGAGAAACCATTAGGTCTAGTTGTTCCCAATTTTATATGTGTTATCACCTGGTGACACTCTTGTAAAGTATTTAAAACAATGCCACTCGGGTCTCATTCTCTTGTAAAGTTGTTAAAATAATGCTCATTTTGTCTCATTTTGGCTTCGCCCAGGTGAACCCTATTTCAATAGAGACAAACAAGGATATCTTTAAAAGGAAATATTTTATATAAACTACATGGGCTATGTGATGTATTCAGTAATACCTATTGTCTTATAAGCTGGTATATACATTCTACTGCTGCAGTACCCTATATAGTATTCTACCTTTGTATTGTTTAGGCACTTAGAGCAAGTCAATGTATGAGAATACTTCATTAAACTTATAATTGTATAACTCGTGTTGCTCATCAATAGTCCGGATACGTGACATGGTGTCAGAAGTGAATCTTCAATAGACGGACTGAATCATTATTGGAAAAGGAAAATATGGACAATATGAATATTTCTGGCACAACACCTCGCATGGACTGGGACAGTCATGATTTAGAAGGAACCTGGAATAGTTTCAAAAAACACATTGGTTTTATGTTTTCGGGTCCGCTTAAATCTAAATCTGAGGAGGATAAATGTTCGTATTTAATGTTGTGGGCTTGCGAAAAAGGAAGAAGTTTGTACTCAACTTGGGGTTTGACGAATGACGAAAAGAAATCTCTTCAAGCTCATTATGACAAATTTGAAGAATATGTCAAGCCACGTACAAATGTCATATACAACCGTTACAAATTTCATTCCAGGGTGCAAAATGATGTTGAAAGCTTTGACCAATTTCTTGCTGATCTGCAAATTCTCGCAAAGGACTGTAACTTCGTGAACAAGGAAGAAATGATCCTCTTTGGGATTAAGAGTGCTAAAATCAGAGAAAAGTTAATAAATCAAGGATCAGACTTAATTTTGAAGAACTGTTTGGACATAACTAGATTACATGAACAATCAGCTATGCAAGCAAAATCAATGTCCAAAGAAAAAATTGACTTTGTGAAAAAACAGAAACCGCCCAAAAAGAGAGGAAATTTGAAAAAGAAAAAATCTAAATCATCTTGTTCTCGCTGTGGATTAGACTCGTCTCATGAAACTTGCCCAGCCAAAGGTCAAAAATGCCATAAGTGTAAAAAGTTAAACCATTTTGCTCGTGTTTGTAAAGCAGATAGGCAGAAAAACGTAAATATGTGTGACACCAACTCCGACAGCTCAGATACAGAGTCCTCTGACACATCATTGCTTATGTCTTCAGTTGATACCGCTGTGAATACTGTACGCAAAGAGTGGACACAGGACATTACTGTGCAAAACCAAAAGATTAATTTTCAGTTGGATACAGGTGCAATGTGCAATGTGATCAACTTAGATCTCGCAAAGAAGTTGGGTGTTGATATGAAATTACGTAAGAGTAACATTCCATTGAAATCTTACTCAGGTCACAAACTGGATTCTAAAGGTATTGTTACGTTGGACTGTGAACACAAAAATAAATTTTATGTCTTAACTTTCCATGTTTTTGACATGAAATCAAAACCTTTGTTAGGTGTTGACTCTTGTGAAGAATTAAATCTAATCAAGAGATTGAACAGTGTTGCAGACAGTGTTCCAAAAGACGTACAAAAAGAATTTCCAGATTTATTTGAAGGAATAGGATGCATACCAGGAAAATACAAAATTAAGGTTGATCCTAAGGCTATACCAGCGGTACATGCTCCAAGAAAAGTTCCACTTTCACTTCGACAAAAAGTGAAAGAAGAATTAGATAGGATGGAACGTTCGGGTGTGATTGTTAAACAAACAGAACCGACATCCTGGGTGAATTCTATGGTCTCTGTTGTAAAACCGTGAGGCCAAGTTCGCATATGCATTGATCTGAGAGACTTAAATAAAGCAACCTTGAGAGAACATCATCCGTTAAAAACGGTAGAAGATGTTATTGAACAGATTCCAGAAGCTTCAATATTCACTAAACTAGACTGTACTTCTTCATTTTGGCAGATTCAGTTAGATGAAGAAAGCACAAAATTGTGTACGTTCAATTCGCCATAAGGAAGATATTCTTTTACGCGATTACCGTTTGGAATCGTAACTGCGAGTGAAATCTATCAAAGGATAATTTCGGATTTAATTGCAAATATGCAAGGATGCGCTGCAATTAAAGATGACATAATTGTATGGGGAAGAAACAAAGAGGAACATGATGCTAGGCTGAAGAATGATCTTGATGTCCTCCATAAAATTAATATGAAGCTTAAAGCAGAAAAATGTGAATTTCGAAAACCAGAAGTTACATACGTTGGACATGTATTAAGTGGCAATGGAGTAAAGCCTGACAAAGAAAAGGTGAGAGCTATTTTGGAAATGCCGCAGCCAACAAATGTCAAAGAACTTCAAAGTTTTCTTGGATTTATACAATATCTTGGCAAATTTTTGAAGAACCTATCAGAAGTAAGTGCTCCTTTAAGAACATTACTAGAAAAAAAACGTTTCATGGCAGGGGGTCAAAAACAAGAAAATAGTTTCCAAAAATTGAAATCATTAGTTACAAATGCTCAAGTTTTAAGTTACTATGATCCAGAAAAAGAACTAACGCTTACCGTAGATGCTTCAAGCAAAGGTCTTGGGTGTGCTATAAAACAAAAGGGTAACTTTATTGCTTTTGCCTCTAGAGCCTTGACTCAAACTCAGCAAAACTATGCGCAAATAGAAAAAGAAGCCCTGGCAATCGCTTTTGGTGTAAACAAGTTCAATCAATATATTTTTGGGAGAAAAGTTACTGTTGAAACTGATCATAGGCCGTTACAAAGTATTTGGAAAAAACCAATACACCAAACACCGCCTAGATTACAGAGGTTATTGCTTTCCCTACAATGTTATGCTCTTGATGTGATTTACAGGCCAGGAAAAACTCTTGTAGTAGCAGATACATTAAGTAGGTCCTTTTTGAATGAAACAAAAGAGGAACTGGTACCTGACATAGCTGTCAATGAAATCAATTTGATAGAATATCTACCCACAACCCCAAATAGATATGCTGAATTGAAGACATGCACTCAGCAAGACCAAAATCTTCAAGATTTGAAAAGAATCATTAATGAAGGTTGGCCAGAAAAGAAATCGCAATGTTTACCGAGCGTTAAATCATATTGGAACATTAGAGATGAAATTTCTTGCATTGATGGAAAACTATTCAAGGGACAAAAGATTATTATTCCACAAGACATGCGTTTATACGTATTGAAACTAATTCATAAGTCACATCTAGGAATTGTGAAATGCAAAAGTCTTGCACGCGATGCTGTCTTTTGGCCAGGAATGTCTAAAGACATAGAAACTCTGATTTCGAAATGTGAAAAATGTGCAAAGTATTCGCGTTCAAACCCGCGCGAACCGTTGCTGGAAACTGAAACACCGGACAGACCCTGGTCAATAATATCGAGTGATGTTTTTGAACTGAAAGGTAATCATTATTTATTAACTGTTGATCATTACTCGAAATGGCCAGAAATATCACTTCTTACCATTTGATATCAAGTACAACAGTCAGTTATCTCAAAGGACAATTTTCAAGATATGGTATACCTGATAAGCTCATAACTGACAATGCCACCAATTTTGTTAGTGATCAATTTCGAAAATTTGTGCAAGAATATGACTTTATTCATATAACGTTAAGTCCAAATTTTCCACGTTCGAATGGTCAGATAGAGAGAACGGTCCAAACTGTCAAAAATTTGTTAAAGAAGACTGACAATCCACACAAGGCGCTTTTGGACTACAAAAATGCTGAAATTGAAAAAATTGGGAAATCGCCATCTGAATTATTTCTTGGGAGAAAATTAAAAACAGATCTACCATGTACTTCAAGTTTTCTCAAGTCACAGAAAAATTTATCAAATGATGTAAAGAAAATGAAAACCAGAAAATAGAAACAAAAACTCTATCATGATAAACATTCAGGAAATGTACTCAAACCAATGAACCAAGGGGACAAAATCATTTTCAAACATAATAACTGGATTCCAGGACACATTTTATCCAAGCATGAATCACCTCGATCTTACAATGTAGAGTCTGACTCTGGCGCTCAATACCGACGAAATAGACAACATATCAAACCAACAAACATGGAGATAAATCAACCACTTGAAATTGAAAATCAACAGATTACTCAACAACATCCGCCTTCAAATATTACAGAAAAAGAAGGAAATAATTATCATACTCGGTCTGGTCGTTTAGTGAAGCCTCCACAGAAATATGGGGATTTTGTGAAATAGTGCTATTGGTATAATCAATATATATATATATATATATATATATATATGTGTTTGTGTAATCTATATAGAAGTGAAATATTGTTGAAATGGATTTAAAATCAGTCTATAGGTTAAAGCAAGTAAATTCAAAAAGTTCGAATGTGTTTTATTATGTATATTCACTATGCTGGATTTAAAGGTGCTTTTATTTTATATGATACTTTACGGTAATTACAGGTCGTGGGAAATATTTGTTTGAATTCCAAATATTCATCTTTTATCTCTATTTCATTCCAAGCAAATTATTCCAGTCATAGTAAGTTAATCATTTTGTTATTCTAATCAGGCTGATATCAAATTAATGAGTTCATTGTCTTTACCTATGGTAATTGTGAGACATTAAGACTACACCCAGTGATAATACCAGTGACGCTCTCCAGATGTTTATACACACAGTTTTCCGGACACTATAATGTATCAAGTTACAATTTCATTCATTTACTAAACTGTGAGGACTTTCATTCAAGTATAAACTCTTTACTCACTTTGAAAAATTATTTTTCTTATTTCTCAAAATTAACTTAAAGGGAAGGATGTGATGTATTCAGTAATACCTATTGTCTTATAAGCTGGTATATACATTCTACTGCTGCAGTACCCTATATAGTATTCTACCTTTGTATTGTTTAGGCACTTAGAGCAAGTCAATGTATGAGAATACTTCATTAAACTTATAATCGTATAACTCGTGTTGCTCATCAATAGCCCGGATACGTGACAGGCTAGAGGTTCCAAGTTTTGTACATGGCATGGTCTGATGACCTTATACATAAGTTGATAAAAAGCCCTTGTCGTCTCATCTGGCTGCACCCGGGTGCACCCTTTTTTCTATTGAAACAAGAAAGGAAAGATTTAAAAACTATATTTCTGAGTCCTATAACTTTTCATGTTACTTTTTTGTATGACCCTTAGGTTTCATTTATGCTCCGCCCGGAAGTAACTTATTTCTAATAGACAAAGAAGGAACCATTTAAAAGAAATATATTTCTTCGAAACTATGAGGCCTTGTGCTTCCCAGATTCTGCACGTGACATTGTCTCGTGATCTTCTAGTAAACTTGTTAGATAATTTGGGGTTCGCTCGGGTGACTCTAATTATATATAGAACCAAAGAATGAAATATTCTTGATGTTAAAATGGCCTCATATTGTTCATATAATTTCGACTGCTTTATAAAATTATTTAATTTGGTTTTCCGAAAGAAAGGTAAAAAGAATGTCAAATGTCGGCGATGGGCGGGCGGATGGACGGGTACCACTTTTCCAACAATTCTTGACGGAATTTGAGGAAATTTTCACAAAATGTTGTTGTTGTTTTTTTCATGTGACCTAGCGAAGGTTATCTGCGTTATGTGAATCAGCGCCGCAAAATGGAAAAGGGAGACATATTGTCAAAATTGTAGTGTCTGCAGCTAGCCCTGCATTTCTTTATGAATCCATTTTAAAACCTGGTTTTGTGTCATTCATAGTCTCTTGTTGATATTATGGCCTTTTGGTCCCATACGGCCCCGACCATGCTATGTAACATTTTTTTAAAAATCCTCTTATGATGCCCAGAGATTGAATGTATTTCATCACCTGATATATATATATTATCTATAATTTGTTGAAATAATTCCCGTTTGTTTCAATTGGATTCGAAAAAGGGTGAACTCTTCAAAAATCTGTCGATTTTTTTCTTTGTCTACTCTTGTTTTATGGAAATTTGCTATTGTTCACAAGGAGAATCTGGTCAGCGATATAGGACCATCATGTCCTCTTGATGCAAATAGTCGTTTCTAGAATCTCCGAATGGTACTAGAGACAGGTCAGATTTATAGTATGTAAACCAGATAAATTGAGCACAGAATCTTCTTTCACACATTGTTTTTTTACTATTATAGACTGAATGATAGGCATCAAAATGATATTTGATAAGAAGGTTTTCGAATTGCAGGGTGACACAGAGCACAGAGGTTTAGGGCATGTATGCATATGCGTAAAACAAAGAATATCAAGTTTTCAACTCTGGTGAATTACTCTCTCGATTTATAATTACTCTTCTTTATGACAGTATAAAGTTCGATTTATAAGGTTAGGTAAGCGCTTGCTTTCAGAATTGCCAAAATGCTTTTTCAACACAGGTTCAAGAACAGGGTGTTCAAAAGCGAAAGACGATTCATGGCCGTATTGGTATATTAGTTGTTTAAGCTGTCTTGTACAGACATAAATAATGTTATCTGACCGCGCAATGCATGGGCTGACCGGGAGGGCGAAACTTTTCGCTCTTTCTGAATCCAAAATGACAATTCTACCTAGCTGTGCAAGTAATTTCATATTATTTGTATCTGCTGGATCTCTTTTTAAGTATTTGTTTTACGAAGGACATCCCGGGTGGCATTTTACACCTGACGATAATTCCGTATAGACTTGGGATTCCGCACAATTCATAAAATCGGTAGTGGGGGTGGGGTGGGGGGTCTCGCGAATCTCGACTTCTTTCTAAAACAAACTTTCGTTGACGTTGTAGTTTTTTAGTTCCACTGGCTGAAAGCCAGATAGCTGTTTTCATTGCATGATGTGCGCGTGTGCGTCCGTTCGTCCAACCGTCCGTCCGTCCGTGCGTAAACTTTTCCTTTAGAAATCTTCTCCTCAGAAAATCGATTTCAACCAAATTTCACAGAAATGATCCTTTGGTGACACTCTATCAGATTCCTTCAAAGAATTTTGATCAGGTGAAACTTATGGCTTTAAAGGGCAGGGCTAATTTCCATGTATGACGAAAGCTTGGAAAATCTCTTTCTCAGAAATCAGTGGGTTGAATTCAATCAAATTTCACGGAAATGATTCGTGGGTGAACCATTATCAGATTCCTTCAAAGAATTTTTTTGGATGAAAAACATGGCTTTAATGGGCGGGGCTTATTCCATAAACGGTAAAAGCTTTAAAAACTTCTACTTAGAACATAGTCGATTGATTTGAATCAAATTTCACAGGAATGGTCCTATCATGAACCTCTAGCAGATTTCTTCAAAGATTTTTATCGGATGAAAAACATGGCTTTAATGGGCGGGGCTAATTTCGAGATATGGTGAAATCTTTGAAAATCTTCTTCCCAAAAAACCAGTGGATGGAATTCAACCAAATTTCAATGAAATGGTCCTTGGATGAGCATTTATCGAATTGCTTCAAATTATTTTGATCGGATGAAAAAACTAGTGGATGGATTTCAACCAAAGTTGACCGGATCGATCCTTGGGTGACCATTTATCAGATTACACACACACAAAAAAAAAAAAAAGAAAAGAATTTTGATTGGATGAAAGTTATGGCTTCAATGGGCAGGGCTAATTTCCATGTATGATATATACTGAAAACTTTATAAATCTCTCAGAAACCTGCTAGTGAATTTAAACCAAATTTCACGGAAATGATAACCAGATGACTGTTCGTCAGTTTCCGTCTTATAATTTTGATTGGTTGAAAAACATGGCTATTATGGTGGTGAGCTATGTCCATATATGGTATACAGTGAAAATTTACATAATACATTTTACATAACTTGAATTGACTTTTGTAAAAACAATGAAAAATTTGAAATGCTTCTCTAGAACTATTTCAAAGATTTCAATTACTTAGGTTTATTTTAATTGTATTCAGTTTATTTTTAATTCATGAAAAAATTGCTTAATCAGAACATTCATGCATGTGGAGCGATATAGGCGCTCAAACGCCTCTAGTTTAAGATTGTAAACAATTAATTTCTTATGGCTCATTTACACACAAAAAAAATTCCGTAATCCTTGAGAAACCTCAAGCCAGCTGATTGGTACAATGATTCTAAATAGGCGGTTACTATGGCCTTTCAAACATATATATTGGATACTAAGTCACAGCAAAAGGATATTGATTGAATGGGGTTTAACGCAGTTTTTAACAGTATTTCAGTCTTATCGCGGCGGCTGGAGTACCTAGCAATGAATTCCAGGTATTTATCACACCAGCACAACCACGATATCCTTTCTGATCAACCAGCAACTCATTCCACATACGCTTACGATTATAAATCCATTGGTCGGGGACAAATGTCTGAAAGGATGTTTGCCGCGGTCGGGTAACCAACCCGAGAGACCATGATCTGGAGTCCTGGGTACCAACTGCGCTATGTCCGTATCCACAACACAAGGAAAATATACAGACTATCATCTACAAATTTATAGCCGCCACAGAATTGTTTGCTTATATAAAATGCATGTATATCCGTACACGAGAGAGGAGAATATCTTAATGCAAATTGAAAATGATAGCATATATTTCAAATGTGTTACTGTTACAATATTCTCGTGTCTAACTTCTGCTTCTGTTTATTTTTAAAAAGATTAGAACCAAATTTGCAACAAAGAAAATGTTTGTAGTATATTGTTTTCGTTTTTCCATAACATTTTGAAAAATATTTTACGTTTTTGAATAATCCTGAATAATCAAACTTCAGTGTTGATCCGTGAGAAAAAAAAACATGATGTAAGAAAAAATAGAATTCGGACATGATGGTAAGACTAAAGCATTATTTTAAAAGCTGTATCTTGCGTCCTTATAAATGCAACGGTATCTTGAATGTCTTACGAAAAAAATCAACTTATGCTAATGTAAGGTATGCGAAACTGCTCGGAATTAGCTACAATTAGCAGTCAATTAGTCTTGACCACAAGCCAATGAGTCACGCCTAGTTTAAACATCCAACAAACATCAGTTTTCTAGCAAACATCCACCACAATTCAGTTTTCTAACAATACTAATCGAAAGAATAAATTTTGTTTTACATGATAAAAACGTATTCGTAGGCACCATGAATAGTTGATAATAATCGCGAGAATAATGCTTCATAGAGAAGGTAACATGTTAAGACATTTAAAAACAAATATTGGCCTTCAAATAAACTAAAAAACGACCGAATGATAAAGCAGAGACACCACACTCCCAACCAATATAACTCTCTTCCTCTTTGTCTTTCTTTCTGCCTGTCTGTCCCTCTCACTCTCTCTCTCTCTCCTTGTCTCCGTATAGCACAGTAGTAATCAAAAAAGATAAAAGATAGGAATTGTACAAAAGTAATGCGTTATATTTTTGAAAAGATCATTTTCTTAAGTCCTTATAAAGTTATTGATTTGTGAATGCAATTTCAGATGGCCATTTATTTAGACACCTTTGTGTGTGTGTTTGTTTGTTTGTGTGTGTGTGTGTGTGTGAATTTCAAGAAAGTAACTAATGAAGTGAGTACCGATTTCTGTCCGAAGACGAATAGAATTTCCCGGACCGACTGTACTATTTGCAAGAAAACTTATACGGTTTTTGTTTGACGGCAAATTGAAATTGCTTTAATGTTAAATGGTTTTACAATAGCCAACTTAAATGGGAATTAGAAAGTAGGTTTCTGGTTGGTATGAAAAACCGTGTTATAATAAGGAGAAGTTGCCGATTATAATCAATATCTACTTTTATGCGTTTTTTTTTTTTTTTTTTTTTTTTTGTTGTTGTTGCAAAAATGTATAAAAGTTATATAATCTTGGTATCAGTGAGATAATAGACTTGGAGAAGTCATTCTCACAATGTTTGCATTCTCTTTGTGCAGTACGAGTTTCTACCCTAATAAGAAAAATTGCACAGAAAAAAACTATACGATATTCGGTCATCTCTGTATGAAGTTACATTTATCTATTTTAGTCGTTGTCACGGTGCGTTGATGTACATGACTCGGCTCCAGATGGAATCATCTGGTAATGGTCAACTATATAGGTGTTATGTACTAGTTTTCAATCGACAATTTAAACGTAAAAGTGATGTTTTTCTGAACAAGCTGAACAAGTATGTCAAACATGCGTAACATATTCATTGAAATGCTTTTCTAGTCTAGCTAAATTGAAAAAGGTGTCCCTGTTTCAGCTTAAAGATTATGCACTATTCATCACCAACGGTCGACCGCCTGGCACCGGTAGGCGATGCTCTTGTTAGATTTGTCGGTTCGATTATACAGAGGCTGAGCTCAGTAATCATGTACTCTTTTTTTTGCAATACACCAGATTATGCCGATTAAACGTGATCGAAGATTTCAGAAAACTTTGAATTTGATCTTATCTTTGGTTTCACTACAAGCACATATTCTTTCCGACATTTTTCTCTCACTAATGGGTGGATAATCGTAAACCTTAGTGGGATAGCAGCTAGAGGCTAGAAAAGGATGTGATGTTAGTACTGTTGTGAGGTATATCAGGAATCCATTGTAAGGTGCTCAAGCCACCGCGATATGACTGAAAATTGGTAGAAGCGACGTTTAACTTTATTCAAACAGACAAACAAAACAAGCATTCACTTGAAACTAAGATTATGTGTTGATAATCAAACAGAGTATCACTGCTATCCAGTGATTAGCTCTTTTTTCATTACAATTTGGAATACTCTACTAAGTTACATGGTTAACTATCGGATACCTTATTCATTGACATGTGATGTTATTATTTTTTTATTTTTGAACTTATTTGGTGTAATGGAGTTTACTTTGTCACTGCACTGTATTTTCAGTGGACAGAGCCCGAGGTGAGAGACCGGTTATGGACACAACTGAGGTTCATATGAATATTTCTGTGGGCAAGACGGTCATTTTACCTTGTATGGTGCAGGGGATTAAAGAAGATAGCCAATATATGGTATGTATGTAAATGATATACACCTCTTAGAGTCTAACAAAGACGCAATGGCTATGGTAGGGAGATGTAAATTGTATTTATATGTACGCTATAGGCCCAAACATACCTGATGATCATACAAAATAGGTCATTTTTAGCTCCACTCGCTAAAAAGCAAGCGATGTATTGTTATAGCGTTGTGTCCGTCGTGCGCAATACCGTGCGTCCGTAAACTTTTACTTTTAATATCTCCTCAGAAAGAATAGAGTTCAACCAAATGATCCTTGGGTGACCCTTCATCAGAGTCCTCCAAAGAGTTTTAATTGGATAAAAAACAAAGTTGTAATGGGTTGTCTTTATTTTCATATAAGGCTATGGTGAGAGTTTGAAAATCTTCATTTAAGAAACAAGGTTGATTTAACCTAATTTAAGATACATAAACTTTACATACGCTCACCTGAGCACATCGTGCTCTTGGTAAGCTTTTGTTATCATTGAATGTTTGCCGTCTGTTGTGCATCGTCCGACATCAGCAATTACTTTGTTAAAACTCTATGGACTGCAATTTTATGCTAATCTTGATGAAAATAATTAAAAATGATTCTTAAGTTGTAAGAATGAACCTTATTGAAAAAAGAGTGGTTTTAATTCTATTGGAATATAATGGGAAAGGGGTCTAAATTATATTTTCCTTGTTGACACTCTAGCGGCAACAATTTTGGTTAAATATTGATGAAACTTGGTCAGAATGATTGTTATAGGCTTTTTCGAAAACCGGTGTTACTTCCCCTGATTTATTATCGTCCTAAGTCGCTCTTTTGTGTGAATAACAAATCTCCACTCCGGGTTGGGATCAAATACGCTTCTCGTCTCTTTTTGGTTGTAATGGGAAATATAGTCTTATATTATACGGATTTACTCGTTTTCTTTATCATGTCGAACTTGTAGTTTTGTCCATATTCAATCAATAAATCTTTACTTTTAATTTTGTGAGAGATAGAAAAAAACCCTTAAAATTATCTTTGACATTCAAGCTATTGTATCTAACGGCTTTTATTTTGTCCATGGGTTTTTGAAAATATAAGGATTTCTCTTTTACACCGAGAATGAATGTTCACTTTCAATTAAACAAATAGATGAACATTAGAACGTCAATTCGCCGAAATCATGTTTATCGAATTTTGCTCTAGACGAACCTTTCTCTTAATCCTCCACAATTTTAACTATAAATTAGGCTATTAACCAAATAATGAGCACACATTTACTTTAATTGTCAGGCTTTGAATCAACTTCTTTGTTTTCTTTAACTAGTCTAATTACTAGTTTATACATATTCTATTGCTATCATATCTACATTTATTTACATGATACACAGTCTAACAAAATAAAATTTGAGCAAATGGGTCTGGCCACAAGTTCTGCCAACTTAGATTCGGCCATTCCCTTCATTCTACCTACATATTTTTTAGTCTTCGTACAAATAAGGTCCTTAGTATTAGAATATCATTTGATAGATATTGTAGAAGACATATTTGTTCCAGTTAAAGAATATAATTTTGTACGATAGCAATTGTGGAGAAAAATAAGTGTAACTTGGCTAATCGAACAGCACATAGGAAAAGATTTACATCTATATTATTTGTATGGACAAATGAAGAAAGAAAGGTATAAAACTGTATGGTGTCAATCGGAAAATGAGCAGAGCGAGACGTACAATTTTGGCGCAACAAACTTTATTGATCGAAGCGTTTTGTTTCCTTAATGAACGGATTTAAATATAAATACATTGTCGTCATAATCAAGGTTTTCTGATCCGAATAGTAGGATTTTTATAGAAAGCGCATGGTAACGTCGCAAATTTCGAGATCGGTAAACAGTACAAAGAAGAAATGAAGCAGTGTGATATTTGACTTCGACTCAAATGGCTTGGACAGATTGGTGTTCTAAGTCTTGCTTTCTATGAGAGAAAATGCTGTTTGAGATATAGACAAGAAGAACCCCTGAGTTGGTCGTGTGGTCGCGTCTGTAGATCATGCTGTCGTGTGATTCGATTATCAAGTTTAAGTATGAGATGCTATTATGTAAATGGGTTTCTGTGAAGCACATTATTTCAAAATCCGATAAATGATCTTCTATAAAGTTTAGCTTATTACATAGACTACGAATATTTAGATGTAGAATTGAAATACATCCATATGCAGCAGTATTTAAAATGCCTGGCACAGGATTAGTTTCGATATCACCAGATAAGATCAGCAATAATAAGACTAGGGATATTAACGTAAAAACATTCAAATTGCGAAAAATGTTAAGATTGATATATTCCTTTACACGATTTGGCAGAAAATATCGAAAAATGACAAATAGATTTAAAATGAACCGAATGCGTTTGCTGCAGCAGTGTGTACTGGCATAGAATGATCCAATAGCGGCGCACCAGGAAGCATTATCATTTCCTACGATGGATCAAAAATGAAGTAAATAAAAGGTCGCGCCGGAAAAGGAAATGATTCATAACGGGTCGCAGGATGCTCCTTTAGTCGATTGACACCAAGATTGTAGAAAAAATATGACAAGAAACTCAAGAATGGAAACGATTGATAGCAAAACAGAAATATGAACAATATGTCAGGTTTGAGATTAAATACATATCTGTATTTAAACCTTTATCAAGCGAGTGAGTGAAAAGAAAATATATATAACATACACAAAAGCGAGGTAGTAAGCAGTTAGGCTTTAGAATTATTAGCATGGTGACGACTAAACATTTGCCATGTTAATGCATAAGTAAGGATGAAGGGAAAAAACGAATATTTTCTTGTCAAGAGTATAGAGACAAAGCATCCCTTTAGAGAGAGAGAGAGAGAGAAAAAAGGACAAAACTATCATTAAAAAAACTGCTGAAAGTACTAGTAATCAGGAAGATAAAAACCATAATGATACATATACGACTTTAGTATATAATGACGCAGAAGTTATCCACGCTGCCTAGAGTAAGGATTCTAGTCAGACTGTGCGGCTGACCCGAGTCTTTACATGAGGCACACAGATTTGTTGGAAATTCATACACAGTCCCATATACAGCACAAAGAATGAAGCTTTGCATTTAGACAACATCAACATAGAGAGCTTTGAGATGCAATCGAATATACACAGTTAACCTTCGTTAAAGAAAACGGGTAAAATAAGTTTCTGTCGATAAGTTGGCCCTTATCTTGCTTTGTTTCAAACAAAAAATTCAGTTCTGAGATATTTCGACCAGTCCGCATCTATATTTTCCCACAATGATTTGCGGGACAGTGTTGGCCAGGGTCCACTTGCACGTATGTACAGGCTGATCCTGGTCTGCACCGTGTGCCAACGTTTTGTGTACAGTAGAAATAAGTCATTAATAGCATGAGAAGGTTTGCAGAAAATGTTGAACATATGCTACAATTATTCTTGTAAGTGGAGATACCTATACAACCCAAGTAAATGTGCAGTTACTGTTTACAATGAACCGAAATCTAGAAATATCAACCGAATTTGGCTTTTAGGTGGTCATGTTATATCAGAAGTAGATAACTACACTCACTTGGGTATCACGTGTAACAAATACATGGATATTTCTGTAAATATCGACGAGTCATGTCGCAAACTAAAAAGTAGTTTACTTGGATTAATTAACGTAGGAATACATGAAAATGGTTTACTACCTTCTACGTCTGTTAAGATATACAAGTCAATAGTTCTCCCGAGAGCTCTCTATGGCTGTGAGTTATGGTCTTCCTTGAACAAATCTAATATATTACAAATCGAAAAATCTCACAAATTTTGTATCAAATACATACAAAATCTTCGTGTTTATACAAGAACTGATATTTGTTTAAGTCTTGTTGGAATTACTCCAATAGAGTTTGATATAGATTACAGAAAACTACTCTTCTTATGTCAAATGTGTCGTTTAGCTACCTCGCATATATGCAAACAAATATTTAATTATCGATTGCTCGCGTTTTATCAATATAAATCAAAAAATCAACTTGGTTTTATTCCAGATATTATCAGTATTTTGAGAAAATACAATCTTGAGTTGTACCTTATGAGCTATATATCAAACATATCTTTTCCCGCCAAAATTCAGTGGAAAACCATAATTCGTCAGGCCGTTTACGCGAAAGCAGAAAGTGATTGGTTATCAAGGGTACACAATGACGTTCAGATGAAAAGTTTTTTGCATGTTAAACCAACACTTCATATGAATTGTGAACTCTGGGAAATCAGTAAATCTAGTACATCTACTGTATTATCTAATCAGTGTAAAAAATGCGCAAGATTTTTGGCCAGATTTTATAGTGATTCCTTTACTAGGTCATGTCCCAATTGCAATACGAAAATCTCTTCGTCTATATGTTCTCACGTAGTTTTTGAATGCTTTGTTACCCAAAATATAAGAGATTTATTATTTAATACTTTAAGGTAAATTTGCAATACAGAGTTGTACAATGAGTTTATGTCATTAGAATTACAAAATAGAATGGTGGGCCTGTTTTCTAGCTTTAGGAATAATCGCATAAATATTGGTGAGAACTCTGAGGTATTATTGCATATCATACCAATTCTGTGCAAATTTGTAGACTACATTTAAGATCTCAATCCAATCTATCTTGATTATTTCGAACCAGTCCGTCCATACGTCTGCCCGTAATTCGATTCGTTCATCCATCCATCCATCCATCCATCCATCCATCCACCCATCCATCTATCTATCTATCTATCTATCTAACCATCCATCCATCCATCCATCCATCCATCCATCAATCCATCCATCCATCCATCCATCTATCTATCTATCTATCTATCTATCCATACATTTTCCATCAACTAATCAATCAATCCATCCATAATTTAAAGGCATTGAATCTTATTTATTCCTTGATTTTCGATTTCACTCCAAGGTTGATTCGAGATGCTTTCTTATTACCCTCTCAGGATAAGGGACCGAGCAGTCCTTTTATCTATTTTTTCGATCGATCAGAAGGAATGCTGAGTCACTTTATTCACTTTAGTTAAATATAAATACACTAAATATGCTTATATGTGTGCTTGCGCGTGTATATTTGTATGAATCGGCGCGTGTGTGTGTATGTGCGTATGTACGTATTTGTGCAGTTGTTTGATTTAAGTTTGTGTATGCTTTTGTTCATTTATGTGAAAAGCTCGCCCCAGTGGCGGAAAAATAAAGAATATATATATAGGTTTGAGATTAAATACATATCTGTATTTAAACCTTTATCAAGCGAGTGAGTGAAAAGAAAATATATATAACATACACAAAATGCCAACGTTTTGTGTACAGTAGAAATAAGTCATTAATAGCATGAGAAGGGTCTATAGTATCGTGTACGATCACTGCACCCTATGTCACTGTGAATTTATGCTTAGGCAAATATTATGGAAAAAGGAAGAAAAAAGCTTGTTAAACAATAGTATCTTTCCCACAACAATTTCTGTCAAGTATGATAATTAATTTTCTAGTTTAACTAGTTTCCATTAAAATCTTCAACCTCTTTCGATTTGAACGAGTTAAAAACGCATCATAATAAATCTTCAAAACTAACTGAACATGATAGTAGTAAACGATCAAATACACTTGTCGACAAAAGTTTGTACGTTCATACATCTTCTGTATGATAACTCTACTGTTAAGAATTAGGGAAATTACACAGGTAACATTAAGAAAAAGTTCTCGCTAAAGCACGTGTGTAGGCAAGTGATTGATGTCAATTGGTAAAATATCTCTCAGAATAAAAAAAAAACAAGAGCCATGTCGGACATGGTCATCCCCCGCCGAAAAAGCTTGACAGTAAACTGAAGCCAGTTAGATTTAGGCCCTTCGTGCGCTCAATTCCCTCTGAATGAGCTCGACAATAGCTGTCACACTCCCAGAGACATGCTCAGGACAAAACCCAAGTCTCTAAAACAACAAAGGGTAATAACTCCAAATCACGCAAGCAAGAGCTGCGACCCCTGCGCAATGCACCTCTCCCCAACGAGATCCATCCACCCACGAAGCCCAAAGCCAACAGCCACCACACCCCCAGAGACATGCCCCGGACAAAATCTTAGTCTTTAAAACAACAAAGGGCAACAACCCCAAATCCATGCAAGTAAGAGCCGCGGCCCCCGTGCACCGCACCTCCCCCCAATGAGACCCATCGACCCATGCAGTTTCAAGTTGATAGCAATTACACTTTCAGAGATATGCTCCGGACAAGTTTTAGTGACGGAAGGACGGAATGACGGACGGAGACCATTACTATATCCCCTTCGCCGAAACGGCGGGTGATAAAAATATAAAGAGCCTGTAGATCGTAACTTTGTTGGAAGTTGAGTTTATTTTTGTTCCCGCCTTTGCTTTTTTAAGACTATAAGGTCAATTCCTAGAAATGATCTTGTGTGCACTCGTAAAGGCCATATTTTAGGTTCAAATCAATGATTCAGTCAGAATGTTTGTTTTCATGTTATCTCAGCCAAGTTCTAATTGGGTCACATGGGGTCAAAAACTAGGTAACTAGGTCAAATCTTAGAAATACGTTGTGCGCACTCTAGGGGTCACATTTTTACTCAAATGTCTTGAACATTGGTCAGATTTTTTTTTACATGTTACCTCGGATAAATTCAATATTGGGTCATAATGGGTAAAAAACTAGGTAAATAGGCTAAATCTTAGAAATACCCTGTGTGCACTCCAGAGGCCACATTTTGGGTCAATTGAATTGATAGTTGTATATAATGTTTTTCTGCATAATATCTCGTTCAAGTTTTATTTTGGATTATGTGGGTTCAAAAACTAGGTCACTAGTTCAATTCCTAGAAATGATTTTGTGTGTTCTCTAGATTACACATTTTAGGCTCAAATCAAATGTAATTCAGTCAGAGTATTTGTTTTCATGTTATCTCAGACATTTTCAAATTTTGGTCACATTGGATAAAAAATTAGGTCAATAGGTCAAATCTTAGAAATACCTTGTGTTTACTCTCGAGACCCAATTTTTGACTCAATTGAATTGAAATTTGGTCATAATGTTTTTCTGCATTATATCTCGTTCAAGTTCAATATAGGGTTAAGTGGGCTCAAAAACTAGGTCACTGGGTCAATTCCTAAAAATAATCTCGTGTGCATTCTAAAGGCTATATTCTAGGCTCATATCAAATGATATTTGTCGGAATGTTTGTGTCCATCATATCTCAGCCAAGTTCAAATTTGGGTCTCATATGGTCAAAAACTAGGTCATTTTGTCAAATCTTAGAAATATTTTGTGTTTACTCTGGAGACCCAATTTTTGGCTAAATTGAATTGATTTTTGGCCAGAATGCTTGGGTTCTTGATATCTTGGTCAAGATAGACTTTGGTTGACATAAGGTAAAAAAACAAGGTCACTAGGCTAAATCTTAGAAAAACCTTTACTCTCCAGTGGCAACTTTTTTGCCTAATTGGGTGATATTAGGTCAGAATATCTGTTTTCAAAATATCTCAACCATGTTAAAGTTTTTGTCTATTAGGGTCAAAACTTAGATCACATCTGAGAAAAGATATACCATAGAAGCCTCATTTTTTACTCGATTGACTGGATATTTATTGAGATAATTGTTTTAATAAAAATCTTTGTCAAGTTTGATATTACGTCACATGGGGGTCTAATACTAGGTAGCAAGGTCTTATATAAATAAATCTTCTTTCCAATTTATCTGCTACTTTTCTTGCATAAATACATTGAAACTTGGTAAGAATGTTTGTTCTTCATTTCTTAGACAAGATTTGAAAATGAGTCACTTTTAGCTAATAAGGTCACTCTTGCTAATTTACTTCTATAGTCATCGACTCAGGTGAGTGCATCAGGGCCAATTACCTTCTTGTTATCATAGAGTTAAAGAAAGAAAACTTCTCCATCCTAAACAAATGACCTTGAGCTTTTGATGTATGCAAGCAGGGTCATCTAAATACTATTCTACCAAAATACTTCAATTTATTACTTGTGGATGAATATGAGCCTATGTTGTTTGTTCCTGAATTTTTATAAGAGATAAGGGAGGAATCTTTAAACAAAATATTTCCTTAAAGCAACGTGTCCAGACCTTTCAAAGTTTGCATCAGAAACTCTGGTGAAAAGCTTCAATTTATAAGATTTTGAGCATAAGCTCTATGTCATCAGTTCCCAATTTTGAATAGAGAAAAAGAAAGAAATCTTTAGAAATTTCATATCCCAAAGCACAAGATCTAGAAATTGTAAATTTTGCATCTAGAAGCTCATTATTTCTTTTTACTTAAATTCCTAATTTATTTTACTTCGAGAACAACTTAAACATTACTTTGTTGGTTCGTGGATTAAACAAATAGATTCAGAAGGAAATTTTCGAAAAATTGTTTCACTGAAAAAAAATATAGGTCTTTCATAATATTGCTTTAACAATACACAATACTATAAATTGTTACTATTTGATCAATATAATCCGTTAGTGGTTCGTTCTTGGATAAAACACATGGAAAAAGAAGGAAATCTACAAAACTTCTAAATATCTCCCAATCCATGAATCAGCCCAAAGTTTTCAAATTATATAGTGCGTTGCAAACTTTCAAATTAAAACCAAGGACTATCATTATCAGGTGTTCGATAAAGGACCATCGTGGTCCTCTTGCTTCTTAGAATTGGATCCATTGGGTGCAATTGGTCGTTTTCCTTGAGCGCCAAACAATCGATTCTGGCCAAACTGTGCGGATTGCTCGATTAGGACAGGGCCAAATCTTGTCGCATTCAACATATTTGCCCGAATAGTATATGGTCATTTTACATTAATAAATGCCCATTTTCAAAATACCAACCCTAATTGACCTACGCTGAATCTGGGTCCGACATTGTATTAACTTTTTACGTTCTCTAATGAGAATTTACTCATACTTCGAGTTGAGCCTAAAGGTGTATTGCTTCTGAATTCTACGCCAACTGCGTGAAAAATAAAAGATTAGTTATTCACTTAATTTGCAGTCGGAGCTGAAATAAAAACATTTCCTCTACGCATTAGTTTCCTAAAATGTTCCTTGACGTATTATATAACAAAATTCGACAGCAATTAAAATGGACAGTGTGAGCGGAGCTCGACCTTGTTTTATTTATCTTTTTTCAACTCATTTTTGGGTTGACAGGTAAGAATACTCAAGAGTATAGCGAGAAAAGAAAAGGCAAAAGGGAACACTTAGTTTCCCGCATGTTTTGCTCTTTTCAAAAGGTTTATGTTCTCGAAGTAGATGTACTTCAACTCTTACCTATATGATAGTAAGTTTATACTCCTTCTAAAACAACAGCAACAACAAAACAGAAAAACAAGAATATACATACATACATGAAAAATGAAAACAACACCAGTAATCATACCTATATTTTCTATTATAATTCTAGAGAGAGAATAGTGTGATCTAAATTAATATTTGTTCAATTTTTATTAATAATTCGAAATATCGGGCTTTTCAAAATTGTTATAATTAATTTAACAAATGTTTAAAGGAGAAATAATTTGGCCTAAACCCCTTTGATTTCGATTCAAATATCTTTGAATTAAGATTTTTCAATAGGTTACCCCTCAATTAATGACGTTTAAATTCATTTACTCAGGTATTTCGAATTCTCCCTTTTTCATGTTTTTAAGGGTACGTAAATTTTAACTACGGTTGTTATTGATGTTGGGTTTTGTTGTTGTTGTTTGATTGTTTGTATTTTAGTTTTAAAGTAAATAACTAAAGTAAATAACGAAAGTACAATGTATATTTGAAATGACCCCTGTTTAAATGAGAAGATTTTCTGAAATCTTAGATATTGTTGAAATTAAAAATTCATGTTACAGCAACTGGGTGGAATTAAATGCAATCCAAAGATGTTTTAACGCTTGAGTAGACGGCACATGGCCACGGAGTCCGGTCTAAATCAGATCAAATAAAGTAGTATATCACCGTCCTGTATTTAACAGCGTATACAGCGGCAAAAACATGTATATCAGTGGCACGCATGCTGTTAACATATACATGTTTGATGCATTGAAGACTGGACAAATCTGATACTTAACTGATGTTTGATCTCAGTCTCAAAATGATTCCAAGTTAGCGAAACTTCGTCATACAGGTGACTTCATTATAATTGATATGTTAAAATCAAAATATTGCTCTCCGGAAGTTTGAAGTGGCGATGTGGTGACGGTGTTTTAAAAATGAAAGAGATCAATCTACTGATGCTTCATGCAAAAATCAAGACTCTTATATCCTCTGGGTTAAGAGTTTTATTTCAAAGATTATTTCTAAGTTTCAGTTTTGTTACAATGGCAACTAGAGTTTTTGACAAATTTGAATTCTTTTATCAATTTTAAAAGGGCGCCACTCAAGGAATATTTCTGCCAAATCTGGTTGAAATCAGCCCAATGGTTTGGGAGAAGATGTCGTTTTAAAGATTCTTATTTATTTCTTTATAAGCTACCCCATGGGCTCCGCCCCTGGGACTCCTGTAGTTTCCCTCTCCTCCCGGGGAACCGACCCGCCTATCCCCCCCCGGGTCTGAATCCGGGTCCTTCGGCGGGTTGATCGGGGGGAGGAGAGGTACTCTGTTTACCCTCATGTTTGGAATAATTCCATTTCACGAGCAGCTATGCGATTTCTCTTTGTAATTCAAGCTATTAGATGACAAATGGTTGTTTTCTATTGTGTGTCCCTACGGGATAAATCTGCACTCCGTGGTTTAAAACTATTTACATAAAAATAAAAGTTCTGTAAAGGCAGGGCTCGACCCTCCACAGGACCACTAACTAAAACAAAATAATTATTATTTACAAATATCCCACGGAGTGCACATAATGTGTAGCTGACAAAGTACTACTTAGTTACGTGTCGGCGATGTTCCACGAAAAACCCGCAACCACAGCCTATATAAGGCTGCAGTCACGAGATTTCAGCAGAACACCCACGACCTATAATATTATAAACTAATTATTTACGATAATAATATTATACTAACAAAGTAGATTTTAATAGAGTTTGTAACTCGATTATTCATTACTGATGGACCGAGACTTATTTGGTTATGAATCTTTAACAACGTTGTTAGGGCAGGGAGTATTATATTTCAGTGGGTTCGTGGTGTTGTTTACATCGCGGAGCGTTTTCATTGGTTATCGCTTAATTATTTAACGAAAGTAGGTCAATCCGTTTTACTCTGTTTTAAGCTCCACATAGAAAAAATACGGATTGCTGATTGGTCGAATTTCCTTTTAGCGATTACCCTGGGCCGAACAACTTTTTTCAGACTGTTTTTGGCGCTATTGCAGTTTAAAGTATAGAATAGGGGATTAGAACGGACAAGGTGCTGTAGTTAATACCGTCTCGACATTCCGCGATATACTAATTGATGAATATCCAGAACATTTAACTTTTATAACTCTAATCTATGTTGTATTGCAAATTTGACCAGTGGATAAATGAATATAAATATTTTATATATATGGAATATTTATTTTGATTAAATTATTTTGTTATGTTGATTAATAATTATTTTTATGTTTGAATTGTTTAAAGAATGTTTTGGGGAAGTGGGTTAGGAACTGAGGAGAGAGACTTTGGGCCATCGCCGACGACGCGAACTATTTAATTTGTCACCTGTCGGGGCCAAATTAACGGTCCTGCCTGATGTTTCGGGTGTAAGGCCCACACCACGTAGGGGGAGGGTTTGACCAGTACCCCTATGGTGCAAGAATCACAAGAGACACCCGAAACAACAGGTCCCAATCGGGTAAAAGGTTTAAGAATGTTGTGGGCGCCCCGATCCGGAGGGTCCCCTCCCCCCCGAGAAACGGGACAAGGCATCAACCGTCAAAGACGATTCGACAGGGGGAATAAATCCCATCTGCCGTGCCGCTTCCCTCCGACGAGGAACACCACATCCCCCACCCCGAGAGGAATATATTGCACCGTACATAAAAAATGTTTAAGGACCCCCCGAATCGGCGCGCTCACGGGCCGACTCTCTTTCTGCTCTCCAATCCATCTCTTCAAGAAATAGTAACTCTCGACCTGATCTTGTTGAAAACATCATCTCCCTAAATGATCAGTGTCACCAAAATGGGTCCAAAGTCAAGTTTGTGTGGTGTCCAGCTCATATCGGCATTGACGGAAACGAATCGGCTGACGGTGAGGCCAAGGGCGCTCTAGTGTGCTCTGTCCAAGATAAAGTTCCCCTGGCAACATCGGAAATATACTCACTGATATCTCCTTGATATCTCAGCCAATATCGAATTACATTGGGTCAACAAGGAGCGTTTGAGCGCCTTTATCGCTCCCCAAGCCTGAAAGTACTGATTATGCAAATGATGTTTTCAGGAATTCACTATAAACTGAATCTCCTTAGCCTCATTGTGTCAAATAAATCTTGCCGATGAAATTTGAAACTTTTCATTGTTTTACAAAAAAAAAAAAAAAAGAAAAAAGAAAAACCACTATGAACCATATATGGACATAAGCCACGACCATAAAAGCCATGTTTTTAACCAATCAAATATAATTTATGAAATCTGAAATAGAGTCATCAGAGGATCATTGCTGTGAAACTTGATTGAAATCCATCTTCTGTTTTCTGTGGAAAAATATCGAAGCTTTCACCACATATTGAAATTAGCCTTGCCAATTAAAGCAATATTTCGTTCATCCCATAAAAAAATCTTTCAAGAAATCTGATTTAGGGTCAACAAAGAATCATTCCTTCAAATCTTTTCACCATACATGTCTATGGGATTTAGCTCTCCCATTAAATCCATCTTCTTCATCTATCAAAATTCCTTAACTGATAAAGGGTCACCCAAGGATCATCCTTGTAACATTTTGTTGAAATCCAACAACTGGTTTCTAAGAAAAAGATTTTCAAAGTTTTCACCATATATTGAACTAATTTCCGCCTATTAAAGCAATATTCTTCAACCGATTAAATTATTTGGAGGAATCTGACAAAGGGTCACCCAAGGCTTTTTTCTGTGAAATTTGCTTGTATCCTGTTCAGTACTTTCTGAGGAGAAGATTTTAAAGTACATGTTTACGGACGGACGGACGCACGCTCTTACGGATCCACGACGGACCTAACGCCATTACAATAGCTCGCTAGCTTTTAGCCAGTGGATCTAAAACCTAGGTATCTAGGTAAACTATTACAAATACCTTGTTTGCACTCTGGAGTCTATATTTTTGGGTTGAAAAGAGCTAGATATTTTGTGAGTACGATTGCTTCCTTAATATCTCGGCCAAATTCTAATTTGAGTCACATGGGGTCAAAAATTAGGTCACTAGGTGTAATCTTGGGGAAAAAATGATTGCTGACTATAGGTTGCATTTAAGCTAAATTGGCTTGATGTATGATCAGAATGTTATTCTCAATGATATATTGTCAAAGTTCAAATGCGGGTCGCCTGGGGTCAAAAACTAGGTCACTAGGTAAAATATTACACACTGATTGCACCCCAAAGGCCAAATCTTTGTTCAATTGACTCAATATTCGGTAAGAATTTTTGTCGCCATAATATCTTAGCTAAATTTGAATTTGGAAAACACGGGATCATAAACAAGATCACTAGGTCATATTTTAGAAATAACTTGTTAGACTTCAAAAGGCCAATTGTTAAGCCTAAAAGTTCGGTCATAATGTTTGTCTCCAACATATCTCTGCCAAGTTCGAAATTTGAACGAGACCTAGGTCCCGTGTGAGCTAACATTTCCGCTCCTAGAATGCCAGAATCTTATATTTGATAACAGCAACATGAAACTTCGTTTGGTGTATTACGTATGTGTCCTATATATTGCTTACCAAATTCGGGTCCGCATAACTACACCCTGTTTACAATTTTTTTGATTTCCAGTCTTCACACGGTAAAATGATATCTTTATCATTCTTTTATGAGCTCACCTGAGCACAACGTGCTGAAGTTGAGCTATTGTGATCGGTAAATGTCCGGCGTCCGTCTGCCCATCTGTAAACAATTATGAAAAATATTTTCCTTCTAAACCATAAGGTGTAGAGCTTTGATATTTGGTACATATCATCATCTATTGACCCTCTACCAAAATACTTCAAAGAATTACTGTACACTGAGAATAAGCCCTTTTCTGTGCGATCCCTGATTTTAGAAAAGAAATCTTTTAAAATCTTCTCCTCCTATACCATTAGGCCTAGAGCTTTGATATTTGTTATGTAATGGTGCCTATTGCCCTCTAACAAATTACACCAAAGAATTACCGTATTCAGGAAATTTGCGCTATGTGGTGGGATCGTTAATAAACCATTGATTAAAAGGGAAAATCCTTAAAAATCTTCTCCAAAATACCTTAACAGAGGACTTTACTATTTTGTATATATAATTTGTATATTTCAAATAGCCATGAACCATCATACTCGGGGGAGCGATTAAGGACCATCGTCATCCTCTTGTTGTAAAATGCATTTCTCCTAGTATGAACGAGATAAGTGGTAAAACGCACGATTTCCTCGAGAATGGATTTTTTCATTGGTTATTTAGTCATTGCATAAAGTCATGTCAATAATGTGATGCGCGCTAAACACAAAATTGACTTTGGTCTACAGTGAGTCACGCGCATTTTCCAAGATCGCTTCCCATATCGATGTCACAAGGTCTCGCTAAGGAATGACCAAATGGCGTGTCTACTTTCGATTTTAGCATATCCTGTCCGAGAGTTTAACATTTCGTCGATGACTTACTAAAATAGTGTAACAACAACTGAATTAATGTGTGGTTACGATGTTATGTAGCTGATATATTGCATTCATACATAATGCTTGTTACATGAGTAGGTTTTGTTGTTGTTTCTTCAAATGAGCTGCAACAAAGATTGTTTTCCAAGAACACAGTCAGATAATACATTTGTATGAGTTTAAACTGGTTATTCATATTAGCTTCGATTTAGAATCGATTTAGAAATTCCGAATTTGATATCATTGTTGTTACTTTTATAGATCGCTTTTGCATTTTTGAAAGCAATAAATACTGAAACCGTAATACCGTGATAAATAACTGTTAACTAGAAGATTACAGTTTAGTAAAGTATTGCCTTACACAGGCTATGGCTATTTCGCAAACTTCACTTAAGGGAGATATGATTTAGCACGTTAAATGCAGGCGAGGTTCTCATCAAAATGTTTTGGTGCGGACTGGCCTTACCTTAAAGGTAAATTAGATACGATCATAATTGATATCTTATCAAAACGCAATTGGAAGCATGGCAAAGATATCTGACCAGCATCGATACTGTTAAAGATTTAAGTATCATTTAGTATTATTGTTGTTTATTTTGATTTATTTATTTTGATTTGTTTTTTGTTTTCAATCTATACGTAACACATTAGTGTCATCCATATTTTAGGTAATATGGAACAGTCCAAGTCGCCGACCCATCAGCTTCAACAAAAAGGTTTTGATAGGTCGCAGGTTTGATATCGTACAACCCTACATCACAGAATGGAATCTTAAGATTTCACCAAGCCAGCCTGGGGATACTGGCGAGTATTTGTGCCAACTAAACACAGAACCTTTGCAACAAAAGTCCGTACATCTGTCCGTACAAGGTATCTTTATTATTATCTTCTTTAATTGAAAAAATAAAACATGTGAGAACATATCTGACAAAAGGTGTAGTGACATCACTAAATAAAATTATTTTATACAAAAGTTCGCTATATTATATCATCACAATTTATAGGAAACCTTTCCATAAATACAGCCATTATGCACATTCTTAAATTAGCTGTGCTTGTGCATCCTTCTCCTGTAAAAATGTTCATGGCATACTTGCTATTAGTTTGTTTAGAGTTTAAATGAAAATGCACATATTTTAAGTTCAGAAAACATCAAAATCCCTCGAAAATTTTAGCTGTCAGTTGAATTAGTTCTCCAAATTATGTAGAAGATAAATGAACACTAAATTTGAGATATTCGTTTCCCAAAAAATAGAGTTTTTTTTTTTCTTCAAAATTATCTGTACAGGTGAAACCGATTATCCTGCGCAATATTACCAAAAGAAAAGTTTCGAATTTGAGGGTCATAAGACGGTAAGCCATACTTAACTCGGTGGATACAGAAATGTCTTGATTAGTAAAACAAGACAATAAGAACTAAAATATGATAAAACAAACAAACAACAAAAAAAAAAAACCACGATGATTACATGTATTAATATGCCGTGATTATACAAGATAAATCGAGCTATTTCACTGCATGGTCTAATCTTATAAAATGGGTACCTGCAGTGATTCTGAGTACCAACAGTTTAGCGTTTGACGAAGAGTGAAGAAAACTAGAATCCACTATAAAATGATATATGTATTACTGTGATAGAAAGTGTGTTTTATTTTTGACTGATTATGGTTGTAAGTCCATGCCTATCAAGAATCTGAATCATTACACCATCTAGAGATTAGAAATGACTTCCCGGACTACCAATAAGGCTTTTCCAATTAATTAGTTACCGTTCTTATAAATCTAAGCCTACCTTTACTGGCCGCGCAGTTGGTAGCGCGTCGGACTCTCAACCAGGAGGTCCAGGTTTCGATCCCGTATCACGACAAATATCAATGGGCGGATAATCGTAAACAAAGATTGGATGAGTAGCTCGAAGGTAGGAAAGATTGCAATGTAGTACTGGTATGAGAAATACCAGGAATTCGTGGTTAGGTATTCTAGCCGCCGAAATATTACCGAAATACTGTAAGGGTGGTTATAACCCGATTCAAACAAGCAAACTATCTTTAGCGTCTATTTTTTCTATTAATGAAACCTGTTTTTAATCAGTAAGCCAAGGCATGGCTAGTTAATATTGATGTAGTCCTGACTGTCATCTCTCTTTTGTCAAAACGCTCCATTATGACAAGGTGTCATAGGATAGATTCTTGATGGACATTGGATAAAGAACTCAGTCAACGACGACAACAATAACAAACCCTTCATATTTCGCTTCAAGGTAAAGCCAGTATCTCCTAGAAACGTCGTTATTATTTTATCTTAAGACGATATCCACAACCATACTCCTTCCGTAGAATACTCTTATTTTTTGGCTCAACTGGCTGAAAGCCAGCGAGCTACTATCATGGTGTTGAGTTCGTCGTGCGTGCGTGCTTCCATAAACTTTTACTTTAAAATCTTCTCCTTAGAAAGTAGAGATTCAACCAAATGTCACGGAAATGATCCTTTGGTGACCTTTTATCAGATTCCTCTAAATAAGTTTGATGGGACGAAAAACGGGGCTTTGATGGGCGAGGCTTTTTTCTAGATATGGTTAAAGATTTTTTTTTCTCAAAAACCAGATGATGGATTTCATCCAAATTTTGTAGGAATGAATCTTATGTGACTCTTTATCAGATTCCTTAAAAGAAATTTGATTGGATGGAAAACATGGCTTTAATGGACGGGCCTTATTTGCATATATGGTGATAGCTTTGAAAATCTTTTTCTCAGAATCCAACGATTTTTCAACCAAATTTCATAGGAATGATCCTCAGGCGACTCAGTCGACTCTTTGTCTGATTCCATCGTATAACTTTGATCAGCTGAAAAATCATTGCTTTTATGGTCGTAGCTTATGTCCTAAATTTTCTAAATACCTTTTCTTTTCACCTGACTTAGTAAATGAATTTTGCTTAAATTACTTAAATTGACTTTTGTAAAACATTAAAAAAAACCTTCTCTAGTTCACCTTTTAAAAGAAATTAATTACAAAATTTATTTGCCTGAAAACACTAAATGACGGAAATAAAATAGACTAAAACGAATTTTGATAAACGAGTACATTTCCGTAATTTTCTAAAAAACAAACATGTTCCATAGAATTTCTTTATTATGTTCAAATCATGTAGTTAAGTATTATATTTACTCCGGAAGGTTACGAAACAATCGGGTACCGCCTTGTTAGTTTTCAGAAAAATGCACATTTTTTCATCACAGCTGGCGTTGTCGAAATGATTAGAAATGTGAACAATTTTGAATAATTGTTAATTCCCAGTCATAAATTGTCTTCAAACTTGACTTTGTAATGTAAGTAGGTTTAGAATAACCAAATAAACAATCGACATTGTACAACTTTGATTTTATTACCTAAAGTATTGAATAAGGAGTAATAAAAATTGCAAGCCGAAACGACGTTCTGAGCCGATAAATAAAGTCACGTCGTGATATACCCCGAGTTGCATGCAGTACACAATAAAACACACGGTTTTTGTTCAATTTCTTTGAAACTTTACACATATACGCATCGAATATGAGTCTTAAATTCTTGAAAATTATAGGAAAACCAGATACATGCTTTCCTCCCTAATAAATATTTTTCAATGCTGCACAGAGTGAACGCGCGAAGAGTAAATCCCGAAATCGTCATTAGATTCTTGTAGGTAAAAAAATATGCCTTATCCGATGAAAGGCACCTTTATGTTATTTAGCTTACATTATTTTTTTTTCTGTGTACGTGTACAAGGATGCGCACTCTAAACTAACATATTCCTTAATATTCTAATGTATTGATTATGACCCATGCAATCTCAATTATCTGTCATTTTTTTTTACCAGGAATAATCTCGATTATCGTGTTATTAGGTGTTTTTTTTTTCATGAAAACTCTTTGTTTCTATAATCTCTGAAAGATGCCAAGTTATATACAAAAAGTTGGTATTAAAGAAATATAATTGATATATTAACTCACAATCTTTACCCATACATGATTTATATTCGTATATTTCATTTATCATTGCATCAAATCAAATTAGATCTGAACAAAAGCAATGCAATTCATTTCCTAATAAAGTCTGGTTACATTCGTGGTCATTAAAGAAAGAAGAGAGTCTCACGAGGCAAGTGTACAAGGAGTTGCACTGTTTATAAAAATATAGAAATACACATGTCTTATTCTATTAGATCACAGAAACACTAGAAATACGAAATGATCATTGCGTACCATTTGTTTTGCTTGTTTCAAAATCCCACGTGATCCTTCGCACGGAATTTTCCCAATTCTGATAGCTGTCTTTTAGGTCGCCAGCACTTTTACCAGTTTGGACATGTTGTGTTCAGATATATCTGTCCCAGCTTTATGTTATTACTTTTCCATTTTTTGTGTGGAAAATTGACAAACTGCCCTGTTATAGATGTAAAATCAGTTAGAAAAAACTTCACAAAAGGCTGAACTTGAGATGTGAAAAATGGAAAGGAATCGGTAAAACCAGGCTGTGTTCATTCATTTCGAACGGATGTAGTAATGTTATCTTTTCTAGACCCTTGATACCGAACTATGCAACAAAGTGCATAGCGATTGTCCCAGACTAGTAGCTCATCCTTTGGTTTCAGTGAAGAAATCTACTATTCTAAGTAACGACTAGCATCACTACATCTAATAGACTTCTGGGTACAACTTGTATTTATCCGACTGTAAGATGGCACCCAAAGTTTTCAGGCGCATCAATTATGCGATTACCTGTTCCAATGATCATGGTCTCATGTTGGCAGAACTAAAACCAAGATTTGTTATGAATTAAAATTTTGTCTCTCAATAAAGTTAGAATGATTTTGCGTCAGAAGGTTCAGTATCCTGGTAAGATTTAACTGAATATCTTGTAGGTTATTATTTGAATGTTTGTATCTAATCTCCTGATTTACCTACTGTTGGTCCCTGATAGGACTAACCCTTCCCCAAACAATCACTTGTTTTCACGGTCACACGATTTCATACTAGAGAAAATATTGTAGAAAAGGTGAAATTGTTTGTTACAAGTCATTTAGTTTTTTCCTACAACATTTTCAACCTTAAATAAAGGTTATTTTCATTTAAGATAAGTTTTAATTTTTCGTCTACTACAATTTTCAAATTGGACCAGTATTGATTTTTTTCGTCCGGAAAGGGGTAAAGATAGAGGCTAAATATGTAATGTTTGCTTTATCCTGATGGTTTTTGTCAATCCAATGACCACTAGTTTGAATCCCTGGCGTATAATTTTCCCGGGTCCCTTGTAGCTCAGTGGTTTGAGCGATGGACTCGTGACTGCAGACGACATTTTTGGACATTTAAGGCATTTCAGAGCTCCAGATTTATACCGAGTATACCAAAGAATCACATGAACAAGAAAACGTTGCAATAATATTGCTGAAATCTATTTCAAATTAGTATTCAATCAGTCAGTCATTGTTTTTCCCTGCATTTCACAAACATTTAAATCGATGCAGTACACATCGAAATTTCATGTTTCACCAGTTAGCGAAGGTATCTACCGACGTACATTGAAACTAGTCTACTAGTTTGGTGCACCAGCAGTAAAACATAACTCATGATTTGTTCATATCCCTGTAACTATGTGATACTCTCTAAGAAAAATAAGCTAAGACAGTGGATGGGTTTGTATATGACCAACCGGATGGGAAAACGGGTCCAAAAGGGTTTTACAGGCCTTTTAAAAGATATCAATTGATTCGAAAAGTAATGAGATCAGATTAAAGAAAAACCATGGTATTAAATGAAAAATTAATCACTATTTGCATTTTGAATAAAAATAAAACAAAAAGATATAAACGTTCTAGAAATAAGTGAGTTCTCCTTTTAACAATAAGTTTTGACTTAACTACTACCCAAGAACTAATGTTACAAGAGAGTGAGTTTGTACGATGTTCTGTTAAGTCTGTCACCACGCCTGTACACATAACGACGGCAAGCGGCTCTATGGTTCTTTTGACACCTACTTCAGACAATAAAGGAAATTGAGCTTATAATCTGAATAACAGTAGCTAGAGTTTCTTTAATATGACGTATTGTATATAATTAGGATTTAATGCACTAGAAAGAGTAATAACAGCGCGAAGATCAAAGTAAAGACAGTTAGAGTCTTAATGCCTATTAACATATCACACAAACATCTAAAGAATACACTAGCTTTGATGTCGTTTTTTTTGGGGAGGGGGGATATTGTTAAGCCCATAGACTAGGTAAATTCTATAGAAACAAGAGTCGTCCGATTGCAGTTAAATTTAACCATTACCCAGACAAACTATTGATTAAAAACCGTGCTTTCAAGAGTTTAAAATACTGAATATAGAGTAGCAGAACAATTTCCCAAAGGTGTACAGGATAAAAGAAAAGTAATATCACTAGTTATGAAAAAAGCCAGTGACGCAGGTAAAATGTGTCTCTCTCGTTCGATAAGTTGTCTATTGATGGCAAGATGTACAGGGTAGATACTGTTTCAACTCTTGAACGTTCAAGGTTTAAATCAAAACTTTGCGATCCTACTTTTTTAGAATATATTGAAAAGACTGGTATTATACTATTTACTGACACATGGCATACACGGGTGATCAAAATGATTAGGGCATTGGTACGGGGTTAAATCGAAATGTAGATTTACCATTTGAACGTGAGTTCACCGTGTCTACTCGTTTTAACAGTGACAAAACTGTTACACGTTTAGATAAAGACTGCTCACTGTATGTAAAGAAAACAGTTTATTCATTGTTAACGGTCGCCTTGAACACGGTGACTATAATTATCATGGAATATACACGAATAGATACGTTAATAGCACAGTTGATTATGTTATAACCAATGCTTTTATTTTGAAATTATTGATTCCTTTTCTGTGGGTCAACTCTCCGAATTTTCTGATCACAGCCCATTATCCTTTCACTTGGAGTGTAATTTTGATAAAACGAATGGTTATCCTCATAACGGAAACGCTGACAAAATATTTTGGGGTCGTGAGAAAAAATATATTTCGACAATTGTTAGTCTAACAGACGCAATCTCTTTGACAATTTGATAGCGAAATTTTCTTCACAAGAGATAGATCTTAACTAATGTCTTTCTCAGTTTTCCAATTTAATATGTGATGTATCTTTTGCGGTTTTCGGCAAATCAATTGAAATAGGTCCATGTAGCCAAAGGCCTAATAAACGTTCGTCTGGTAGGTTTGATCAAGATTGTAAGAAAGCGAAGTCTAAATTTTATGATGCAAAGCGTCTTTATTCCAAAGCATCAAACGAGGAAAACAGAAATTCTTTTTTAGAGGCACGAACCGTCATCTAAAGCCCGATATTTTGAAAAAAAAAACAAAAAAAAAAACCAAAAAAAAAAAAACAACAACAAACCCCACAACAACAACAAAAAACATACGTCGAATAAGTTGAGTAAATCTTCGCCACGTCAAGTTGGGAAACATACCAAACAATATAACAAGTAGTCGAAAGCTACAGATCTTTCAGTAGACGATTTCGCTGAATACTTCAGTACATTGTCAAGTGAAAAAAAATCTTCTTTTGATCCATTCCAAAATATCAATCTAGAAAGTAATATTTTGAAAGAATTTCTGTTGATGAACTCGACAAGCGTATTTCAATTTCTGAAATAGAAATGTAATTGCATCATTAAACCAGCATAAAAGTAATGATATTGAGAACAGCATTGCCGATTTCTTTATTGATATCAAAATTTTCAAAACTTTTTATCTCTGTACAAATTGTAATCGTATTCACGATTCGTGAGTCTACCAAGAAGCCTGGACTAAAGGAGTGATTGTCCCATTATTTAAAAAGGGAGACATAGATAAATCTGAGTGTTACAGGGATATAACATTAGTCAACATAACGGCTTACATATTTTCTTTGGTTCTATGAAACCGATTAAATTCGTGGTGTGAAGACCAAGATTTATACTATGAAAATCAATTCGGATTTAGTGATAAACATTCCACATCAGATGGGTTTTTTTCATTTTACACTCTGTTATACAGAAAGTACTTTCCAAAAATCAAAAATTTTAGTGCCTTTTTGTCGATTACAAAGTAATTCAGTAAATCATGAAGATCTTTACGAAAACTTGTCAAATCTGATATCAGTTCAAAAATGATAAATATGATCCAATGTGTTTATAATAATGTCCAATCCTGTGTTAAATTGTCAAACTCGACAAATCTTTCAGATTTCTTTAATGTGTCAATTGGTCTTAAACAGGGTAAGCCTTTGACTCCCCTCCTTTTCCTCCTAGTTTACAATCCCAACTTGACTGCATATATCAGTATTCGAAAATTGGGGATGAGAAATCAAAATCGATAAAACCAAAATTTGCGTTTATGAAAACGAAAAACGAAACATGACATAAAGTTTTATGTAAATGGTAAAGAAATTGAAATGTTAGATTAATTCACGTATTTGGGCTTAAAGTTTCAAAGCAATGGAAGCTTTAAAATGGCTATTCATAGTCTATATGAGCAAGTTTTAAGAGCATATCATAGTTTATTAGCGGTGTTTGACAGGATTCCACTAAGCGTTAAAAATAAGCTTAACCTTTTTGATTCTACGATAATGCCGATACTTTTGTATGGAGCAGAGATTTGGGGTGTATAAAGCTTTAAAGAAATTGACAAATTGCATCTACGTTTCTTAAGAAGGGTGCTAAGAATCAAACGCCTAATTATTCCGATAGATCTTAGAAGGAGAAGTGCAATGCGCAAAAATCTTAAATCTCTACGTCGTATTTTTTCAGCTATTAACCTTTGTTAATTTTCAAACATGTTTTTTTTTATTGAGTAATACTCAAAAATCATGCCGAATAGGATCATGAAACTTTAAACTTCGAAAGATCTCAATAGGGGAAGCTCAGCGTACAAGAACCATAACTCTGCGCTTCATGATATTGGCATTGTTTCCCTTTGTTGAATTTCAAACTTGATTTACGCAAAAAGTATGCAAGGTAGAATCATAAAACATTAGTGGTGGATATGTTTCTTTAAAGAGACATTAAGAGCACGAGAACTATGGATAATATTTTTGAAGTTGTTTTTTTTTTTGTCAATTAAAAACACATCTTTGCGAATTATATTTGAGTTATAACCCTTTGTTTTTCTTACTTAATTTTATCTTATTATTTCACTAAAGTATGTGTTCCTTCAAGTCATGTATGTATATGTTCCTTATCATGCTGATAAAGCCAATCGATAACAGCAAATCTATTCGCCCGAACAAATTTATTTTGTAAATGACTCAGCGATCAGATATGTCAAAAATCATTTATATCCAATTAGTAGTTTCAAATTAGAAGTGAAAAAATAGCTTGTATCTCAATAAGGTACTGATGGACCCCGCCTATAACTTTTGTGCATCTTTCCGATAGAAATGTTTTGAGCGTTCTTCGAAATATGGCGAGGGGTTAGCTAATACATACAGCAACACAATCAAAATTTGTTCAAAGCACGACTGAAAGTATCGACTTTTGATTGACAAGGGTCGAACCTTCAACTCGATCAACTATTATTTGATTGTAGAAAAGTAATTTTATCGGACTATCTATTCATTTCGATTACTCAAATTTACTTCTATTACATTCCATTGACAGGTCAAATATGTCTTATTGCAAATAATATTTTGGTCTATATGTATGTCTTCAGTTCCACCCAGGATATCAAGTAGTGATGACATTCCAAATATAATAGAGGGAAGAAAGTTAACTCTACAGTGTAATGTATCAGGTCGACCAAGGCCAACTATTACCTGGTTCAAAGATGACATGCGTACGTTATTTGTTTCTCTAATTTTGTGTAATAACGCAATCAGCTATATACTGGGATAAATAATTCAGACCGGAACCAACAATTGCATGGTTCTATACATTTTAATGGTATATCCTACTCCATTAAAACGCCATACTGAAAAGCTGAATAATATCTGGATTACCTGCTATAGGATAATCTGGTTACAGGTTCCACGTGAAAAGAACACGGCTATCGTTCAGAAAAAGAAAGCTCTCTAGATTGTTTACCTTTCCTACAGGATGTAAAACACGAAATAAATTGCTGATTTTTTAAGCTTGCTGTCACCACGGCTCGTAGCAAATCAACGTTACTAAATAATGTTACAAAAGCCATCGTATTTAACAATTGATGGATCGCTGGCCCCACCCACTGACTCAGATGGTAACGCCCATTGACTCTCACAAGTTCCACTTCCATATCAAACGACGTTATTTTGTAAAATTATGTGTAATAAAAAGGTGAAATTGTCGGTTGGGAACCTAAACGTTGTGACTTTAGCTTTAAGAAGCTGTAGTTATGACGTTTAAGGCGCAAAACCAACAAAAATGCCTCGCATAAATGTCGGCCATGGGCCAATGAGGGAGTTTCAAAATCCACTTCCCGTCCAAAAGAATGATTTGATTTGTCGATTTATTCTTTGATTGACAGCCGCGATTGATCAATTGTTAATTATCTTCGAAAAAAGGTAGATAATAAAACATAACCTTGTTTAGTTTGCCTTACAGACAAAAACAAAAACTACTAGCTAAATTTAGTCTACTGGTCCAATCCCAAATTTTCTACATTGGGGACATGTTTGTGTCAATTTTTGATTTTTTTAGATTGCCCAGAATCAGAGCTACAAGGTTTGGATTGTCTGTAGATTCACAAGTCACTATTTAAGTCACAATCGAGATCAAGGTCACTGAGTGCAAAATCTCCGGTTTGGTGGCTTTTTTTTGGTGAAAATCCCTGGAAAAAAACCCTTATATTTCACCATATATTGCTCACAAATTTGTTATGAATTAAGTAGGATATAGTTTTCTTCATAACGAAGGTATAAAGAACATTGATTGAAAGCAATCTTTTGAGTTGGGTTTTAGTAAGATGCGTTACTTTTAAAATAGCCCACCCGAAATTCCTTTAGGCAATTACATTTAATACAATTTCTAATTCAAATAACTGAATTATATCTAATTGTTAATGCATAAACATAAACAAAACTTCGTTTTGATATGAACTCCGCTAAAACATATGCATTACTGTAGGAATATGTAATCCCATGGCTACAGTATGTTAAAATAATCTTTCGAAATAAAATATACTGTCGAGTTCTGATATTCATTTTTAACTTAGTGTGCTTTGTAATAAAATAGATTGTATTTTGTTTATTACCTACGTTACACTAAATTAATTCTATCAAAAAGTAATGTCATGCATAATCACTTGGTCCAATCTCGTATTGTTCATCAATGTCGGCGAACCTATGTGAGTGTAATTCGTATTATTTTCTAGTTACCCTATACTTTTGGACTATAATTTGGTTAGTCTGAAAATTCTATAGTAGGTCAAAGGTCACTTATTGCAAAAGAAGGATGAACTTTCACGATTTCACATGTAGTTTTATAAATGGTAATAATAAAGAATATACAAGAACGAATTTTCATTTCCGTAGTATATTATCCTTATATACTAGATTGAGAAACAAAATCATACCTTAATCGCCACATAAATTTTAAAAGAAAAAAATATGCAAATTTAAGAGCAAAGCACCAACTGCACTGTAAGATGATATATATAGGAAAACTGTTGTATGTATCCTTATATATAAAAATGAACCAACGATCACTCTTCAATCTTAGAATTCTAGGTGTAAGTAACCAAAATGTTTTAAAACAACTCTTAGCTACCTACTTTTTCGTGATGGCTTTTCATCCTAGCGATTTTCAGAAATATAGGGCCAAAATAGAAGTAGTCTTAGATAGATACAAAGGAGACTCCATTAAAACTGTGAGTAGAGACAGACGATCATGAAGTTGAAGATCAATGAGTCGAGCCAATTAAATTCTTTCTTGTATACATTTTAGTCACATTTGAAATCGCGAAAGTCCATCCTTCTATTGTAATCAGTGATCTTTGAGCCCACTTTACAAAAGAATTGACCGATTAATATTCTAATTGCAATCGCATAAGTTTAGAGTTGATAATGATTATTATAAGGACAATAATACTAATGATAATAACTATATTTTCAGATGGTAAAACGAGATGACAGTATTTCCATTTTACAACGACTATAAGATTTTTTACATTGTTACTAGTCACATATTCCCTCTTTCTCTCTTTCACCCTCTCTCTCTCTCTCTCTCTCTCTCTCTCTCTCTCTCTCTCTCTCTCTCTCTCTCTCTCTCTCTCTCTCTCTCTCTCTCTCTCTCTCTCTCTCTCTCTCTCTCTCTCTCTCTCATTCTCTCTCCCTTTTTCACTCTCTTTCTCTCCCCTTTCTCTGTCTTTCCGTTTAATACACCAAGAAGCAAAGATCATTTTGAATTAATCACCAAAGTGCTACAAACAATATGATTAGTTAAATTTTTTTACTATTTTGGCTTCCCGTATGAAAGCAGGAAATCTATATCATACTTCCATTCTGGAATATCATATCGAATGTAACCCAAAAGGTTTTTCATATTTCGAGCTGGTAATATCTTAATAGGTAGCGGACCATAAGATGCGCATGAAATTATTAGAAAGGTGAAACAATGTCTATAATGTGTTTTGGTGTGAGATTGTTCAGAGATTTATATATTTTATGATTTAGAACAGTAGTGTGACATTTTAAGTTGCGTAAAAACAAAACTACATTAACACCTTCAATTTTTCGCGGTTCAACATTCGCTGTGGGAATATTATTAATGCATAAATCAAGCTTAGAAGATTTAGATTTATTTTTTGATCTATTAAGCGTACGCCTGTTTTTACTTGAATTTTTTTAATGATGACTGAAGCCGGATTTACGCGATTCAACATTTGCTGTGGGAATATTATTAACACATAAACCAAGCTTAGAAGATTTAGATTTTTTTCGATCTTTTTAGCATACGCCTGGTTTTACATGAATTTACGAGCAGGTTGTTGTTTATGCATCAATCGAGAATAGGATATTAACTTCTCTCTCTAGAGATTAGTTTGAACTTCTAGATACTCATTTCTAGATATGTTAAGTGATGAGTTATCAGCATAAAGGTCCAAATTTCAGTTTTTGTGAATAAAATTCAGACTTAATTCAGTGTAACGAAGGCAGTATTTGATTACAGAAAACACAAATTTTAGAATGAACATGAGAACTCATCCGTATATTTTGTTTCTTAAGAGTTATTTTACACAATGTGTTAGCTTCACTGGCTGAAAGCCAGCAAGCTATTGTCATGTCGTTGTGTCCGTCGTGCGTACGCCTGTGTCTGTGGCTCAGTAAACTTATACTTAAAAAAAAATTCTCCTAAGAAATAGCTGGACAGATTTAACCAAATTTCACAGTAATAATTCTTGGGTGGCCCTTCATCACATTCCTTTAAAGAATTTTGATCGGGTGATAACAATTCTTTTATTGGCTGGGCTAATTCCACATATGAAGAAAACTTTGTAAATCTTCTTCTCAGAATCTAGTCAATGGATTACAACTAAATTTCACAGGAATGATCCATGGGTGACTCCTTAATATCAGATTCCTTCAAAGAAGTCTGTTCGGCTACAAATCAAGGTTTTGATAGGCAATATATATGGTGTATATTGGAAAATGTGAAAGTTTGCTTCTCAGAAACCAATCATTTGATTTCAATGAAAGTTTACAGGAATTATGATTGGAAGACTTTTTATTCTAATTTTTTGTGGAAAAAAATGAAAAACATAGCTTTAATGGATGGGGCTAAATTCGATATATGATGTATAGTCAACAAATTTGAAAAGTCTCCTTCTTAGAAACAAGCAAATGGATTTCAGCTAAATTTCACAGAAATGGTCATTTGGTAAAAGAATTTAAGAAAACATGGCTTTATTGGATGACGCTAATTCCATGGCATATAATGACACAGTTGGAGTTCTTTTGCACACCTTAAATAAGCTGTATTTTACTAAAGGATATTCCATCGACAGCACATAAATCAAAGGACTGAAAGTACTGAGAAGTTGGAATGCGCTGTAAGGGTAATAACTGTGGAATTAGGTTCAAATTCGTTTATTATTTTTCCGAGTAAGCCTCCCTCCTTTAAACTTAAACCAGCATTCCCATTCGTGTACATATGTGCGTGAATAACGCACAAAACATACATCCAAACACAGAAATAAAAAACTAGCAATGCCTCAACCCATTCCCACTTCACACTTCATACTTCCAACTTCAAACTTCAAACTTCCGACTTTATACTTCCAACTTCACACTTCATACTTCCAACTTCACCCTTCAAACTTCAGACATCATACTTCGAACTTCACACTTCATACTTCCAACTTCACACTTCAAACTTCCGACTTCATACTTCGAACTTCACATTTCATACTTCAAACTTCACACTTCATACTTCACACTTCATACTTCCAACTTCACACTTACCACTTCATACATCCAACTGCAAACGTCCAACTTCAAACTTCACACTTCAAACTTCCAACTTCTCACTTCATACTTCCAACTTCACACTTCATACTTCAAACTTCACACTTCAAACTTCCAACTTCACGCTTCAAACTTCCAACTTCACACTTCATACTTCCAACTTCAAACTTCCAACTTCACACTTCAAACTTCCAACTCCCACTTCACATCATACTTCGAACTTCACACTTCATACTTCCAACTTCACACTTCAAACTTCCGACTTCATACTTCGAACTTCAAATTTCATACTTCAAACTTCACACTTCAAACTTCACACTTCATACTTCCAACTTCACACTTACAACTTCATACTTCCAACTTCAAACCTTTAAACTTCAAACTTCACACTTCATACTTCTAACTTCTCACTTCATACTTCCAACTTCACACTTCATACTTCCAACTTCACACTTCAAACTTCCAACTTCACACTTCATACTTCCAACCTAACACTTCCAACTTCACACTTCATACTTCCAACTTCACACTTCAAACTTCCAACTCCCACTTCACACGTCAAACTTCCAACTTCACACTTCAAACTTCCAACTTCACACTTCATACTTCCAACTTCACACTTCATATTAAATTTGGTTTGATTATGTACTGTGAATTTAAGAAGACACCACGGGTCTCATAATTCACATTTCACACTTCCCATTTCAGACTTAATATGTATGAAGTTTGAAGATGGGAAGTAACCCGAGGCGTAGTCAAATCTAAGAGATCACGTGATATGTGTTAACAAAAAAACCGAAATGAAATTGTCTTGTGTTCATTTTGCGGTTTTGTTAAATCTAAGTTGGAATTGCTCCGCATTCCAACTTAAAAAGGCAGGACAAACCTCATAGCTCGTGAATTTTAAATTGGTGTTTTTAGCTCACATGAGCACAACGTGCTCAAGGTGAGGTTTTGTGATCACCGGGTGTCCGTTTTGCGTCGTCCTTCGTCCGTCGTGCGTCCGAAGTTGTCAACAATTATTTATAGATCTTCTCCTCTGTAACAATTGGGCCAATTTCTACAAAACTTAGCAGGGATGTTCATCTGGTAGCCCGTGCCGCCGCCAAAGCGCCGTCGATAGCGCATAAGAATTCCAATCTACAACCATGGGATGTTATGGGTTCGATCCCCGGCGGCGGCACATTTCCTTTCCGACATTTGTCTCTCTCCAATGGGTGGATAATCGTAAGCCTAAGTGGGATAGCAGATGGAGGCTAGGAAAGGATGTAGTGGTAGTACTGGTGTTAGAATTACAAGGAATCTATAGCTAGGTGCTCCAGCAGCCTCGATATGACTGAAATACGATTAAATGTGGCGATAAACCCAATTCAGTCAAAAAAGTCATGTGATGACCCTTAAAAATAGGGGCGTGGCAGGGCCGGACTTATCAGACTTAGAGAAATCATGAAATGGTTCTTTACAAATCTTCTCCTCCTAAGCCCCTAGGAAAATTTGGACCAAATTTGGCGGGAATTTTTCTTGGGTGCCCTTTTCAATCTTTTAAAACAGAGATTTACATTGACCTTAATGTTTAACCCATTCCCACAAAACAAATTCTTAGGCTGGTCCAAATTGAAAGAAGCTACAGACGACAATTTCAAGTTGGTAGATTTTTAAATTATTTTGTTGTTTTTTTTTTGTTTGGTTTTTTTGGACAGAAAATGTTATGGATAATGAAAAAATTGCTTGATACAAGCAATTTCTTCATTTTCCACAATATTTTCCAAAGCTTTTTTCTTTAGACGCGTAAAAAGGAGGGATTGTGTTGGAATGGGTTAATCAACATCTTCAGTGTGCAAATATGTTGAAAGATTGCATGTAAAGATTGATTCGACAAAAACTTTAAGAATTCCCAGTTAAAATTCAAGCCATAAATCTCCCTTCACCCGACTGACACACAAGCCCCGACCCTTATTCCACATGATTAAAGTTGTTTCGGCGGACACCTCTTTTTGTTATTTCTCTTACATTTGTAATCAATAAAGATACAACTTATGGAAATAGACGCACATAAACACACACACAAAAAGACCAACATATATATAGTAAGTAAAACAAACACTCCAATTATCCAATCTGATGTTTTTACAGGTAAACAAAAATAGAGACATTGTGAAGAACCTAAGTTTATTCACTCGGCCCGCAGTGTGTCGGCTCTAGAACGATACCAGTTGATACTTTTATCGGCTTGTAATGATAGAAATTTAAAATTTCTTTTCAATAATATGGACTGATCCCGTGTTTGCTAACACATAGCACCATTATCGCGTGCGGTTTATGCTTCTGTAATGTTGAAAAAATCTCGAAACACGGACGGACAAAGGGATTTACAAATAGACGAACAGAAAGAAAGACGAAAAGCAAAAAACTATATGTCTCAAAACTTTGGAAATGGGATTTAAAAAGCGTCATTTCTCCGGATTATGTTTTAGATCTGTTTCGTTTTTTTTTATACGACCCCTTTTATTCTGTTATCAGTTTTCCTTATCGGGTTTCCGTTGTCCGTAGCAGCATGTCTAAATAAGTAGCACATGTCTATTTAGACGTGTTGCTATCACATAACCTCTTTCATTAGTCTATATAAGTAGGTTTTTATTCTGAATTCTCATGTAATATTTAATATAATTATAATTAATGGAGAATATTTTTTCGTGTTATTTTCATCGAATTTCTTGCCTTTAAGACATTCAAATACTAAATGTGTATGTGTTTGAAGTTAAAGCAAAGAATATTGAAAAAAAAAAAACCAAAAAAAAAACGGTACATTTTAATATGATTTAAGGGACGTTATTCAAAAAAGAAAATGGTGTTTATCAACTGAACTCAAACTATCGAAATTTACCTAAATGAAAGACAGGACAGGAATATAACTGGATTTGTATTTCATTTTATGTCTGTAGTTAACATGTATATACAATAGGTCTGAATAAATAACCGAGACCGATCTTTTTAGCGGCTTTTTTTCTTTAGGAAAAACCGGTATTTCATATCGATCAACCGGAAACAAGTTCTCACACATTCCCGCTTATTTCCACGCATGCTCATAAACGTGAAGTGAAAATATATGTGATCGCCTCCATCTTGTTTCATCGCTGATGAAAAAAATAACTTACTTGTTGAATGGCAACAGCCTCCTTTTAGTCATGAATATCCAGGAAAATGGTTTAAAACTTAATATATCCTTGGTAAATTGTATAATGAATTATCAAAATGAGAGAAATAATTTCCTCGCGTTTCAAGATAGAATCTAGGTCAGTGGTTGGTGGAGTAGGCGAATACATGTAAACTGTCTGTAAGTGATTTTAACTGGCAGGGCTGGCCAAATTTACACCCCATATACACAGTATATGTAACACGTTACAATCCTGTTATAGAGGCGATTGAAGCGCCTATTAACCCCATCGAATAAAACACCCTTTAGCCTCTCGAATTCGACTTAATCTTTGAAACTTAACTACTTCAATTGTGATAATAATATGCTCAACGTTAAAAAAATGAAAGTTAGCTTTGATTTCTTGACCACTTATCATTTAACCTTTTACCACCCAACCACAAATGTTCACGCACTTAAGAAGAAAACGTTGCGATTAATTCAAAATAGTGATTTCGGTAAACAGTTATGGGTCATGATTGATTGAATAGGCTTTAACGCAACTTTTGATAGTATTTTAGTTATATCCGGGTGGCTGGAGCTCCTAACCATGGATTCCTGGTAGTTCACACACCAGTACTACCACTACATCCTTATCGAGACTCCAGCTGCTCCTCCTACTTAGGTGTACGATTTACTTACTCATATTGATGAAATATGCTCGCATTATTGAACGCGGTTACTGATAAACCAGCAAAACCACTCTCAGGACTTCCAGTCCTTTGATTTTTATCTAAGTTGGTTTATGCTTTTATCATATACGTAAACAAGAAAGCCATAAGCCCTGAGGCGCGCACCTGAGGTAAAGACTCTAAGGCTTATGATGAAATCAGAGATATTCTTTCTTTTTGCATATTTCTTTTTTTTATTTTCACTTTTATAATTTTTTAGCTCACCTGAGCACAACGTGCTCAATGTGAGCTATAGTGATCGGTAATTGTCAGGCGTCCGTCTGTCCGTCTCCGTCTGTCCGTCTCCGTCTGTCCGTCTCCGTCTGGCCGTCCGTAAACAATTATCAAAAAATCTTCTCCTCCTATACCATAAGGCATAAAGCTTTGATATTTGGTACATATCATCACCTATTGACCCTACACCAAAATACTTCAAAGAAATACTGTACTCTTTAAATTAACCTTTTTCTGTGCGATTCCTGATTTTACAAAGGAAATCTGTGAAAATCTCTTCCCCCTGGAACCATAAGGCATATAACTTTTATATGTGGTATATATCATCACCTTATGGCCCTCTACCAAACTACTTCAAATAAATACCATACTCTTAAAATAAGCCATTTTCTGTGCGATCCCTGACTTTACAAAGGAATAAAGAAGGAAATCTTTGAAAAAACTTCTTCTTCTAAACCATTAGGCCTAGAGCTTTGATATTTGGTATGTATCATCACCTATTGACCCTCTACCAAAATACTTCAAAGAATTACCGTACTCTGAAAATTAGCCCTTTTCTGTGCGATCCCTGATTTAACAAAGGAATAAAGAAGGTAATCTTTAAAAATCTTCTTCTCTCAAATCATAAGGCCTAGAGCTTTGATGTAAGTACATACATCATCTTTTGATCCTCTACCAAAATTCTTCAAAGAAATACCGTACTCTGAAAATTTGCCATTTACTGAGCGATATTGGGTACATCAACATTTGATCCTCTACAAAAATACTTAAAAGAATTGAGGCATTCTAAAAATTAGCCCTTTTCTGTGCGATTTCTTATTTTACAAAGGAATAAAGAAGGAAATCTTTGAAAATCTTCTTCTCCCCTAGAAATAGGCATAGAGCTTTGATATTTGGTACATACATCATCTTTTGATCCTCTACCAAAATACTTCAAAGAATTACCGTACTCTGAAAATAAGCCATTTTCTGTGCGATCCCTGATTTTACAAAGGAATGAAGAAGGAAATCTTTGAAAAATCTTCTTCTCCCAAACCTTAAGGCCTAGAGCTTTGATATTTGGTATATATTATCAGCTATTGACCCTCTACCAAAATACTTCAAAGAATTACCGTGCAAAACACTAAGGCTCTAAGCAATCTGAGTCAGGTGCCATGGAGATTTTTTTTAAATTTTCGCCTTTATTGTCATGGCAGCGAGATTTCAATTCTTTATTTTATCAAAGGATGACCCTTAGGAACACTCCTGTCAAATTTTGTCGGAATTGGCTCTGTAATTTCATATGAGTTTGGAGAGTAGCATCCCCGTAAATTGATTGAAACTGGCTCAGTAGTTTATGGAGAACGCATTCATTTAAAATCCTTCTTTATTTCGAATAACCCCGAATGATTTTTAGCTTAACTGGCTAAACGCCATGGGGCCATTGTCATGGCGTGGTGTCCGTCCATCCGGTCGTAAAATTTTCTTTAGAATGTTCTCCCCAGGAAGTACTGAACAGAATTCTAAATTTTACCAAAAAAAATCATTGTGTGACCGACCCTTTATTAGATTCATTCAAAGAATTTGAACGGATGTAAAACACAGCTTTAATTGGTGGGGCTATTTTCCATATATGGTGAAAGCTTTAAAAATCTTCTGGGAGACCAGATTATGGATTTCAACGAAATTTTACTGAGATGATCCTTGGGTGACCCTTTTAAAACATTTTTAACACGTCTTTGTTTCTTTGGAAGAAGTCGTTTTAATAATACTTCTTTATTTCTGTATAACCCCGACCCCATCTGGGGCCCCGCCCCTTAGGATCCCAGGTCAATGTTTTTAGCAAATCTGAAAGAAGTCAATGTACTGATGCTTCATTCGAATTTACAATGCTCTACGTATTTTGGTTCGGGAGATGATGTATATATTCGTTTTAATATTTCTGTTGTAATTTCACTGTTCGTTGCTATGACAAAAGTTTTCAATATATTCCATTTCCTTGAACAATTCTAGGGGGACACCTAAGTAAATTCCTGTCTAGTTTGGTTGAAATTTGCCCAGTGGTTAAGACTAAAATGTCATTTTATGAAATTGCTGACACACCACACGACGGACAGAATGTGATAACTTAAGTTCACCATGAGCACTTTGTGCTCAGGTGAGCTAAAAACGAATAATATTTTGTTTAAATTACATACTCTTTCAATATTAGGTAGCGCATTAAAAAGACAAGAGAATAATTTTATGTACTGTCTGCAAAGATGTTTTGAAAACATAAGGTTAAATTTTCAAGAAATGTTTAAGAATTTTAATCGACAGCAGTCTATTCTACTTCAAACACAAAAATTATAATGTTCGCATACGGTTTTAAATGACACATTTTGTTTCGATAAAAAAAAGATGTAAAATAAGGAATTGTTGAGTCTGTAACAGTTGAAATCTTGCTTTCTTAAATCAATTTACAGGAGATCGAGTCTAAAATAAGATAAGCTTTTAGATACGATACGTTTTAAATTGTTTCTACTATGAAAATGTGATATTTATATATAATAATAATAATAATAATAATAATAACTTTATTTTAAGAAGGTAAAACATTAAGACAGCATTTTCAATTTACAATGAATAAAACATGTCTTTTTTACAATGTTGCCTTCTCTCTCTCTCATCTCTCTCACATCCTTTCTCTTTCTTTCTCTCCCTCCCCCCCCTCTCTCTCTCTCTCTTCCTATCGTATTCTTCCCCTTCCCTCTCTCAGACACACACACACAGAGACTCACTCTCCCTCCATCTCTCTCTCTCTTTCTCTCTCTCTCTCTCACACACACACACTCTCTCTCTCTCTCTCTCTCTCTCTCTCTCTCTCTCTCTCTCTCTCTCTCTCTCTCTCTCTCTCTCTCTCTCTCTCTCTCGATCCATTAATAAACGAACGTGAACGATGTAAAACTAAATCGCGAAAATGAAACAAATAATATAATGAGGAAAAAGAATGCTTTGATAAAATTGTCTACGGACAGACACACTGATTTGCAATTACAGGGCTGTATCATTTATTTTGTTTGTCAAGAAGATAAGCTTTAATTTGTTTTTTAAAACTGTATATTGTTTTGGCCTCCCTTATGAAAGTAGGAATTTCATTCCATACTTCCATGCTTGAATATGAGAACGCATTTTTCTTAAAAGTTGTTTTGTATCTAGAGTTGGTAATATCACGACGCGTAGCAGACCTTAAGTTATACTTAGAATTATTAGAGAATGAAACAATGTCTGTAATGTATTTTGGTGTGAGATTATTCAGAGATTTATATATTAGTAGAGCAGTGTGGTAATTACACCTATTTTCGAAATTTAACCATTTAAGTTGCTTAACTCTTTCCTGTATAATCACTTGTTTTTACGTCCTTGCAATTTTATACATAAAAAATATTGTGATAAAAGAAGAAATTGCTTGATACAAGCAATTTCTTCTTTTATCACAATATTTTCTACCACATAGAATGGTTTCGTTTCAAATTGCACTCACTTGTCATTGTCGTCTGCAACATGTTTCAAATTGGGCCAATCTAAAATTTCGAGAAACAGGAAAGGGTTAAAGAGAGATTTTGATTTTGTTCTTATTGAAACCCCTAGTATAATACGTGCAGCTTTTTTCTGAAGCATGTTGATTTTAGATAAATTCCGTTTAGTATTCCTTCCCCAAACAGGACAACAGTAATCGAAACACGGTAGTATGTATGAGCTGTAAAAAAGTTGTTTCATTTCTGATGTAAGGTATAAGTGCTTCCTTTTTCCTAAAATACATTAAATAAAAGATAAAAGATCGTTTGTTATATATTCGTAATGCATTAGGCTTACCTAGAACAATAAATATATGATGATGTCAAGAAAACAAATGTACGTATTTGGTTTAAATCTTTCCATATCCGATATAATGTTACAGGAGCAAGATGCTTATTATTCGCAATGTGTCGGGTCGACCAATGCCAATACTTGGTTTATTGATAATTCATGTGCAGATGTTGTGCAAGTAAAGTTAGTAATACACTCTAATTTTGCACAGGTTGACCAAAGTCGATCATTTTCATAGGGCAAAGTTTGAAAAAATAATACAGCCAAGTATTGTTCGTATAACTTTTTAATTGTGGTTTTCTAATTATCTTTGTTATCTATTTCAGTAATACCAAAACTAAATAAGGAAGTTCTAGTCGTAGAAAAGGTATCCAGAACGGACGCTGGTTTATATAAATGTATAGCCTCAAATGGAAAGGACACAGATAAAGCAACAATTAATGTGAATGTTTGGTGTAAGTTCAAACAATTATGCTTGAGCGACATCCCTCTCTTAAGCGTAAACTTTTCAAAGCGCAATAAAACTCTGAAGAAGATGATAATAATGCTTAAGATAACGCATTTTCTGTAAATCAATCCAATGGTGGTGATATGAAATTGAATCAACGATTCTAGAAAATTCCAAACACACAAGATTTAATTAGAATATTTAGAATCAACTAAATAATAATTTAGAAATTATTCAAGAAAGTCAAAGCGATTCCTTTTTCGTGCATTTTCCTAGGTTTACAGTGCACATTTGATCGATCGTTCAGCTTTCATAATCTCATCATATTTTTGTTCGTGTAAGAAATTTGACTTGAATAGGGCTCCAGTTTGGACAGTTCTAATGCGTGTTTGGTACTACATGTACTTTCTTTCGGTATCATTAATAGTGGTAGCAAAACATTTCTCATTGCAGTGTAGCATTAATTCCAAAACAAAGCCCTTGTCTTGTCCTTTTTTACTCTTCTTTCATTAGACCCGCCAGAGGTATCTGTAAGAAGCGATCGTATTGGTCAGTTACAGCGAAAAAAGGCTGTACTCGAGTGCCATAGCTCCGCCTATCCTCAAGGACGATTGGTCTGGAAGAAAGGTGAAAAGGTCATATCCAAATCAACGTGGCAGTACGAAGTACAGGTGAGTTTCTAATAAGTGACGGGTGGCTTTACCAAGCCTTCTTCAGATAAAGATAGCTCCAACATGGAAGTTTGTAGTATGTGGTGGAGGTCCTTTCACCGAGGCTAAAACAACCATAGCTGGTGAACGATGTATACCTCGTAAGCTTGGATTAGCTGTAGTTACGGTATTCTGGACGCCAATTCACGAAATCGTCTTACATGTCGATCAAACTGTGTAGTTCCTGCTTTAATTAAATACTGGATTGGTCAATAGATTTATTTCATTGAGGATCTTTGTATCTTTGTGAAAATATCGCTGTTGGATACTGGATAGAAAGGAATTAGTCTTCATGATTAGCTCTGTTTGTAGAGCACTTGACTTCAACCTTTCAGGTTTTGGATGATATATCCTGGCTGAGCAACTAAACCCATCGCGTTGAAGCATTAGCCGTGGATCTTCTCAATGGTTTCATCTTGTATTTTTAATCTGAACGTCTTCTTAGGGCACTGCTCATTAGGGTACCGGTAGCGATGACTGATAAATGAATAAACACACTCAAGTATGCACACACACACTAGACAGTCTTTTCCAACTACTTTCCAAATACGAGTAGATTACAGTTTATTGAAGAAACCAAACCACGTATATATACACAATAACTACAGTTTTTCAAGGTTTACAAAAAAGGATAACAGAGGTCGTTATTTAGAAATACAGGAGAGAAGCAGTGAGTTTGGAGAAAATAAATGGTTTCTTTACCTACTCTCATTCAATAACAACCTATATTGATTTGTTTACACAAAAAATAGGTAAAGGGATGCAGACATGCTTATTGAAAATTGTTTTCTAATTTAAAAAAAACCGATTGGTAATGGATGATCAAAACATCGAAACCGCAGTTCAAAAAAAAAAAACTGCAGCTATTATAAAAGAATATCTAAATTTAAGGCATATGACAATAAAAATGTGCTTTATTTGAAGGTTCTTATTTTTCCACGCCATTCTTTCTTATACGAAAAAGAAATAGTAAGTCTGAAATTGTGGGTTATGTGTTGTATTAGTCGATGAGTTAAGAAAGATATTTTTTTCTAAAACTTTTGTAGATAGATACCGAGTGTTTCCAAGGTCTTTTTTGGATTGCATGTAAGTAATTCTGTAAATTTCTGACCAATAGAATTGTTATGCCCCCCGCATCGAAAGATCGGGGGCATATTGTTTTTACCGTTGTCCGTCTGTGCGTCTGCCTGCAAAACTTAACAAAAAAAAATAACATTGCCAATTACTACCAGCCTATTCAAGATACAATGCTCATATTTGGCATGATGATGCATCTCCATAATGCACATCTCCTCATGTCAAGGTCACGTGATAAGCTAAAAGTCACATACCAAGGTCAAACGTTTACTCCTGTTGCGGGGGCATTGTCGTTCACAAACACTTCTTGTTTTATATAGAATTTTGTCAAATCAGTTTACAAAGGACATTCTAAAATGAAATAGATAATTATGTCTTCCAGGTATTCGACGGTAAAAGCACTCACGACAGAACTTTGAATTTAGAGATTAGATCACTAGATAGTACAGACTTTGGTGAATATGTTTGTGAAGCTGAAAATTATGTTGGAAAAGACACGGTTTCAATGTTTTTATATGGTAAGTACTTCGTAAATCAATTTCTGCCTTTTTTAGCTCACCTGAGCACGAAGTGCACTGGGGAGCTATTGTGATCAGTGGTTGTACGTCGTCCGTCCGTCCCTCCGTCCGTCTGTGAACATTTTTTAAAAAAAAATCTTCTCTTAAACTACGCATCAGATTTCCATGAAATTTTAAAGAAATCGCCCTTGTGTGATAGCCTTCCCAAATACTACAATGAATCTTATGAAACTTATCTGCTCTATATCCCGTTTTTCGTAAAACACACAAGCTTTTGGACTAGATAAAGTCAAGATAAAATCATCGATTAAGAAAGACTCCGGATTCGAGAGAGAGAAAGAAAGAGAGAGAGAGAGAGAGAGAGAGAGAGAGAGAGAGAGAGAGAGAGAGAGAGAGAGAGAAAGAGAGAGAGAGAGAGAAAGAGAGAGAGAGAGAGAGAGAGAGAGAGAGAGAGAGAGAGAGAGAGAGAGAGAGAGAGAGAGAGAGAGAGAGAGAGAGAGAGAGAGAGAGAGGAGGGAGGGTAATGTTCATTATTCATTATTTGTAGAAATAAAATTCTAGTAATTCTTAAAACAATTGAACAAAGCGGTGCCTTCAAAATTTATACGTGTTTAAAGGAACACATGAACTGTTTTCAAATGCATTATGGAATGTTCAAAGAAATTAGAGCAAATTAGATTTGTGTTACTTACATTGTCTTCAGAAATTATTTTATTCCTAACTAATTTACAATGTCGCACCCGAAAAAATATACACAACAATTATAACGTCTTCGATTTCTGTAAGACAGAAACTGATAAATAGAATCGTTCTTGGTTAAGAATGGATCTTGGTTTCGATTTCGAGTTTGTAACATCAACAACAGGTTTTAACATCTGACGAAGTTTTTCTTTATTCGAAGGCTCACAGCCATAAGTCCATTAACAGCACAATTAATTTATTTTGACTTCTGAAAAGTTAGGATTTTGTATTTAGTTTAAACAAAACTTTATAAGAAAGTGAAAAAAGCTTGTGTTGACTATTTTTTTCAAATTCTCTTTTTGTTAGTCTTCCTTTTTGACTGGGATTTACATTTACTTTAAAATGTAATCGACAACATCTTTAAATTTTTTATTGATTTGTTATCTAGCAAGTAGCTAAATTACGGTTAATAATTTCTTGATGCGATGTACAAAATCATGTTTACAGATATAATAAAAAAGCAATTATTAAAATCGGCCAATGTATTACTCAATATAGATACGTTTTGCGTTAATCGTTACCAAACGTTCGTGTTAGACACGAGAGAAAGGGTTAAACGTGCAACTGTACACATCTGGTAGACGTTTATAGCCTCGGATAATGTGTATTATGAAACTCCGCCCCTTTAACCTGGTTTTGTTAAAAGCCACTGATTGGTCAACCTCGTTTTCTGTTCTGTGACGTCGCGCGTACAGACAGGCCAAGGGTTAGACAAGTAGAACGTTCGCCGTCCTTGGTACGACAAGATGGCAAGTCCTTAGTGTTGGTACTTGGAATTTACATAGAAATATAGAACAAATTCTTTGAAAAACAGCTCTTAAACTGACTTTCAGGTTTCAATGAAATTTAACAGAAATGTTCCTTGAGTGATGACCTTCCAAATCTTCCTCTCAAAAACTGTTAAGGCTTAGAACTTTTAAATTTTGTATGCAGCTTGATGTCATGGTCCTCTACCAAAATAATTTAGATTACGGTAATATAATTAATCTAAGCCCTGTATTGTGGGTACTGGGAATTAACATAGGAACAAATTCTTAAATATTTATTCTCTTTCTAAGCTAATCATGTGATTTCAATTAAACTTAACAAAAATGATTCTTGGATGATGGTCTTTCAAAAAGAACAAACAAACTTAAGATAAGAATCCACGAATAATTTTGGTTGCTTTGGTGACAAAATGGAATTTCTTATGCATTCTATGAAAAACTGTCTGAAACTATCTATCTATCTATTTATACTGCCTAACTCCCCTTTCGGGTATTACTGGCAGGTGATATACTCACAATCCAGATGTTTTCACGTCCCTGAAAGAGAGGCAGTGGCTGAATCCCACTGCTACCCACTTTTACAGCTGGGTAGACTGGGCGGTCACACTAAAACAAGCCCTACAGAGACCTATAGCCCCACAGACGCCCCATGGAAATTGCACACGCCCCACGAGTATAGAAGCTATAATAGTGAATCATTGTTAGTTAAAACAAGAGGCCCATGAGGGCCTGAGACGCTCTACTGGCTACCAAGTTTTCCATTAAAGAAAACTATAAGGCTTTTGTATTTGCATAGCGTTGCCTCATTGTCATCTACCAAAATACTTAAGGATTTGGTGATGTGATTTATATTGGCACTCTTTTCTTCTCTTAGTACGATACTACGTCTTAAATAGTTTCATGAACTTCAAGCTTTAAGGAAACATAGAAAATAAGAAGCGATCGTTTTTGTAAAAAGTTGAAATGGTATTTCTCCGCTCATTATTATCAGATCCGGCATTTTACATGAAATCATTATGAATATACACGTACTAAGTAAAATTCAGGCCCGGAGGCATCTTTTTCAGTTTTCGGGGGATAGAAGATAACGATTCGAAATAGCTGAAAGTGAAAAAGATCCTCATAAGACAAAAGTCAGTGATTAAAAGAGAAAATCGTTGTTTAAAGCAGTTTGTCCTTTTCGCACATTGTTTTCCAAAGTTGTTGGTCTTCATGGCGTGTCTTGTAATTGGAGAAGGTTATGTTGATTCGACAAACGCTTTTAGATGGAAAATTTCCATAATTACCACCATTTTCGAAATTGGTGTTAGTGTTGGGTTACGGGGGTATCCAAACTGAAAGCGATTCCCCCGCTCTCTTTTAGTGGAGTTATTTTTCATTTCAGAAATTACCACTGTAAATCCATTTCAATATACAACCACCCAACAAGTAATAGATCGACCGCTGACCGATACATTGATAGCAGTGGAGACAACAAAGATCAAATACCAAAAATCCACAAATTCTTACGAGAACGATAAAAATATCAATTATCCGCAAGGTAAATAATGCCTGATTCAACAAGGACATCAAAGCACTGAAAGTAATGCTGGTGGACGTCCGTGTTGGCATAGTAGAATGATATACCCGTTTTTGTGTACAAAATGGCCATTTTCACATAGTTGATATTTTTTAAGCATAACCTCTCGCCTAGCCTGGTTTGTTTAATCGGTACATGTAATACAGGATGTTTCTATTCTAGAGTCCTGGGCACGATCACAAGTTCGGAAAAAATGGCATTGTTACACACGTCATTTGTCTTTCACCGAAGAAAATATAATAAGTAATTTGCATGTTAAGTTGGTTGAGCAGCTACACATGTTATGACCAAAATGTATTGTTTAACCATTGTAAAAAATTTGTGAAAACAAAATAAAACAAACAAACAAAAACAAACAAAAAAATAGGAAGCCATGGATGGGTGCAACTACAAACATCGGTTTTACTCAAATACTACTGAATGTCACGCTTAACAAAATTCACTTGATCACAGTCTTACTAACTTTTTAGATCAATACTTTTTTTTTACTTTTCCGGAGAGTTTAGGATATCATTTAAGAAACTTGGACAATATTAAACAAGAAATATTCATGGAAAATTATTACCTGTAAGAAACATATAAGAGACTTTGTATATCTTTTCAACCTTCCGAAATCTAGTAGAAGCTTAACCCATTCCCACATAATCACGCTTTTTTACGCCCCTGGATAATTGCATTGAAGAAAATATTGCGAGAAAAGGAGAAATTGGTTGTTTTAAAATGTTTTCTGCCTTATCTGGGCCTTGATTTTCAATCTCAATGCGATTTGAATTGTCGTCTGTATCTAGTCCAAAATTTTGTCTTTTGATTATGGATTGAAAAGGCATATTCAAAATAACAATAAACATCTTTAAATATTTGTAACTGTATACCTTATCACTCCTTATTGCTGAGTTAGGAAAATTACTCACTAAATAATTGAAACCGTGACCGAATCTACGCTAAGAGGATTATTTGTAAATATTTTAGTATTGAAGAGTTCTACGAATTATACAGGACCCTCGTATGACGCCATTTTAAAAATGTACAGTTGTGTAGGGGACAAATGCTTTGAAAAAAAGATAAATAAATAAATAGAACCAAACTGAGCACTATTTCTCTTCTAACAAAGTAACATCCTACTAATCGCGGGGACTGGTGCACCTTATCATGGCTTCTTTCCATTTCTGATACCAGAAGCCGCCAACTGCTCATTTAGGCTCTCTACTCAATATTCGCTCATTTTTGAGAGACAAATGACACTTGTCCCAATGGCTTTTCCCAAATGTCGGAAAAAAGGTTGACCGAGCTGGAATCCGAACTCAATACCATGGAGTTGAGGGTACATCGCGTTATCGACTGTAAGAACCAAGCATGGTTGTCTATGACTGAATATGTCTACCTAAGTGTTAAAGAACTTATTAAGCGATTTTTGTCTCGGCTACGAGATACAAAATGATGTCTAGACCTTTATAATCATCGCTATATTTGACCTTGAACAACCCTACACCACAAATGATATTGATCCTGATATTAAGTCAATATATCGAGCAATCTTGGGTATCAACCGAGTGCATTGTCGATCAGCTATATAGACAAAGTATGGTCGATATTGAACATATGCTCTTACATAAATTAAGTATTGTTGTCGCTGATATTAAAAGTATGTGGCTACCTTTAAGTAATGATGTAGGTAAAAAATACATCTGTCAAAGAAGTAGGAGCTAAATGTATATATAGACGTACTCAACCTTATCACATAGATCACAGTTAACTATACTCATAAATTTAATTTGAATAACCCCCGGAGCACGGTCCAAATTATTTAAGTCCAATAAAGAGTTATCAGAACTTCAACGCCAAATACTGGTCCAGATATACAGTACCTCATTGATCCTGTGTTGTTTTCTATTACAGGTACTACGGCAGTTATAGTAGTCGTATCAGACAAATCATCAGATAATTCAGCCTCTGGATTTAGTGATACAAACAATTTACTTTATTTCTTTGTTATTATATTTTATATGTGCTTTTAAATTTTGTAAGATATCTCAAGCGCAAGGATAATCCTCAATATTAATTTTATGATTCGGATGGTAAACAGTGGTCTAGCCGGGGCGGTTACCTCGAATTATGAAAGATAATTTTATGGCCAATGCGATGTCGTTACCTTGGATCATGTTATATATTGTTATGGCCGATTAGTTGTCGTTATCTCGGATGGAAGACATTGCTATTACCGAGGCGATGTTATTACCTCGGGTGAAAAATATTGCTATAACCGAGACGGTGTCTTTACCTCCGGAGCTTAGATATTGCTGAATACGATGGATTGTCTTTAGCTCGGATATAAAATATTGCTATAATCGAGACAATGCCGTTACCTCAAATGGAAGATATAGCTTTAAACAAGGTGGTGTCTTTACCTTGCATTGGAGATATTGCTATAACAGAGGCGGCGGCGTCACCTTGGATAGTACATATTGCTATTACCGAGGCGGAGTTGTTACATTGGATAGTAGATGTTGCTACTACCGAAGCGGTGTTGTTACCTTGGATAGTAGATATTGCTATTACCGTGGCGGTGTTGTTACCTCGTATTGAAGTTATCGCAATAGCCTAGGCTGCTTCACTACTTCGGATGGTAGATGTTGCTACAGCCGAGGCGATGTTGTTACCTAGGAACACGAAATTGATTTGTGACGCATTAATTAAAAAACGAGCCCAATATCTACATGAGTTTGGGATAAATTGTCCGGAAAACTATGATTTCTGAGAAATCCTGCTCCCAAATCTTTGTCAAAAGTAAAAGGACCAGAACAAAACTCAAACTTGATCTGTTACTCACTGTGGACCCGACAACAAAAATCAGCTCAATATTGTCTGAGTTGAGACCAAAAGAGATATTTACAGGACTAACAGCTCCTTCAGCTTCGCAAGTACAATGCACATTTTCAAAGCGAATGAATTGCTCTATAAAAATGCAGACCTAGTGTTACCTGTAAGGACCAAGAGGACGAAAGAACCATTTTTTGTCCATTAACTCCATTAATTCAAATTACTAAACTTTCCAATCTCCAACTTACAAGAAATAAGGTCGAAAGCAAAAAACAAATAAACAACCGCAGGCTTAAATCAAAACAACAAAACATTATCTCCTGGCCTGATCTGTTGACGGAAAATGAATAAGGCTACATACTTTGAAAGAGCTTGGGCGAAAATACTATTTACAGAGCGTTAACAAGCTTAACAAAAATGTGGCCTCGTTACCTTGACCTTGGTAATCTCCTAAGCAGTCGGCTTCCTTGCCTCACCAAAGCTTCTCACATATGAAATTTGAAAGGGATAGCGGACTAAAATGTGAACTGTAGAGGGGCCATAATTTTTTAATAGTTTATGACCTAGTAACCTTTCACCTAGTGGCCTCAGAATCAAGAGAGTTCCCTGTCTCATCACATGTTACTCAAATAAAAAAATGGAAGAGACTGTATGAATCTGTCACACTCTTTGTAATAATTATACGTATAATTTTTTCGCGATCAAGTGGACAACATTATCAGACGTCTCCTCAGAAAAAAAGAAATTGTTTGTTATTCATGAAGTCTATAACTGAACAACTTGAGCACAAATTCTAATTGATAGCCATTCTAAGAGGTTAAAGAAAAACGATATTAGTTAAAAATCCCTATAAAAGGGTTAAGGCCTCTTTTCCCGCAGTTTTTTTTTAAATTATTTTTTCTTATGACCTTTAAGGACCTGTCGAATTTGATGGAGAATAGAGAATGCGGGTGATAATTCAAAAAGAAAACAACTTGCAAAGGGTTTCCTTTTAGCAGATAACACTGTTGAAAAAAAAAAAAAAACAGTGGCAGTTAGAGAGCAATAAGTTACCAGTACCAGTATGTGAAATTAAGCAAGCCTATAACAATCAAATACATCTGCGGCTTTTTTTTAAAAATCTATTATCAGATGTCTTAAATTTAGATTTCGGTGAATTGAGAACATTTATTGTCAGTGAAATAACAATAAATTTAATGTGATTTAGCTCCGTCATTTACGAACCATTCAATGAAAATTGAAAAGTGCAAAAAAAATAAAAAAAATAAATAAAAAAAAAATGAATAAAAATAAAACGGTTCAAACCACACGAGAGGAATCTTAAAGGATCATACAGGTTTTAGATTCTTTAAATTTCACCAGTGATGGCTGCGTGAGCTAACTCGCTTTTTATCCCCGCCGTTTCGGCGAAGGGAATATTGTAATGGTCTCCGTCCGTCGTTCCGTCACTAAGCTTGTTCGGAGCATGTTTCCTAAAGTTTAAATACTATCAACTTGAAACTTCATAGGTTGAGGAGAAGTGCAGTGCACAAGAACCACAAATCTTGCTTGCATAATTTTGGAGTAATTGCCCTTAGTTGTTTTTAAGACTTAGATTTTGTCCAGCATATCTCTGAAAGTATAATAGCTATTATCGAACTCATTGAGAAGAAATGCAGTGCACAAGAAGCCTAAATCTAACTGGCTTCAGTTTACCACCAATCTTTTACGGCGGGGGATGGCCATGTCCGACATGGCTCTTGTTAATTCGGTTATAAATGGACTTTTGTATTGAGCTTCTTTATCTACTATATTAATCATATGGCAGGACAATCTTTGTTTGGTTATCCTAAATTTGGGGAAGAAAAGATTGTTTCTAATCTCAATAACAAATCTCTTAGCCGATCGCTGCTATAACAATGAGGGATATAATTCAAAAGTTTTAAAACAATAAAATCTATCAGTAGATATGCCATCTGAAAACTTCGGGAAAATAAAGCGTTCACGTAACAGTTACACATGGGTTCCAATTCTTTGCGCAGGCAAAAACTCCTATATGTATTTATCCTATATCTGAATACGGATGAAAAATAGTTTTGCTTAAGTCCGAAATCAATATATGTGCATCAAAATTCGAAGTTCCATTTGTGAGTGTTTATTCCGGTACTCTTAGGACCAAGGTCACACCAAGTCCATCAACCGCATTTTCGAGAAAAAAAAATCAAAGAACCGGGGCGAAACACTCAATGTGGATGCGTGACTCATAACTGTAGATTCAAACAACAATCAAAGTGCTGAAAGTACCGTTGAAAAGCAAATTTGGTTATATTGCTTTCCAGCTGTCTAAAGAATTTGTTTGAAGAATTGAATTGAATATGATTTATTGTAAATATAGGCCAGAATGCAACTTTCTTGCACAAAACGACAAATTAATAATACAATATTATTCACCCAGTCCCCCATTTGACTTATCTGTTATTGATTTTATCACAAAGCTTGGCGGTATATAATGCTGAATTCAATCCCATAAAATATCGACAAAATTCCAAAAGTATTCCCCAAATCTCCGGACCAAACGTGAGAATATGGGATATCATACTATTAAATAATTTAAACATATCATAGTGTTTTAAATAACCAATAGGCTTTTGAAATTGTTTGATAGAACACAACGCTTTTCGGGCTTGCTCGGCAAGTTGCGCACGAGCAGAGGACCACGATAAAGTAGGTGTAAATAAAATACCCATGTTATATAAACAAAAGCTGTATTAACTAGTTTTCCATTGGAAGAAGTGTATCAATTGTTTTAGCACAGCGTTATCTGAGAATTTGATAACATCTTTTTTCTTCCAAGAAAAAAGAGGGTTTTAAAATTTGTGCTGTCTGCATATTCACTGAAACCATTTTTGAGTTGCGGCAAACCGAAGGTTTGATGCTACTCGTTGCCGTCGCACGATTTAACTATCTCATGTATTCCTCCGATGGCCCGGGACAAATAACCTCCCTGACATTGTCGTTTCTTAAATAGGCTCCTTCTGTGTTACCAGCCCAAATTATAAATTTTTTTGACACTCTTTTAAAAGATGGCACCATTTTTAAAGGTTTCATTACGAAATTATCCTAATTTTTTCGAAACTTTTGATTTTACAAGCGAACTACATTCAACGCGTAAATAACCTCGATACATACAAATAACTAGATCGTCAGTTTTGATTAAAATACCATAAATTCGAAAGGACAGCGTGTATCTTCACGTCATTTTATATTTCTCGGAAATATATCTGCAAATGCAATACAAATCTCATATCGATAAACAAATTATCAACGAAATAGAGCATAAATACATACGATACTTGAAACACGCCGTATAAGTGATATGGGCCGTACAGCTTCGTATATATTAAATGGGTCCGTAGGGAATGACATAGACGATATTAACTTATTTTTGTATTTTTAAGGATAAAATGCTATAATCTGCCATTTATACTAACATCAATGTATTGAATATTGAATTTGTGAAGTTATTTGTGATTTCAAATATACTTGGGCAAGCCTAACCTACTGAATGCACATTATTATCAACACGATTTGGTGTACGCTGCATGGACGCGCACTTGTTTATATCCTGCCCTGATACTAAACGAGAATGTTGATTCCTCATTTAAATCCGAGTTGTTGTTTGATTTCGTGACAATCGATAAAGATTATTTAGTGACGAGTAAAGGCATTCACCCTCGAGACGATGGTTATATCCAAGATTAATGTCATATCTTCGATAGGCTGATTTGACTTACCTACCAGATGGATGGAAACGCCGAGTTAGGTCATGGTTTTCTCAAGACGTCTACCGCAATTTCTGCGCTCCCTGTTAAAGGTTAATCAAAGCACTGAAAGTACCTCTGATGAGAAACAGAAACCAGATTTATACAACTAGAAGTTACTTTCTACCCAATTAACTCTGTCTTCTGAATTTGATATGGTGATTTAAAAGCTGCTTTCCAGAGCTTGTTGTGCAACACTGAGAATAAATATTCTCTGATGTCTACAAATATTGGGAAAATGTTCATATTTCAAAACACATTTCACCTCAGATAATTTAATCCATGATTCTTTTAAGTAACCTGTGTGATATGAATTCAATTGTAAGAAAATATTACCTAAATGCAAGATCCAATCACACTAGGCTTTAAGAATAGAACTCACTAACACAGAATTAAATAAACAAAAATACACACACAGAATTTACTTTTAAGTGGATCAATCTCATTTGATCAGTCAAGGGCCAACAGACTTCAGTTTATATTTAGTAATGAATTCCAGACAGTCTGTCTGTTGTCGCAACTCTCAGGCCCTTCAGGGCTTTGATTATTATCTAACTTTGTGTGAGAGTTTCAACAGTCGTTCAGAGATTTTATGGCTAAACCCTTTTACCACACCATATAGAAAAATTGTGGAAAGTGGAGAAATTGCTTCCAAAAAACGGTTTCCTCATTAGCCTCACTTTTTTCTTTCCGGCAAGTGAAAGATTCTAACTTTAAAATTTGACATCTATTCGAATCTAAACCTTTGTCATCAGTTAATGGGCTGTTTATAAGGCTACCCTTTTTAACATTATATTTCACCTGTAAAGGAATTAACTCTATAAGCGTTCTGACAGACATCTGTATTGGCTCTATTTAACCATAGAGAAACCGTGAAAAACAATCCATCTTATATATTTTTAGAATATTATTCAATTTACACGTCTATTTTTAGAATATTTTTTTTTTTATCTTAGGGCTTATGTTTATCAAAGAGGAATATTAAAACTTATTTTGGTAGAGTATCATATTATGATTCTGTGTGCTAGTTTTTAAAAGTTCTTGGCCTTTGGGATGGAGGAGAGGATAAGTTTTTTACTGTGAAAAATCCGGAAACTAACAACTTATGGCTTTAGTAGTACCAGGGTCATAATTTGGAGTATTTTTTGTACCATTAATTGATCCTACATGTAAAATTTCAAAGCTGTGTGGCTTTTGGTTTGAACAGAGAACAATTATAAAAGCTTCCATCTTTATATCTTTGTAAAATCCAGAACGCAACAATATAAGGTTTTTGTTGATATAAGGTTTATAATATGAAATATTTTATAGATTTTAAGGCGATGCTGGATACAAAACTTGAAAGCTCTAGGCCTTTCGGTTTGTTGAGACGCGGTATTTTTTCATGTTTCAGCTCTTTATCTTCATGTAAAATCCGGGAATCAACAATGCTAGAGTATATAATTTGGAGTGTAAAATTGACTACTGATGAACGTTAGAACTAAATTCTTCCTTTTTTCAAAATTACGCTTCTACTTCTTTTAATTTTTTTAGCTTTTCATAATGAGATTCGAATTCCAAGTCATCGATTACTTTCCGTTTTTCCTCTCGCGAATCATTTATTCCGGTGTTCGACATGATTATCTTCCTCATCCGACATGCCAAATGCATTTACTCTTTCCCGGTCTAATTCTCCCACTTTATGCGTTAATCTGTAAATTGCATTTGTCATCTTCTCTAAAGAATTCTGTTTTCGTATGAATCCCCTTTCGTTTATTTAAAATGCTAGAGTCAAATCACGAATAGATTCCCGTTTTCCACGGGATTCTCGCACTGCTACTAAGTATAGAAGGATCTGTTTTGGTGCCCTTTTATTGGTGCTGATAAACCGTACTTCGCAAATTAGCATGGCTTGACCAGCAAGCACTGCGTTATCATTTTGTGTAAGACTCTCTTCCACTGTTACATTACACATATGTGTGTTAACTGTCGGGGTGGCTGGCAAAAGTTCAGCAAACACCCTACAGATCCCGCGACGACTTTGAATAGATGGAGGGATTTCTCCTGAGCAGCCTGAGATTCCAGGCGCCGGTAAAGGCTGCAAACCCTGAAGAGACCTACTCATTCCCGATGTCAAGGAAGATCTTGACTGTTAGGAGTAGGGGCTATTTTGGCCATATCGGCAAATATTTCCGTCCGGCTTCTTCCAATATGAAAAAACGCACACACACAAACACACACACACACACACACACACACACACACACACACACACACACACACACACACACACACACACACACACACACACACACACACACACACACAGAGTCCAATTACTCCTCTTATAACCACATTTCCGACGAAATCACAATCCACTTTTCACGTCCATTTCTAGGGTAATTTTAATTATAAAATTCACTTTGAAAATAATTATTTTAGATTTTTCTTCGAATTACAAAACAGGCTTTGGTCAATTCCCTAGTTGTTATCTCTGAAGGGTTTTGGTCACGTGAAAGTAGCTTCTGTACGGATTGGCGAGCTATGTACATCAGTTGTTCAAAATAGCCATTCCCGAGCTCATTGTTCTCATGCGAGCTCAAACCAGGACGAAACCAGTGCAGGTTCATTAGGGGTAGAAAATATATATCGTCGGTGAGCAGCCAAAAACAAAGTTCCAAGAACAAAACCGCAAATTCAGAAATCTACAAAAGCTGATGTATTTCGAATCCAGCTTACTCTGAGATTGGCACTTTCTGACAAGGGTCTTTCCTTTAGCCAATTCAAGTAAAACTCTTTCAAGTTTCGCATCGAATACAATCGTTCTGATTCATCCTAGTTATTCATAACATTTGTTTCTTGATTGTTGAATTGGGTCTCATACTTGTGCAATAAAATATTCCAGTGAATAATAAACACCAAGTTTTTGTCAGGAGCTTCTACCCAATTGTGCACTAATAACGGAATACTGAATTTATAGGTATTTCACAATTTATAGGTATTCCGCAATTTATTCGATTCCTATGTATGTTTGCCAGTACCAAATACTTGTGTACAAATACACATTAATATGTCTTATTACAAATGTTATTAATAAATGTTTTAAATATATTGGTGGACAGAAAGTGACGTCCCGTCAAGTAAACAAGTTTTTGCATAACTATTCTGACGTTAATATATTAGAATTCTAATCGATCGCCATAGAAAATGATTTCAACAAATAGGAAATGAAACTTTAACACGCTGGTATGTTTTTGTGATATTTTGACAATCAAATCGAGAATTATGACTTTCTTATTTTCGGGATATGTGCGGAAATGGTGGATAAGAGGATTCTACATTTCAAAATATAGAGCTACAGGAACTATGAATTAAACAAGGAAAAAATCATTGTGGAAAAGATATCATCAACTGAGAAAAGCGAAGTTACGATGCGTACAACCGGAGGAGGAATTAAATTCGAGTTTAATACTGGTATATGCGCATTATTAAAACAAACTGTTGGTGAATTTTTCATCTCAATAAATGTACAGCCTAGGTGTGAAAAGATCCCTGTGCATAACAGAGAGGGACACTTAGTTGATACAAAATGTAAAGTATCAACTGAATTTAGAAAATTCTTTACACTTAACACGTATAACACTACCAGTAAAATCGTTGAATCAAATGTTGAAAAGAATGAAACATCAGTTTCTAAAATAAACGATTCGTTCAAAGAGATCCTATCATCGCTTGATTTGGCGTCTGATAGTGTTGATACAAGATCAACATTTTGTGAGGACTCTGAATCAAAGTCTCTCCACTCAACAGTTGAAAGGGTGAGGTAAATTAAACATAAACAAAACAAAAACAAGCGAAATACAAAGACACCGGGATGTGATTGTTTTAGCATAATCAATAACAAAATAAAGGGCCTAACACGCACAGTTAGGATGTTATCCCTACAAGTTCGGGATCACATAGCTTCATCCGCATTACACTTTGTAGAAATCAAAGATTTCATAACTGGTCTGAACAAAATTTATCAAGTATATACGCAAGACTTACACAGAGAAATCGAGGATATCAAACAGAAAACAATATCTATAGATCACCAAATCTAGTCAGTTAATACAGGGTTAGTTCGACAATTACAATAAGTATCCAACACGCTCAAAAACCAAAAAACAATTATGAAAGGGCAAGAAACAATCTACAGATCGCCTGTAACAAATAGTGACAATGAGTTGGCTGAGACTAAGGAAATCATAAGGGCCAATAGTAAAGATTCCGTTACACTGAAGTGTCGACCAAGACTAAATGATAACATATCTTCGATGAAAATAGTAAGTGATGAATTAAAAGAAAACATTGATTCAATGGGTGCATGAATACAAAAAAGCTAGATGCGATGGCACTTCTCATGAACACTAGGAACTCTGATCAATGTAACACGAAAACCCAAAGAGCTGATGAAATACAGACCAAACAAGAAGCCCATTAGGGCCTGAGACGCTATAACGGTTAACAAGTTTTCCGCCAAAGAAATCTGAAATTTAATGAAGTTAATTGCTTAAAGAAGAATACATAAAGAAAAAAGAAAATTGGACATTATCACCTTTATTATTTTGATTTACGGATCCACTCCATTTCAAAACGGAAGTTTCCATATGAGCCTACAATCATCCTGTGAAATTTTCACCAGAATCCGACAATAATTGTTGAGTTTATCACATAAACAGGATTGTTTTGAATGAAAATCCATAAGGCCCCTTTTCCTGTGTTTTCTGGTGGATCAATTTCATTTCCACAAGCAACTTTCCTTACAAACCCTACAATCGTCCTGTGAAATTTTAAAGACAATCTGATATTGATTGTGAAATTCATCATATACACAAGAATGTTATGAATGATAATCTGTAAGGCCCATTTTCCCGTGTTTCAAATGCCACAGCTATTCAATGCATCTTCGAAGAGAATCCGATAAAACTCTTCACTTTATTGTGTTAAGAAAGATATTAAAATCAAGTTCTCCAAAGGCCCTCTTTCCCGTGATACTTTACTGTTAGTTTTACCATTCCGTGAAAGTTTAAAGTGAATCCGTTGAAATATGGGTATTTCATTGTGTTATCTAGAATATTTAAAAAAATATCATATTGCCCCTTCATACATGATATTCGACGGATTGTACCCAGTTCTGAAAAGAACCATTTAAGTGATTATACAATCATCTGTGAAATTTTGAAGTGAACACGGTGAAATCAAGGGACATCATTGTGTTAACTAGAATATTAAAGAAAGTTTTCATAGGGCCCATTTTTATGTGAAACTTGCCATATCAGATACATTGTCAAAATTAACAATCGTGATGGTGCAAACATTCTGTGAAAATTTGAAGTCAATCAGGGGAATCTGGGGCCATGATGTTTTAACCAAGATTTTTTTTATTAAATTTTCATAAGGCCCCTTTTCCCATGATACTTGATGGATCAAACCCAATTCCGCGAGGAACATTTGATGGTATAATCATTCTGTGAATGTTTGAAGAGATTTTTTTGAAAACTTTGGACTCTAGTGTGTAAACTAGAATGATTTTAATCAAAATTTCATAACGCCCCTTTTCCCGTGTTTCTTGATGGATCAAACCTAATTTCGAAAGGCACAATCCTTATGATAATACAACCATTCTGTGGAAGTTTGAAGTCAATCAGGTGAAAACTAAAGTGATAACGACAATCTTTTAATTAGATTTTTAGTTAGGCCCCTTTTCCCGTGTTTCTTGACAGATCATACCTAATTTTAAAGGAACGATACTCCTGATGGTGCAATCATTCTGTAACGCCCCTTTTTCCTGTGTTTCTTGTGGATCCTGTGGATCATACCTAATTTCGAAAGGAACGATCCTTATAATAGTACAATCATTCTGACAAAGTTTGAACAGAAACTGATGAAAAGTGTAGACCCTAGAGTGTTAACGAGGATTTATTTTATGTTTTTATTTTTAAAAATTTTTCATAAGGCCCATTTTCCCATGTCTCTTGACAGATCATACCAAATTCCGAAAGGAACAATTTGTATGATGGTACAATCATTCTGTGAAAGGTTAGAGAGAATCCGATGAAAACTGTGGACTCTAGAGTGTTAATGAGGATTTTTTTTTATTAAATTTCAATTAGACCCCCTTTTCCCGTGTTTCTTGGCGGATCTTAACCAATTTCGAAAGTATTGATCCTTATGACGGAACAATCATTCTGTGAAAGTTTGAAGTCAATCAGATGAAAACTGTAGACTCTAGAGTGTTAACAATGATCTTTGAATTAAATTTTAATAAGTCCCCTTTTCCTATGTTTCTTGAGGAATCATATCCGATTCCGAAAGGAAAAATCCTCATGATGGTACAATCATTCTGTGAAAGTTTGAAGAGAATCCGTTTAAAATTGTTGGCTCTAGATTATTAATGAGAATTTTTTTATTAAAATTTTCATAAGGACCCCTTTTCCTGTGTTTCTTGAAGGATCATATCAATTTCGAAAGGAACAATCCTTATGATAGTACAATAATTCTGTGAAAGTTTGAAGGGAATCCGATGAAAACTATTGACTCCAGAGTATTAAAGAGTATTTCTTAAAAGATTTTTCGATTAAATTTTCATAAGGCCCCTTTTCCCGTGTTTCCTGATGGATCAGACCAAATTCCCAAAGGAACAATCCTTATGATGGTACAATCATTCTGTGAAAGTTTAAATACAATCTGATGAAAACTGTTGACTCTAGAGTGTTAACGAGGATTTTTTAATTAAATTTTCATAAGGCCCCTTTTCCCGTGTTTCATGACAGATCAGACTCATTTTCGAAAGGAACGATCCTTATGATTGTACAATCATTCTGATAAAGTTTGAAGAGAATCCGATGAAAACTGTGGACTCTAGAGTGTTTATGAGTATTTTTTTAATTAAATTTCAATTTGACCCCCTTTTCCCGTGTTTCTTGGCGGATCTTAACCAATTTCGAAAGTATTGATCCTTATGATGGTACAATCAACCTGAGAAAGTTTGAAGGGAATCCGATGAAAACTGTGGACTCTAGAGTGTTAACAAGGAAAATTTAACGGGCGGACGGACACCGGACGGGAAAAAGCCATCGCAATAGCTCTAGTGGCCTTAAGCCAGTAGAGCTAATAATTAGATAGTCCGGCAAACTAGATAACGCCTATAAACAGGCCGAAGAAAACATACACACAAAAAATTACAAAATCGCCAATTGAAGCACGATCGTGAAAAGACCTTTCTCAAAGAATATGTCATTGAAAATGTGACAAACAGAATAAAAACCCTTATTCTAGGAGATTCGATAGTTAAAGGTATCAAACAAACGGAAAAAGTAGAAAACATAAACCTTAAGATAAATGGATTTGTTTTTGGAAGAAGAGATAGAGTGGGAACACTTGGTGGGGGGTATTAATTTACATCGCAAATCACATGATTTATAAAAGAAGGGGTGATTTAGAACAGGGTTAAATAGAAAATATTTGAGTTGAAATTATATTTCCCGATGATAATCCTTTATTGGTTAATTTCACGTATAGACCGCCAAATATCAACCAAGAGTGGATATATGAATATGCAGATCAGTTACATTTAGCAGAATTTAATGATAGAAACTGCCTTTTATTTTGGGATTACAATATAAATTTCAGCCCAGCATCAACATGTCTATATAGCAATACATAATGGTCTAATTTGACAAAAGAGTTTTAATTGCAACAGCATATAAAAGTTTCTACAAGAAAAACGAACAATTCTTCAAATATAATCGTACCTGTCAAAATTATGTTCAAGAAATTTCATTTCCGAAAATAGGAATAAGTGACCACTTCCCTATTGCTTTAACATATAGATATCCGAAAGTAAAATTGAAAAAAAAAAAATCAAGTCTATATCATATAGATAATTTGCTACTTTAGATTTAAATGAATTTATAGTGGACCTTGCCAAGATAAACTTCGATTTAGTAGAAACATTCGACAATCCATGCATGTAAAGCAATAGACTTTTCTTACATGATGTTGAATAGTTGTCTATCTTAACATATTCCGGTCAAAGTAAAACGGTTTGAAAAATTAAGGCAGCCAGAATTGTTTAACGAAGAAATAAAATTAGCAATAAGAAAAAGAGACAATTTCAAACAAAATTACAATTTCACTTTGTACTAAATTTGGTGAAATAAAGTCATCGCAACCATTAAGAAAAACAAAAAAGATTATTTCAATAGGACCATTTAAAACAAATCAAATTCAAAAAATATTTTAAAAATCTTCAGCAAATTACGTCAAATGAAAAGAATTCTTCCTAATAAACTCATCGTTGATGATTTAGATCAAGTTAACGTTATAAATTCTTTAGACAAACATTTTGTAAAATTTCAAAAAATGTAAATAACGACCCTTTGAATCCGATAAACTTTAAAGACTTAAAAAAATGTCTAGATAGCTAATTGAAAAATAACCATTTTTAGATTCAATTTATAACAGCGCTAGAGACCAAGACATAATATAGAAAAATAAGATAACATTAAAGCCACTTGACTGGATGGTATAAGTCCCAAATAGCTACATATCAACGAGAATATTTCCACTTAATTTTAAAAAAGCGAGCGTGACATCTCTTTACAAAATAACTTTCGACCTATTTCAGTCCTACAAACAATTTCAAAAAATATTTGAAAGAGATGTTGCAAATCAACTCAAAATCTTCTTAAAAAGTACTGATGTTTTGTTCGCTTATCAATCAGGTTTTAGAGAAAATAATTCTTGTCAGACGTCTCTTTTAAGACTTATATACTCGTGGTAAATGGACATGGAAGATGGTAAAATCATTGGATCAGTCTTTCTCGATTTTTAGAAAGCTTTCTATCTCGTTGATCATGAAATATCGTCATATAGGCTTATATTACATCATTTCTCAGAAAAACATGTAATCGTAGATTTCAAGCTATCATTGGCACTGTCGTATCGAAATGCAACCAGTATTATCTGGTGTTACTCAAGGCTCGATATAAGGATCCATACTATTTGTACTATACATTTGAAACTTGAATCGAACATCGATATGTATGCAGACGATGCTACTCTCTATAAATCAAATAGTTCCCTATCCGAAATTAATAGATTCTTACAAAATGACTTATACAGAATTGATACTTGGTAAAAAAATAATAATATGCTTTTAAATCTAAATAAAACTACTTGTATGGTTATAGGAAGTAAAACGAGACTTAAGAGTCTACCAGAACTTCAATTGAAAGTTTTAAATAATAGAATCGAGAATATAAGTGTTCAAAAGGTTCTTGGTTTATATATTGACAATACACTGTGTTGGAAGACTCATGTTGACAAGGTTTGTTCAAAGATAACCTCAAAAGTGCATTTACTGAAGGGGGTTAACAACTATCTCACGAATGATATGAAACAACGGTTTTGTCATTCAAATATTGCCCCATGTTTTGACAATGGTTGTATTTCGTGGAGTCATTGTAAAACGGCTTTAACAGAGGGATCGAGTTACCAACAAGAGGGCCGTTGGCCCTTTGGCGCTCACTAAGATAAAGACTTTTTTCATTTAACAGTCTTATTTCATGTTAAGGTAAGGATTATGATACAAGTTGGCCATACTTTATACATAAATAGACTATGTAACTGGGGATCCATTACAATTCCAAGGCTTAAAGGCAAATTTGAAAGGAGAAACTCCTTCCTCCCTTTGGATCCGTGGATTATAATTTTAGAAAAGTCAATGAACTGACGCTTCATACCTATAAACCCTCTTGGCTCCGCCCCTAGGCTCATGATTTTTGCTATTTTGAAAAAGGTCAATATTCTGATGTTTCATGCAAAATATTAAGGCTATGGGTCAGGAGAAGAAGATTTTTAACGACTTTTGGAAAATTTCACCTTTGTTGCCATGGCAACTAGAGTTTTCAACTGATTTCAAATCGTTTAGAAATTTTCAAAAGGGACCACCTAAGGAACATTTCTGCCAAATTGGTCCAGTGGTTTGGGAGAGAAAGTCGTTTAGAAAATGTTGACGGACGACGCACGAAGCACGGCGGACGCCGGACGGACACCGGACAAAAGATGATCACATTAGCTCACTTGAGCACTTCGTGCTCAGGTGAGCTAAACAAGAGGGCCAGAATGGCCCTTAAATCGCTCACCTGACTAATTTAAATGCTTCTAGACGTGTAGATTGGCAATATCATGATAATTAATTTCAATGTCTATTTACCCAAAGTTCTCTTTTTCATTGAATTGAATTGGAGGCCATTTATTGCTTTCGTATCCAAATTCAATTCATGTCCGGCTACTGGTACACTTAAGATGTTGCTATGGATTTTCTCCCTAAATATTTGCTTTATGTACTCTAATCATATATATATTTAGTAAAATTGGACACCTACCTTCATTCCTAGCAGAAAACTAAGTACCATGCTTGTATTTTTTGTGAAACAAATACCAATTTCTCTTTCTCCGCAGACATTATGACGTGATAATGCATAATCATTTAATTTACACTGTGATAAAACCTACTGGCGAGGGGGATACTTGTCAACTGTTTGGAACATGTACTTTAATTGGGTCTTGCATCTTTCATCAAATTGATTTGTCTTTTTCCTAGTTTTTCCTTGGGTTTTTTTTTGTTGTTGTTGTTGTTTCAAGATATCACAAAACCAAGATTTTTTCCCATTTTACCGGTAGCCTGGGAACCCTGGACACACCACGATTATAGATTGGGTGTCTGACGCGTTTCTAACTGGCTATGGTGGCAGCCCTGAAGCACTCACAGAAATAACAGCATGGTAATAGCCCCATTGGCCATTGTCAGTGAGATTCCCAGTTTGATTGAAATTGGCCCAACGGTTAGGAAGGAGAACATTTTTAAGTCAAAAACAGCCACGCCAAATTTGGGCTTCATTCAAAATTTAACAAACTTATATTGAAAAGGATCACCCAAGGAACATTCATGCCAAGTCAAGTTCAAATTGGCACGATCGTTACTGAGAAGAAGATGTTTAGATATTTCTAAGTAAAAAACTACCCCACCCTGCCACGCCCATTTTGAGTGTCATTCAAAATTTTGCCAGCATCTTTTGAAAAGGGTCACCAAAGAAATATTCATTTCCAGTTTGGTTGAAATTGGCCCAATGGTTACTGAAGAGAAGATATTTAAAGATTTCTAAGTAAAAAACTGACCCACCCTGCCACGCCCATATTTGGGCATAATTCAAAATTACGCGAACAACTTTTAAAAAGGGTCACCCAAGGAACATTCATGCCAAGTTTGGTTGAAATCTGCCCAATAGTTACTGTGAAGAAGATGTTAGAAGATTTCAAAGTCAAAAACTGCCCAACCCTGCCACGCCCATATTTGGGCATAAATCAAAATTCTGCGGAGAAATTTAAAAAAGGGTCACCCAAGGAACATTCATGCCAAAGTTGGTTGATATCCGCCCAATGGTTGCTGAGAAGAAGATGTTTAAAGATTTCAAAGTCAAAAACTGCCCAACCCTGCCACGCTCTTTCTTCGGCATAAATCAAAATTCCGCGAACAACTTTTACAAAGGGTCACCAAAGGAACATTCATGCCAAGTTTGGGTGAAATCCGCCCAATGGTTACTGAGGAGAAGATGTTTAAAGATTTCAAAGTCAAAAACCGCCCAACCCTGCCACGCCCATATTTGGGCGTGAATCAAAATTCCGCGAACAACTTTTAAAAAGGGTCACCCAAGGAACATTCATACTAAGCTTTGTTGAAATCCGCCCAATGGTTACTGAGGAGAAGATGTTTAAAGATTTCAAAGTCAAAAAGTGCCCAATCCTACCACGCCCATATTTGGGGGTCAATCAAAATTCCGCGAACAACTTTAGAGATGGGTCACCCAAGGAACATTCCAGCCTTTCTGAAAATAATAACTTTTGTTTTTAATTTATTTTCCTTAAGTATCCAACGCATACAGTAACAATGAAGTGCATTTAGACTATCTTGTAATTCATTTGATGATTTCGCAAAAATAACAATATCGTCATCGTATAAAATCAAAAATAGCTTCAGTGAACAAGCATCTATTCCCTCGAAACCCTTTGAAGTAAAAATATCTTCTATGTCATAAAGAAACATTCCAAAAAGAAAAGGAGATAAACAATCACCCTGTCTAACACCTAAATTACATTCGAAGCTACCACTCAGATTATTTTGATATTTGACCTTTGATTTTATAGAAGAGTACATTGGTCTAACTATATCTAAAATTCTTCCTCGTAGACCCATCTTTATCAACTTATACCATAAATTTTCTCGAGTGACATAATCGAATGCTTTACTGAAATCTATAAATGCGCAAAATAATTTTTTACTGTTATTTATCACGTGATTAATTAGACCGTGCAATACAAATATATTATCCGTTATGTTAGTTCTGAAGCCTGCTTTAGCTTCAATGTGCACATTATAGTTATCAGCCAAATCGTTTAGTCTATTATTAATGACTCGGGAAAGAGTTTTCCAAATACACTGAGTAGTGTAATTCCACGGTAATTATTGACACCGCATATATTACCCTTTTTGTAACTTTCGGGAAAAGACCCTATTTCGAAAATTTTGTTAGAAATGTCAACAATATATGTCGAAAACGCCTCCTTATCGTAAATGAAAAATTCATTAATTAAATGGTCTGGACCTCCGCTTTTTGGCGTTTTTAATTGATTAATAGCCAGTATGATATCAGTACAGGTAAATGGTTCGTTAAGTTCATCAAACATTACTAAGTAGTATGTAAATTCATTTAATACCTGCACACTGCTTCAACTTTTTACAATAAAGTTTTACGTTACTGTATTTCGCTTTCACAAGTTCCGATGTTTTTCGTTTGTCATATTCATATTTGCAATTTCTAACGCAAGATTTATAGTCAAATCGAGCCTTTGCCATATTTTGTCAATTAATAGTCGTGTTTTCTTTTCTATATAAATTAAGGGATTTATAAAATATCTTTCCTTTAACTGTGACATTCATCGTCGAACCATACATTTTCCTTCGTTGTGTTTACCCTGTGATTAATTTTAACATTCTTTTTAAACATAGGAGTAGCGACTTCTTCTATTAAATTACAAAATTGAATGACACAAGAATTTATATCCTTTTTTTCGAGCATTACTAATAACACCATCTAAATTATTTAGATGGTCATTTAGTTCATCCGTCGAAATCTCGTTAATATATTTTTCTTTGATTTCATTTCTCCATTGATATTTGTACTCCGATTTTGAAACTGTTGTATTTTCAGATTCTGTTAAACTATTACTGGAGTTTCTAACATTATCGATACTACACAGAAATCTATAAGGCAATGTTAAGAAATAATATTTGGGTCTTTGAAAGAGAACTCACTTATATAATCAAATAGCATTGGGGTATATACAGCATAGTCGACAACGCTGCTTCCTCTGCTACCAACATATGTAAAGCGACTTATTTTCTTATCTTCACCGATTCTACCATTTACAATACGCATCCCGGTCTAAAAGTAGGTTGGCATTTCTGTTCTTTGGTCGACTTTTGTCCTGTGAGTATCTCTCAATAAAAGAGTCGACCAAATAATTATCTGGCAAATATTCAAGACTAGAATTGTCATCTAAAACGAAATCGGGATCGTCAGAAGTATTTGCGTTCATATCGCCACACAAGATCATTTTAAAATTATTATCATGATTAGCATCGTTTAATGTAATTTTCTCAAACAATCTATCAAAAGTATGCGATTCTGTCACGTCATGACGACTACTTTTTTCTGACAACACGTAACAAAGACATGTATACAAATTAGTGTCAAAGCCTATCTTGTTCTCAGGTATTCTAATGTGACAAATTGTGTCATCTTCACTTTGAAAAACAAAAGAGTCAATCGAGATAAATTCATTACGTAGATTTAGATGATTAAACGAGACTTACCTTGGTAAGGTGAAGTTTGGTCATAATTTCATCCATCACAAAATTCCCTCCGGGCTCACACAGATTAAGGACGCAGCAGACAGCGGCCAGGTACATCATAACGAGGCAATTAGCGGTCAGGCAAAGACGGGAAAAATAATGTTTCTTTGTATAGTTCCCTTAATTATTCAGAAATATGAAAATAACACTGAGTGATAATTGTGATTTGTAAAGTGAAGTAACAATATGTCAAAAAATAACCGTTAGCAATGAACACGCGGCGAGAGTGATAAGCCATAATTTCTATTAACAGGATTTATTTAAAGACAATAAAGTGAGATCAGAACGGTTCAGGTAGGATCTATTTTGTTCTTATATTCAAGTGAACTGGCCACTTTTTCCTTTTACTGGAACACGCAACATTGCCGTTGGATTACTGAAAAGGATACCACTTTTCACCAACGAAGACGCTGGGCCATTGAAAAGGATACCACTTTTCGCCTGCGTTTTTCAATCGAAAATAGATTGTTGCGTAACCGTTGGATTACTGAAAAGGATACCACTTTTCACCAACGAAGACGCTGGGCCATTGAAAAGGATACCACTTTTCGCCCGCGTTTTTCAATCAAAAATAGATTGTTGCGTAGCCGTTGGATTACTGAAAAGGATAACACTTTTCTCCAACGAAGACGCTGGGCAATACAACAATCCCTCACGAGGACCTTTTACTGCCTGTTTTGATTTTCTGCCTGTTTAGCACAAAGTGCTCAAAATTTTCAACTTGTAAATCTGATAAATCATTAGTCCATGTTTCAGTTTATAATAAAAATATCGTGATTTTCAAAAACCGATTTAAGTTCTTTCGAGTTCAGATTGTTTACTCTTTTAGACATTAATCCCTGTACATTGAACAATACACATCTTAGTTTGACCTTCTCTGGGCATCCAGTCTAATCCTAAAGGAGTTCCCTTGAGGTTGGGTTACCCCATTAGATTGCGTCATAGGAGTATTTTTAGATTCCGATAACTTTCGGTCTTTTACGCGTACTGACGGAGATCGTTGATATGGATTTATGGATTGTGACCTCCTGTCTGACCTTTTCTGTGCACGAGACTCACGACCCCTGTATATTTGAATCGATTTATTCATGCCACTGTCTATGCTCTGTGTACTCATTTCATTGTCTGTGCTATTGTTTACTGTGGAAATATTTTCCAAATCAATTTTTGAAACTATTGTGTGAGGCCATTGGAATTCACCGATTTTTCACTTTCTGTTGTAGTTTGATTGAGTACGGGATGCGTATCCATTATAAAATTTTATCAGTGCTAGTCATTTGTTCATTATTGACTGTAGTTGAATTATTTACAATATTATTGATTTCTGTGATTATTGACAATATTCTCAATTATATTATATGATAATTAACGTGAGAGTATATAGAAGAAAACAATTGTAATTAAATTAGGTTTAGTTTGAGTGCATAAAATATGTGTTTCTCATCTCAAATCCAAAAGAATAAAAGTTAGATAATTTTGTAAGGGTTTGTAAGGGTTTTCTTATTTGTAGTATTCAATAAATCGATAATTTGTACATACTAGGGTGTTTAGAGTAATACCTAGGAATAAACTCTGTTCGCAAATCTTGGAAATATGGACAAATTAGAGTAAAATGGTATTCGTCTTCAATGTCGTCTTTGTCGCAAAGTGTACATTTCCGTCTATCTCTGTCTATATTTCTATGTCTGTCACTCTCAATTTTTAAGTTGGAATGCGGAGCAATTCCAACTTAGATTTAACAAAACCGCAAAATGAACACAAGACAATTTCATTTCGGGTTTTTTTGATAACACACATCACGTGATCTCTTAGATATGAATACACCTCGGGTTACTTCTCATTTCAACTTGTCACGGACAATCAGTTAGTTGAAGTCGAAGACAATAATATGGCACACTTAAAGGGTGATATAAAAATTCGTTTAGAGACTTCTAAACATGCATTAGTTTGCTTTAAACTATTGAAAAATAATGTAATAATCAGCGCAGCAATTTGTTTTTTGTGATTCGCCGTCCCGTGTTTGGTAATCACGTGATCTCAAGTGACATGTGCTAGTCACGTGACCATAGATAGGCAATGTTTACAAATATGGCTCAGGTCGCAAAGGCATTTTTACAATAATCACGCCGCCCAGTGCTTTAAAACATTCTAGAGCGATTAAGGGGGGTCGTAGGCATCAAGCAAACGCGATTATTGTGGGACTTACAGCTTTTACTTAATAAAAAACAAATAGATGCAAAACGAAAGTAGAAGATTTTGAAAATTAGAATGTAAACATATCAAATGCCGGTTTCTACTTATTTTCTAAATAATCACGCTTTATTATGTCGTTATTTACAAGTTTAAATCAATAATAACACATCAAACTTTAACAAGTGTCATCTAGTTTTCAGCTTGGTCCTTTTTTACTTTAGATTTTTTACGGTTCCAAAGCCGAAAAACGAATAAGGAAATCGCGCGACTACAGGGCGCCGAAGATAATTTGATACTATCTTCATCATATTATAGGAATTTTTAGGAAAATGGCAAAACTACCACGTGCAAACAATAACGTTACAATAACGTTAACGTCTTTCTTTTCTTTGAATTTTACTCACAACGTTTTAAATATTCTTTTTTCCTAAGTTTAAACCGGTATTTCAAATCGATCACCCTGAAACAAGTTTCCACGCACTTCCGTAAATTTCCACGAATACTCATAAACTTGAACTTGTGAAAATCTAATCGAGTTTAGTATGATCGTAACAGAATTGGCCGAGTTGAGGGTCAAATTATCATCGAGGTCATTGAATTTTTACTGTAGAAGCTGTTATTCTCTGTTTCAAGATTCTAACAGGAGTTCACGTATTACAGTTGATCAAAAGGAGAATGTTATGCTTGAAAATTCTAATTTTGCTGTGCGTGACACAAGCTTATAACCCATTCCAACACGATAAAATTTTACACCAGTCCAAATTCAAAGAAGTAGCAGACGACGATTGTAAGTTGACGAAATCTTTAAAATCCTGGTCTTTTTGGACAGAAAACATTGTGAATAATGAAGAAATTGCTTGTAACAAGCAATTTCTTCATTATCTTTAATGTTTTCCAAAGCTTTCTTAATGAGGGTCATTTAAAAGCGTAACTGTCTGGGAATGGGTTAATACAATGCTAGTTTTTGATTTCTATATGTGAATTCATGCTTTTGTGCGTTATTCACGCACATATGCACACGAATGTGAATGCTGGTTTAAGTTTAAAGGAGGGAGGCTTACTCGGAAAGAAATAAATGAATTTGAACCGAATTTCACAGTTATGACCCTTTCAGCGCATTCCAACTTCTCAGTACTTTCAGTCCTTTGATTAGGTTATGGGACGAGAGACCTACTTTAGCTATTATATTTCGGATTGACCTTTTCCCTAATAATACAAGGTACTCGGCTCTACCATAATTTGGTTTGATGTGCGAGAACAGCTTTAAAGGACTGTAATGTTCTATTTCATTGTGCCACTGGTTAATGTCACGAAATCTAGTTCTAAATATAGGGATGAAACTTTTGATTTTGATCGATTCCATGCTTCAGCGAACTCTACGGATTCGAGGAGATGCTCAACTTTACTTGTCCAATTATTTATTCTAAGGTTCGTCTCAATATCGCAAATTTGATCAGAAATGACTGCTGCTAAAATGCAATTTTTTTGACTTGGTATTATGAAGATCTTGTCAGTATTTGATAATTCGCGTTTTTCTAGAAAGGCTGAGCGGAGACCTCCCTTATTATGAGTACAGCGCAAGGGATTTCGTAGATGACTTTACATTATTAACCATTTGCAAAATTTTCTGTGAACGCGTTTAATATTTTCGGCTTTGTCAAACCCCCAAATTCACAATTGTACGCCAAAATAGAACCAACGAAAGAATCAAATAAATCAAACGTTACTTTGGGTGGGACCTCTATGTTTTAGTCCTATTAAAAAGGGAATATATGGCACGAAGCGCTGTTCCTGCTAGAGCGTTGGTTAGTGTTTGAAAGAACCTCCACTGGAAAAAACAAGACCAAGGTAATTAAACGTATTAACAACTTCGATGGATTGGCCATCTATATACTATTAGTAGTTTTCGCTCAATCGTCCGACTTTTCGGAAAACAACTATTTTTGTCTTCTCAATATTAATTGACAAGTTCCATTTTAAACAATATTCGTGTAAACATTAATTGAATTTTGGAGACCAGTTTGGGAATCGGATAGTAATACAGCACCGTCCGCAAATAGTAATGGGTAAATTGAAAGTTGATCAACGCTGATACCAAAATGATCAATATATTTGAATGTAACTCAATATCGCTAAGGAAAAGGAAGAAAATTATAGGAGAAGTTACCTCCCCTTGTAACAGGCCCAAATTACTATCGAATTGGTCAGAAATGCTTCCCATATGTTTTACACATAGTTTAACCTCCGAGTACAAAGATCTTAATACTGCCAAAAGCTTTCCATCTATACCACTTTTAATCAATTTGAACCACAATGAATTTCTGTCAATCAGATCATAGGCTTTTCGAACGTCCACAACAAAAAGCAAATAATTTATTTCTACAATTCAGGTGCTAGTCGATTATCGAATTAAGTATAAAAGATAAGTCTGTTGTGCTAAGGTTAGATCTAAACCCGAACTGTGTGTCAGTTAAAATACTATTCGTTTCTACACAATCCTTTAATCGATTATTAAGAATACCAGCGAATAGTTTAGTGAATCAGCTAATTAAAATAATACCGCGATAGTTTGAGGGGTCATTTAAATCGCCCTTTTTAGCTAGCAAAGCATCAGCTTTGATAACTTAAGTAAACAGACAAAATTTTGAGGTCGTCTCAAAGTTTAACGAGTGATAACTGCCACTGGAGGCTTAACCACTAAAACCGCTAAAAGCCTACGCCATAAAAATTAGTTCTTATGTATTTCAGGAATATTTCAAACTCTGCCTGCAAGTTCACCTCCTTGATATTTTTCACTCATTGAGCACATTGTGTTCAAAGAAGTTGCAGGCGACAATTTCAATGATTGAAAATTCTAAAATATTTATCTCTGTAGGTAGAAAACAATGTGGAAAATGAAGAACTTGCTCGTAACAAGAAATTTCTTCATTTTCCACATTGTTTTCCATAACTATTTACTTAAGGGGGATAGAAGGAGGGATTGTGTGAGAATGGGTTAACTCCTTTGTTACTTTTACATCCTTTCTTTATCATGATTGCGTTTGACACAGAAAATTACTGAACAAAACAAATGCTTTGCTATCTTACAGTACTTTTCAGTACTTTGATTATATATGACCACACAATAAGCCCTTGTGACCAAAATTTTTCGGGAATTTTCCTGTTTCCAGGATATAATTGAATAATAATTCAAAGGAGTTGACCGTTAGGTCGATAGTTTCTTTCAAATATTCTTAAATTATATTATCCATGGAAGATGCCTTGTTTGAATTCAGCTGTTTACACGCTCGTCTTATCTCACTCTGTGTGATTGGCATATCTAGCTCCTCGAAGGTAGGGGGTTTATGGGAGACAGAAAAAGAAGTTAAGAAATGTTCTACCTCGTCGTCGATTTCCCTGTTATCTTCTAAAGTAAAAAAGGGGAGTTTGGTTTTTTGTCGACCTGTGAAGCCAGTTACTCTTTCCGACCTTCGTACTGGATTACAAGAAGAGTTGAACATAATTCACTTGATTCGCAGCAAGGTCAGGCCATTTTAGGACATAATTAATTGTGGACATCATACAATATATTGAAACTAAATTTCACCCGGTATTATGAAAAATAACAACCTTTATAAAATAACGGCATTAACGAATGTTCAGTTTTCCCTCAAGGGCAATTTACAATTCAGTATTTCAACCAAGATGATCAATTCGTCCAATTCATCAGATAAATGAAACAAAGAAAACCTAAAGTATAAAAAAAGAAGCTCAGTATATTAAGCTAGACTAGTCAGAAAAATCAATTCAGTTGTAAATTTGAAGGCAAATCGTTGGTTGGGGACTTTGCGTCGCTACTAAAGTTTGAATAAGCTGTAATTACGACTTTTAAGTCACCGAACACCAAAATTGCTCAAAATAAATGTCGACTAACGCCAAAAACATTCAAAATTTAATGTCTAAATAGTTGATCTGGTTGACCAATCGATTGTTAGACTGATAGCGACAATTCGTTAATAAGTTTATCTTACGTGCTACTTTATATTGATATATTTACATTTATCACATTTTTCGCTTTTACAGTCGCACTTTGTGTTTGTTATTAAGTCAAGACGCGTATTGGAAGGGGACCTTCATTTTCATCGGATGTATGTTTGTTACAGATTTTCACCATACAAAGTTATTCTGGTGCTTACCAACGATAATCTAATAGAACTGCGAAAGGCAATGTGTGTGTGTGTGTGTGTGTGTGTCTATTTCTGTTTATTTATCGTCGCCACCGTAGCACATGCCCATATGAGCGACGCCCCTCAGAAGACGGTTAGTTGTTACGGGGATAGTGCAAACACGAAACTGCTGGGAGCTACGTCTGGTTCTTTAACGTACTCGATGGGTAGCATCGTCACACAGGGCCTCGGTTTAACGTCTAGCCCGAAAGACAATTAGTTAGTTGATGTGGTCAGCCTAGAGCTCGAACCCGTGATTATCAGGTTTGTACTCTACGATCTGAGCTAATCTTGCTGACGAAAGGCAATGAAACATAGATTGATGTTAAATTCCATGTTGCTTTCAGAAGTAGAGTAGCTAGAGCACCTGTCACGCTCCAAGGCCTGTATTTGCTGATATGGAGAGCATGATTTCAAAACTGAATACAATATTTGACAATTAGCTACCTCATGAAGGCCTTGATTCTTCAATGGATCTTATTATTCGTCACACAAAATTCCTGTGAATTTTGTTGAAACCGAGTCAATAGTTTCTGAGAGAGAGCTACATGCCTGATACGGAAATATTCCAGTCATGTGATGTTTTTCTTCGGATCAAAAAATCTTAACGGAATATAGTGAGGGGTCATTCAAGTAGTATTCCTTTAAAGTTTAGTTAAAAACATTTTTTTTCATTTTTTACTATATAAGATATATTAGCCATAGTCAAAATTTCTTGAAGAAATATGAAAAAAAAAATTCCCAAGGAAAATATTTGGATGTTTGGTTGAATCCAGTGAATAATTTCTAGGAAAATTACTGAATACCATGTATGGAAATTAGCCCCATCCACGTTCCAAATCAAATCAATATTTCTTGGAGAAAACTGGTAAAAGATCACCTCAGAATCACAACTTGTTGAATTCCAGTATAAAGGTTCATCTAAGAATCAATTCTGCTAAATTTGATTGAAATTAACATAGTAAATTCTGAGGAGAACTATTTCTTAAGACAACAGCCCATGCAGTGGCCCTCGTCCATTGCAGCTAAGGAAGGTTTATTACTGAACAAGTCAGGGGGGTCGATTAAAATCTAAACCTAACCAACAAGAGCTTTCAGAGACGGATTATGCTCCGCGAATATAGCCCCGTCACAAAAAGTATACGGTCGGACGACCGGACGGACAGACGAAGCGGCGGCTGTATGCTCGTCCTTCTCCAGACATACTTAATCTTAACCTCAACTTTTGACCTTGAGCTGTGACCTTGAACTATGAGCTATCTGAAAATTCGTTTCAAATAGCACATCTACTCATGATGTTTGATCTTGAGCTGTGATATTGACCTTTGAGCTATCTGAATATTTCTTTCAAATGGTACATTTACTCAAGATAGAAAACAATTGCCAAGGTATATTGAAATTCATCCGTTATTGAAGGAGACAAGTTCTTGAAATGGTCAATTTCAATGTTTGACTGATTGAACGAAAACTTGTCTCAAGAGAGCATGTAACAAGCAATAATCATCCAGCTAAGACAGCCTGTGTTGACTTATGGGTGGGCAAATCACACTCAATCCATTATAACGAAATTCACGTCAAATGTACAGTAAAATCCACACCGAGCCTTATAGAGTAACAAATCATTCAGTTACACGGCTATATACCCGTAATAAGCTGATCAAGTTTTTTTTTTAAATGGCATGCGACTCCGATCGATTATGACGTAAAAACAACGTAAAAGAGTTAGAAAAACGGTATGAGATATCAATAATTAACAAGAGGCCCATGAGGGCATGAGACGCTCAACTGGCTATCAAGTTTTCCGTTAAAGAAATCTGATAGTTAAGGAACTTAATTACTTACAGAAGAAAGCATAAAGAAAAAAAAAAAGACTTTTTCCCTTTTATTATTTTGAGCACAAATCCTAAAGGCCCCTTTTCCCGTGTTTCATGACGGATCCACTCCATTTCCAAAAGGAAGATACATTATAACCCTACAATCATCCTGTGATTTTTTTTTATCAGAATCTGACAATAACTGTGGACTTTATCACATAATCAGGATTGTTTTGAAAATCCATAATGCCCCTTTTCCTGCGTTTTCTGATGGCTCGATTTCATTCCAACAGGAACTTTCCTTATAACCCTACAATTGTCCTATGAAATTTAAAAGACAATTTGATAATGATTGTGAACTTCATCACATACACAAGCATGTTTTGAAAGATAATCTGGAAGGCCCATTTTCCTGTGTTTCCAATGCCACAATCTCTGAAGAGAAACCGATAAAACTGATAACTTTATTGTGTTAACAAAGATATTAAAATCAAGTTCTCATAAGGCCCCTTTATATTTTACTGTTGGTTTTTTCATTCTGTGAAAGTTTAAAGTGAATCCAATGAAATATGTGGACTTCATTATGTTTACTAGAATATTTTTTAAAAAAAAAAACATATGGTCCCTTTTGACATGATACTTGATGTACCCAGTTCTAAAAAGAACCATTTAAGCGATTGTATAATCATTCTTTGAAATTTTGAAGTGAATCCGGTGAAATCAAGAGACATCATTGTGTCAACTATAATATTTAAGAAAGTTTTTAATATATAGATTGTCGCATAACTCTAAATGAATCCTTTGATGTTCGAACCTTTAAGAATCGTCTCATTGAGACGATTCTGGTGGGTTTCAACAACATAAGATTCGCTTACAACATTTTTTCGGTTAAAATGTCTACTTGTTAGAGATTTTGCTTACGATGAAGGGACTTTATATGATGGTCGCTTAATAAAAAGCGGTTGCTTGGTAGAAGTGGTCGCTCGAGCAATATCAACTGTGAGCTTAAAGGCTAACTTATCAATAGACCGATCTATCATTCGATTGACAGTATGATCCATCCATCCGTCCATCCATCCATCCACCCATCCATCCATCCATCCATCCATCCATCCATCCATCCACCCATCCATCCATCCATCAATCAATCAATCAATCAATCAATCAATCAATCAATCAATCAATCAATCAATCAACCAATCAATCAATCAATCAATCAATCAACCAATCAATCAATCAACCAACCAAATAAGAACAACAGACAATGTACTTTAATTATTTACACGCATTTTTCTTTGAACACTGTATGGTATTGCATTTCGTTTCGGCAACATCATACGGAAGTGTAAACTCCAGGTTTTCATGTCGATGTAAATAAATGAATACTTTTGTACGTTTCATATAGATGACTGTTTATATATTTTTTGCAGCACTGTTTCATGTAGTTATGCTATGTTAGTTTTATGTTTCTTGTAATGTTCGATGTCTTGTTTATTAATCAATGTAACTGTATATGCTTATCTCCTTTAAAGAAGGAATAATACAGTATATATGTGTAATCTGTTGAATTTATTGTGTTAATGAGTTTATAGTGAAATCTTCATAGGGCTCCTTTTCCCATGATACTTTACGGAACAAATCAAATTTCAAAGGAACAATTCTAATGAAGGTACAATCATTCTGTAAAAGTGAAAGAGACTCAATGAAAACACTAGTCTGAATTGTGTCAAGAATTTTTGTAATAAAATTTTCATAAGGCCCCTTTTCTCGTGAAACTTAACAAATCAGACCGAAGGTACAAAGGAACAATACTAAGTAATGAAAGATAGTTTGAAGAAAATAATAAAGACGGAGTACTTTATTGTGATAATGATGTTTTTGTAATAGAATTTTCATAAGGCCCGTTTTCTTGTGTCACGTAACCAATCAGACCCCAATTTACAAAGGAACAATCCAAATGATGGTACAATCATCCTATTAAAGTTTGAGGAGATGCTGATAAAAATGAGGACATTCTTGTTTTAATGAGGATTTGGTAATAATTTTTCATACAGCCCCTTTTCCAATGATACTTGACAGATCAGGCCCAATTTGAAAGAAACAATCCTAATGATGGTACAAACATTCTGTGAAAGTTTGAACAGAATCCGATGAAAACCGCGGATTTTATCTTGGTGTAAAGATTTAAAAAAATTCATAAGGCTCCTTTTCCTTTGATCCTTGAAGAATCAGGTCTCATGTAAGCTCCAACAATCGTAATTATTGTACAATGATTCTGCGAAGGTTTGAAGAAAATCCAATGAAAGCTCTGGACTTGGTTACAAGGATTATAGACGAATTTCTCAAAAGGCCCCTTTTCCCATGATAATAGACAGATCCCGCCTCCTCATGATGGAATAATCATTTTTTGAAAGTTTAAACAGAATCTGATGAAAACTGTTGACTTTATTGTGGTGCAAGGATGTTAAAATTAAGTTTCATAACGCTCCTTTTCCTGTGATACTTGACGGATCAGGTCTAATGCGACAATCATTATTATTGTACAATTATTCTGAGAATGTTTGAAGAAAATCCGATGAAAGCTCTGGACTTGGTTACAAAGATTTATAAATGAAATTTTCATAAGGCCCCTTTTCCTGTGTTTCTAGCCAGTTCAAACACTGTTATGAAAAGAAAGATCGTTATGACCTTACAATCATTCTGAGAAAGGTTCAACAAAATCTGATCAAAACTGTTGGCTTCATTGTGTTAACAGGAATTTTTAAATTGAATTTTCATATAGCCCATTTTCCCTTGTTACTTGATGGATCTGAACCAATTCCAAAGGGAACTATACTTACAAAAGTATAATCATTCTGTTTGAGTATAAAGACAACCCCATGAAATCTGTGGACTTTAAAGCATTAATTAAGATTTTTTTAAATTGAATTTTCCTAAGGCCCCTTTTCCTATGTTTCTCGATGGGATCAGACCCAATTTGAAAGGAACAATCCTTATGATGGTACAATCATTATGTGAAAGTTTGAAGTCGATCAGGTGAAATCTAGGGCCATGATGTGTTAACTAAGATTTTTTTATTAAATTTTCATTGGGCCCCTTTTCCCATGAAACTTGATCGATCAAACCCACTTCCTAAAGGAACAATCCATTTAATGTAATAATCATTCTGTGAATGTTTGAAGAGAATTTGTTGAAAGAGTCTTCTGCTCCTAAACTATAAGGCCTGGGATATTGATCCCTATTTAAAATGAGGGATTGCACAGAAAAAGGCTTTTTTTCAGGGTATTGTATTTCTATGAAGTATTTTGGTAAAGAGTCAGTACATTGTGATTTATACCAAATATCAAAGCTTTATGCCTTATGGTTTGGGCGGAGAAGATTTTCAAAAATATGCAAAATCAGGGATTGCACAGAAAGGGGCTATTTTTCCAGAGAACGGTAATTCTTTGAAGTATTTTGGTAGGGGGTCAATTAGCATTGATACATACCAAAGATCAAAGCTCTATGCCTTATTATTTGGGAGGAGAATATTTTCAAAGATTTCCTTCTTTATTCCCATATAGAATAAGGGACCGCACAGAAAAGTACGCTTATTTGAAGTGTCTTATTAGAGGGTCAATAGATGATGATACTTATAATGATATTTATGATACTATAGATCATAAATCTAGGCCTTATGATTTGGGAGAAGAAGATTTTCAAAAATTTCGTTCTTTATTCTTATGTAAATTCAGGGGTCGCACAGAAAAGGGCTAATTTTCATGGTACGTTAATTCTTATTTGTATTTCGATAGAGCGTGAACAGATGACGATTTATACCAAATATCGAAGTTCTAGGTCACATATTTCTAGGGGAGAAGAACTGGTTTTTTGTTGGTGTTGTTTTTCACTCGGTTGTTATGCAACCAAAGTTTTTCAAAGTTTTCAATTCTTTGAGGTATTTTGAAAGAGCATGACCTAGGGATCATTTCTGTGAAGTAGCGGTTTCGAAACCCGATGGCTGATTCATTGTTTGGCGTGCTAGACCACACAGCCATGTATCTATCGAGCATCCAGTTTGATAAACAAATACTGGCTCCATTTAAAAGACATACCTCCGAAAGAGAAAACCAAATAATTAGAAGAAATAGCCAATCAAATATAGATTGCCTAACAACGACATAAGAAAGGATCTACAAATTATGAAAGACATCGCTGAATCAACTAAGATTAGAAATAATATTTACTTAGTCACAGGATATTTAAATCACAAAGATATAGACTGGGAAGACTATAGTTCAGATAAAAATATCAATCATCCTGAAAATATGTTAGTATAATTATTAAATGACAACTACCTAAAACAACTAGCAAGAAAAGCAACAATGCACAGACCTTACAACAAATCAACATTGCTTGACCTAGTTATTAGCAATGAAAATGATAATTTCGGTCCTATCACCCACTATCAAGGTCTTTGAAAAAGTGATCGTAATACACAATAATGAATAGGAAATTTCAACTTACTCAAACAGGTAAATATTACTTTAACAAAGCAAGATATTCTGAAATCTCAAGTGAGCTATACAACAAAACTACTAATACTCAGGGATTACACCATTGTGCAACAGGTCTGGGACAAAATATATGATTACGTTCCAAAAGTAAATATAAATATATTCCGAAAAAAGTTCTTAAGACAGGTCTCTGTCAAAGTGGTGCCGACATGTGTTTGGGGAAAGACGCTTTTACTTCAATAAGGGAGAAACCAAAAAGATGGAAAAAGTACAAAGAAAATAAGAATAGCTTTATGATAAATACAAAAAGCTATAAATAAAGACGCAAATGCAATTAGAATATCCAAGTACAAAAAGAAAAAAAGATGAGTTTGTGAAACACCATGCTCCCGAAACAGGATTTCTTTAGAAACGGGTGATTTTTATTGTTGTTTTTTTCTTTGTTTTAGGAATAAGGGTTAAAATTTTGACCTTGACCTTGATGAAATGACCTTTCCCAGTTGCGCCTTGTTGAGACCTATCTACATACCAAATATTAGCATTGTAACTTAATGAGGATTGAAGTTATAGGAGAATGTTTAGTTGGCAGGTTACGTTTTTGAGTAACGTTTTAGGGAAAAGGGTTAAAATTTTGACAATGGCCTTGATTAATTGACCTTCCCCAGTTGCGCCTTGTTGAGACCTTTCTACATACCAAATATTAGCATTGTAACTTAATCAGGCTTGAAGTTATAGGAAAATGTTTAGTTGGCAGGTTAAGTTTTGCAGACAGACAGACGGACAAACAGACGGACACCGGTGAAACAATATGCTCCCTATCTATCGATGCGGGGGCATAAAAACGAAATTGCTGAACCAATAAAATCAAAACCCCTGAAACATTTTGAAAGACATAAGCAAAACCAAAAGTAGTAATGGAATTTCTAACCTAGAAGTAATTAATAGACTTATAAACAGTGAACAGGAAATAGCAGAAAATTTAAATCAGTATTTCTGTTCTGTAAGAATGTTCACAAGAACTAAAATTCTGTATTCAGGAAATCCATCGATGAAGGTATGCTACCTTCGCGAATGAAACAAAAATGTAGCACTTATCTACAAAAGTGGGAATAAAGACAATGTTGAAACCTACAGGCTTATAATTGTAAGATCTATAATATGTAAATTAATAGAACGATTAATACTCAATAATATCGTGGAATTTCTAGAAAAACAATCTTATTACAACTTACCAACATAGCTGTCGAAAGGATTATTCTTATATTATCCAACTTTTAGACTGTATGGAAGACTAAACTAATGAATTAGAAAGGATTGACATAATTTACTTAGACTTCAAGCAGCCTTTGATAAAGTACCCAATGAAAGAGTAATAAATAAGGAATTAGAGGCGAAATTACACAAATGAATTGACAACTTGCTAAAAATAGACAACAGATGGTTATAGTAAATGCGGAATACTCTTCCTTGAAAAGCGTAACAAGTGGTGTACCTCAGGGTATAATATTTGAACCAGTCCTATTTCTGATTTTCATCAACGACTTGCCATCTAGCATCGCAAAATAATGTAAGGATGTTTGCTGATGACACAAAAATATACTAAAGGTTAATAATCCAGATGAAAAAGAGTACCTACAAAATGATCTGATGTGCGCATGTGAATTGGGAGCCAATCGGCAAATGACCTTTAATAAGAAAAAATGTAAAACTTTTCACCAAGGTAAGGATGGAGCATCTGAATATTTCATGAAAGATAATGCGGTGAAATGCATAAAATTGAAGTAGTTGATGAAGAAAAAGATCTAGGAGTACTTTTTGATTGGTTGGTTGAATGGGATGTAACGCCGCTTTTAAAAGTATTTCAGTAAAGTCGCGGCGGATGGAGCACATAACAATGGATTCTTGGTATTTCTCACACCAGTACTACCACTATATCCTTTACTAGCCTCTAGCTGCTATCCCACTTGGGTTTACGATTATCCACCCATTGGTGTGAGACAAATGTCGGAAAAAATATGCGCCGTCGCCGGGGATCGAACCCATGAGAAATCGCAATTTAGGAATTATATACAAAATATTTACATATCTTGATGAAAATATGTTTAAGATCCTACACAAAGCCCTAGTAAGATCTAATCTGTAATATGCATTAGCTATATGGAATCCTTATCTGAAGTATCACAAAATAATAATTTAGAATTTTCAAAAACGAGCACCAAGATTACTAAGGACTAAAGTCCCTCTAAAAAGGAAAACTATCATACAAGGCTCTTGAGTATAGGTATTCCCAATCTTTAATGAGATAGATAGGACTGATGTTACAAAACAAGATTGACAAAGTAAATGATGGTTTCTTAAAAAAAACAAACAAAAAAAAAAAACACACACAAAAAAAAAAAAAAAAAAAAAAAACCCAAGAGCTTCGCAAAACGGCGCATATACGCCCGCAGGGGCTTTTCAGTAACCTGAGCTTGAATGATAGCTAATGATTTTTGTCAATAGAAAGACCACCTGAATAATACTGTTTACACTTAAGAAACAAGACAGCTTTATAATAACTTATCGTTCAATATTGTGTACAATGATTAAATTCTACAATTTGAATACATTTGACATAAAAAATGACCTTGACCAATGACCTTGAAACAGGTTTCAACAGAAAGTACTCACCACAAGCAAAAAATTATGACCTCGAAAAACTGATCTTGACAAATAAACTATTACAATGGTTCAGTTTAGGTTTTTCATTGATAGTTTAGGAGGAGTTGCGCGCACAAAAATTGCTAACAGACGGACAGAAGACTGGGGCCATAACAATATAATATGACCCTTCGAGCGTATATTAAAATGGTTTTATGCTCAACTATATACCCTACAGAGTCATTTTGGCAAGTTTCAGTTCATTCAAATTAAAAGTGTAAGAGGTGTTGCTAACAAAAGACATATAGTGAATTTCAATCAATCCAAGGGCAGATAATTCAAGAAAAACTCGAGCATTTTGAATTTCTGAAGTCTCATCCTTTCCGACTATTTGTCTCTCACTAATGGGTCGATAATCGTAGACCTATGTGGGATAGCAGCTGGAGGCTAGGAAAGGATGTAATGGTAGTACTGGTGTGAGAAATACCAAAATTACATTGTTAGGTGCTCCAGCCGCCGCGATATAACTGAAAGATTGTTGAAAGCGGCGTAAAACCCAATTCAAACAAAAAACTCATGCTCAAATGAATGTCAGAGATACATTGTGGCAAGATTCAGTTTAATTCAATAGAATTTGTAGGAGGAGTTGTGCAATTTTAAGTTATATTGTTAAGTAAAGGGCAGATAATTCAGAAACAACTTGACATATTAAACAAAGTTTAGTCCTACGCACAACTACATATCATATAGAGTCATTGTGGCAAATTCAGTTCATTCCCATTGAAAATGTAGGAGAAAGTGTGCCCACAAGAAATAGAGGGATTTTTCGTTCAATTCAAGGGCTGAAAATTCAAGATAACTCAGGAAAAACTGCAACGATTTGAATTTGAAAGGTCTTATGCACAACTAGACATCATACAGAGTAATTGTGGGGATTTTCAGCTCATTGCCATGAATAATGTCAGATAAGATGTGCACACAATAAACATAGTGATATTCGCTCAATTCAAAGGCAGATAATTCAAGATAACTCAATTATGACTGGAGCGATTTGAATTTCAAAGGTCTTATGCACAACTAGGCATCATAGGGAGTAATTGTGCCAAGTTTCAGCTCATTCCCATTGATATTTTAGGAGCAGTTGCGCACACAAAAAATTGCTAACGGACGGACAGATAGAAAGACGACCGGGGCCATAACATAATACGAATCTTCGGGCGTATAAAAAAAAACAAGAAACAAACAAACAAAAAAAAAACGAAAAAAAAAAACCCAGGTCAAATGTAACAAGAGGCCATTCAAAAAAAAAAAATCTTTAAGAGAACAAAAACGAAGTTTTAGAAACCATTTTACCAATAGAGTTGTAAATTTTGGGATTCCCAGGCCCCGTCCTTGAACTTCATTAAGAAAAGATGAAACAAACTGGATTAAAGAGACTGAATTTGATTCTCTCGCTTACAAAGTATTCTAAAAATCACAATTGACACTCAAATAAAGTAAGCCTGAAGAATATCAAATGAAAATTATCCTTTAAATCATTTAGAAACCAACAAACCAAATACGGAATAATTGAGCCAGTAAAGTATAGTTCGGTTTACATTATTAATGAGTTTGCTTTTTTTTTTAAGTGTAGATATATAATTTGAAGCAGGACTGATAATTTAGTGATAAGGATATATTAAAGGATAAAGGGGAATAAGAAAAACTGTTGAGAGAAAGCAAGAAAATGTATTAACCTGCTAAACATCTTTATAAGTGAATTTTGATTATAGAAAGTGCATATAACCAATGCAGATAATAAGCAATTGTACTGTTTTGGTAGTACAAGGTTTTAATAATGTAAGATAAAATGAACCGTAAAGCAAAAGTCATTAAGCTTAGTGCATAATAAAGAAGAAAAATGACGCGACCGAGATGAATGCGAACGGCATTGAGAACAATATGTGTTTGTGAAACACCATGCCCCCGAAACAAGAATTCTTTAGAAACGGGTGATTTTTTTTTTCTTCTTTATCTTAGGGAAAAGAGTTTAAATTTTGACCTTCACCTTGATGAAATGACCTTCCCCAGTTGCGCCTTGTTGAGACCTATCTGCATACAAAATATAAGCATTGTAACTTAATTGGGGATGAAGTTATAGGAAAGGTTTAGTTGGCAGGTTAAGTTTTTGAGTAACGTTTTAGGGAAAAGGGTTAAAATTTTGAAATTGACCTTGATGAAATGGCCTTCCCCATTTGCGCCTTGTTCAGACCTATCTACATACCAAATATTAGCATTGTAACCTAATCAGGGTTGAAGTTATAGGAAAATGTTTAGTAGGCAGGTTAAGTATTGCATACAGACAGACGGATACCAGTAAAACAATATGCCCCCGATCTATCGATGCGAGGGCATAAAAATACACAGTGTGTTAAAGAAGATAGACAATTGCTTCTTAAGAAGGGCTATTTAAATGTGACAACATTTATACAACTAGATATATAGTTGTATTAGGCCTCGTGAACTTTGTGCCAATTCAATAACAATGCACTTTTCCGAGTATAAACGAGATTGCTCGTAAACGCACGACTTACCTCGGGAACAGATTTAATTATTGGCAATCTATTCATCACACAAATGTCAAGTATTGTCAATAATTTAAAGCCATAACTATACTTTTCAGTACGACTAAATGCGAGATTCTGTGGTTATATGGTTGGTTTAATATGGATAAAAGTTATCACTGAAAGATACCCTAATCAGTCTCACTACGAAAATTATTGACCCCTGAATAAAACCTGAACGCTTATTCGATATTGTTATCGCGAATACTGTATTTAAATCACGCGACTTAGTAAAAGATATTTCAAAGAAAACGTTATTCGATTTACCAACCTTGCGTGCCTCACCAAGTACGGCCCAAGCGAGCATGCGCACTCTTTTCTACTTTCGGTTTCGCCACTAATCACTTTCCGTAACTTCAAAAAAAGTGATGGATTCAAAGGAAATTCTAGAATTGTTCAAGTGTAAAGTTTGTAAAAGCATGCTTAAATTGCCTAAACACTTACCTTGTAACCACGATGTATGCGAACAATGTCTGAAACAGCACATTATTAGAACCGTGCCTTTGACGGGATATGATCTTCACCAATATTTAGGACGCGAGAAGGTAGAAGTAAAACCAACTCAAGACTTTTTCGTGTGTCCAGTAGATGGATGTGACAACAAACACTCTGTAAAATATCCCAATCAAAACACTTCTGATTGGGCTTCACAAATAGATAACTGTATACGAAGAATCAATTTACAGGAGATTTTTCACGGAAAGAGAAAGTGTGAAACCAAACATTGTGATACTTGCATTCATCGACCAGGACGACCAACGGCATCGTCTGTGTGTACACATTGTCTCCGGTTGTATTGTCAAACATGTACGTTTGTACACGGAAGTTTAAACACGTCCCACCAAATAGTTGATTTATCAGTGTTTGAAAATGCAATTGAATTATACCCAAAAGACCAACAAGTCGAAAGTGAAGGTGCTGAGGCAAACATACATTCTCTTACGAATATTATATACATAACTGAACAAGATGTATCAGATAGTGATCAAAATGTTGAATCAAAATTCGAGGTTTGTCCAATACATAGACCTTGTGAGAAAATGTTAATATGCAGAAATTGTGACGTTCTTTTCTGTATTAAATGTCGTGATAATCTTCATGTAAATTGTAAAAATGTTCAAAGTATAGAAGTACTGTATAGAAGATTAAGCAATAGCAAATTGAATGTAACTCTGAAGTTTAGGGTAGACACATTACTTGAAAAATGTATAGCCAATATCAGTGAATTAGCATCATTTGATGCAAGACTGCAGAATATAGTTGCTTCACAGAAAGCAGCACTTGATATTATTGAAGATACTAAAACTGAAATTTTAAAGGGTTCGAAACTATTTGAATTTCTGTACGACAGAATAAAGAGGCTGCTTATGCAGGTTCAAAGAATTGGTACTCTTAGACAATCGACTTATGTCAAGGTTTTGTTCTGTGTAGAAAGTGATTGGTTGAAACTACAAGAAGAATTCAATAGAACAATGGCTGCTACAGATACGAAAGAGATCGGCAAGAAAGTACAAATCAAAGCCCTGAAGGGCCTGAGAGTCGCCATAACAGACAAATTGTTTTGTATTGGCTATTGAGCATTAACCTCAGGCTGTTGGCCTTTGATCACTTGAGATTAATTTCATGCATAAAGCGGATTAAATCATGTAAATTTTGTTAATGAAGCTAGGCCTTTTTTCATTTGATTAAATGGTGGTATAACACTGTTCAAAGAACAACATTTCAGTTATATCACGGCCAAGTTCACCTATTCATGTACTTCAGCCATGGTCATAGCACAGTGGTAGTACATAGGACTCCTAGTCATGGGGTCCAGGGTTTAATCCTCGGCAGCAGCAAACTTCCTGTCCGACATATGTTAGCCCACCAATGTGTGGATAGCCATAAACCTTTGTGGGATGAGCAGCTTGAGACTCAGAGAATGTGGTGGTTGTACTGGTTTCAGAAATACCAGGATTCCAAGGCGCCAGCTGCTGTGTAACTATAATACTGTTAAATTGAGTTGCGTTAAACTTCATTTAATCAATCAATCATGTATTTGCTCAGTATCTCTAGTTCTATGTTGTGACTGAACGCCTTGCCAAGGACATATCCAGGTCCTGAATATACCCACATGATCAGTAGCATGGCTATGACTCCCCATGAAGACAATTGTTAATAATGGTTTGAGCTTAGAATGTGACCTCTAGAGTGTATGGAAGCATGTTGAAAAAGACTTTCATTTCTTGCACTTTACTTCATTTCATACTGTAGGTTCTATGCATATAATTTATTCAACTGATTTGTGTTTAGAAAGATGAATAACATTTCTAGATTTCAAAGCATAAAATGTCTTTTAATGTTGCATAAAAGCAGTAAATATCTCTTGTGGGATATTGCTTTCTCTTGGAAAATGTGGAGGGCTAAAACATAAGTTCTTGTTCTGTAGGGTCTTTTATTTACTATCTGTCATCTGTCTTTCATTCTATTTTTAGCCAGGTGTGGTATGAACAGATTATTCTTTATCCGTGGTCAGTCAATTCTGCAATGTTTGGTGCCATTGTTTAAGAAATGTTTGTCAATCATTATTTGTCAGATTCAGATGTATAAATCCCTTTCTTAGAACAATATTTTATGCGTCCATATTGATGTTCCAAAGTAATTCAATAAGAACAACTAGCACACATATTTTACCCCTAACATAATAATTATCATTGTTCATACCCATAGAATTTCCAAAATTGTTGACAAATTTTCATGGAATGGCTTGTTTACAGACTCTTGACACTTTCACACCAACAAAAATTCTTAAATAGGCTACAAGATCGTCCTATCACATGGGAAAAGTTAAGAAGTCCTGAATAGGCTACAAGATCGGCACATCACATGGGTAAAATTAAGAAGTCCTGGACATTTTTGCTGGTGGTTCCTGATGGGTCCTGGGTGCCGAGTTAAAAAGTTATAAACAATCAAAGAAGTTGCTCTTGTAAAGAATAAGACAACTTGATAAATATTATTGTTTGTCTTTGAAAGAAACAAAAAGCAATGTTTTTATGCTATTACTTTTAGGCCTATGTGTGTGTGAGTACTGCATTCACTGACATTTTTCAACGCCGATGACAATCTAAACTTGATGCACTGGAAACGACGGCTCCGTTTTTAAAGGCAGAACTGTAGCCTCGCTAATCATTAAGACAGCTATTTATATCGGTGTTTGTTCTATGATATGTTCTATGATATTTTTCTTATTATTTCTCGATTGAAGAAACATCATTTCAAGACTATTAAAATGAATAAACGTCGATAAAATATCGAAAGTACAAAATGAACTTGAAATCGCCTCCATTCTTGTTGTTGTCGTCGACCATCCAATGTTCGCCCAAACGGATTGTTATTTACCGCGGGAAACCCCGGGACACCTGATATATAGAATTATTGCCACATATTAAGTTGAATGTAGGGAATTATAATGAATAACTCTCCTGTTATACTCAAAATTTCATTCTGATTTATATGGGCGCTGTCCGTAATTAGCATTACATGGAACCAGTCAAACCGGCCCATCGTCAAACCGGCCCCTGGCCAAACAGGCCCAATAAAATCAAACCGGCCTCTCCATTAAAGAGCGTTAAAACGGCCCCAAGATCTTCAAACAGGGTCCAATTGTTCTTCATATGCTTGAACATAAATGTATAAAATAAATGTTTGTAACGATACACAATTCACCTGCCAGTAATACCCGAAAGGGGAGTTGGGCGGTATATATAGATAGATTAAAGTTTCCGAACTTCTATTCATATTTTTATGATGTAATTAAATTTTGTTGTTGCAGAAATCAAAACCTACGTATGAAAAATCGATTTTTTTTTCGTAATTACAAGAATGATTGTAACGCTATTCATTTACGAAATACGAATAAATAAAAAATATGATAACTGTTGATAAGGCTTTTTCAATAAACTGTATGCTACTTTGAAACATGCCTATAACGGCCTTTCAGCATCAGTTATATACAGATGCTTTATAAATTCTTTATGAAGTATATGACAGTCGATAAGCTCATTTGGTAGAGCACTTGACTTCTAACCGCACCACAATGGGCTCGAGCCCTAAGCTTGCTTGACCAAACCAGCAAACTGATTGTCTTTTGGGTAAGACGTTAAATTGAGACCCCGAGTGACGTTGATTTACAACCACGGTAGCGACGATAGATGAACGAAAGTACCCTTTATGTAATGCAAATTTTAAATATATTTGGACAAATTAAATTACCGGTGTCCGTCCGCCTGACCAGTTTAACAGTTAAGTACACTACATGTCCGGAAACTAGATTTTGTTCATGAGTTTTAAGAAAAGTCATTTTAAAAGAAGAAACATTTCACAACCTTACTGCTTGAATTATGAAAAACCTTTTCAATATTAACAAGTTATAGCACTGGATCTGTATTCAATACGTTGTCTAGCCACATCGTGTACCCCGGGAATTGGTTTCATCACTCGTCCGGGACACATAATTCATTGGAACAATTTGTGATTGCACCAGCGGGATAATTCAAGTGATTTGAATTAAAAAATCAGAGTTATTGACTGTGTATATAACCATACACCGGACGGATGCGTACTTTAAATAATGTTTGACTGACCCGGGATGAATTTAAAAGAGATATCCGAAGGTTAAAATTATTTTAATTGCATATCGAGAAAACAGAGACAAATTCAGTTTGAATATATTATAATTATGATTTCAGAAGATCCATGAGCATCCTTGGTAATTTAACTTTAATATATTCAAAGATAAGCAATGACGGTAATTTTAGTATAAAGTGCATATTGACTTCTTTGACAATTTCACCTACGCTCGGACTCCCCATAAGCAAGAAAATATATTCTTGAAAATATATCCTTGAATTCCCGTAGTATTTTCATATATAAACATTTATGAATATTTATTGTAATGCTCCAGGACCTTAATATCATTTTATTCAATTCTTAAGAATAAGAAGATGCATTCAGATCCATAAAAAGTCTATTATATCGTCGGATTTTTATCAAATACGTAATACCTACAGTTTGACAAGATATTGTTGCGCTCTTAATTAGTCAATTATAAATGGAAGTTTATGGAATTTTTTCCACTCCACACATCGTCATATATCAACCCGGTGGACTGATAATCGAATATGAAGTCCCAGTGTAATAAGTTATATTTGTACAAGAAAGGAATTCCTATGTTTTGTAAAGAAATTTATATATGTGAAGTCTGAGAACATCTTTGTCATGCATTAGAAGCCAAAATCAAAGCAGAAATCACTGTAACAATTTCGCCCCCAAAGAACATTGAGCGGAAAAGAAAAATAGTGGAAATAACTTTTCTAAAATTATACGAATGCATAACTCTTTCTCCAATTTTATTAGGATAAGAGAATCAGTGACAAGAAAGACAAACGTGTTTTATGTGGTGTCTCATCTTATCATACAATCTAATATCAGTGAGTAAATCCAATGACGATTGGTCACTTATCCCATTTTCCGCCGATCGCTTCGTTTCTTAAATCACATGGGAACACAGGTACCTCAGGACTCTTTCTGCTTCATTCTGACGGCAATATTTACTCAATGTTGACATAGCTATTTATCTTTTCGCTGTACTGAACGTGTGCATTACCTCGGGACTCTTTCGGCTTTATTGCGACGGAAATTTTAGTTCAAAGTGCTTTCGTTCAAATTGATAGCTTGACAACGACAATTATTTGTTTTTTACAAACATTTACTTAATGTGGCCTAGATTGTTTCATTCAAGATGATTTTTACAACCTTGTGAACTAACTTACGATTTTTCAATTATCAACCCGGTACTTGGACAATTAAGACTATGTTTGGTTTGTTTTCTTTTCTCGCTATACATATAATTTTTCATTCATTTAAAAAACGCTCAAAGCAACGACGATGCCATATCAAGCTCCGAAAAATAAAGTAATACCTATAGATTTCATATATATGTATTCCTAGCGATCAGCTCGTATCTGAATTTCCCCAATATTTGAAATTAAACTATTCACAACTGGATTCATTGTCCCTATTCTGTACAATCAATATCAATCATCCCCAAAGTAATTCCTTTGAAGCTTTACAAATGCTTACAACTTTCGTCGGTAAATTTTGTTGTTGTTGTTGTTTTTCACCCGGAGACAACGCCATCAGTACCTTGAGATTCTTTCTATTTTACTTACGGAAAAAATAAATCAAAAAAATAAATTAAACTGGCTATCTAAATTTCTCACATAAAGAACGTATTCGTTACCCTGGGCCTCCCTCGTTTTGCTTACAACGGCCATGGTAACTCTATGGCCCAGTTGTAAAAAGAATTGTTAAGATTGATAACATCAACCCGGGGCGTTTTTTCCCATTTATGACCCGTGAATGTCCTACTCATTTGTAAACAGGAAATACGGTTAGATTAAGAAATAAACATTCTCAATTCAAATAAAAATAGAATTAAAAAGAATATAAATAAAAAATTGACAGAATGGACATGGATTTTAAGTTTTCTATATTTTTTAACAAGAATCACGCTAATCTTAAATGGAGTCGAAGGTTAAATGCAATGTTATTTAGATTTACTTATATATAACTAATTGTATAAAAATATTATTATATATGTCAGGCATCTCAGGGTGTTCTGGTTTACAGTCAAAACGACCGACAGTCAAAACGGCCCAAACTTGTATTTGCATTTGGTCCAAAATCAGAAATTCTTCATAAAAGTTTATATTTGGATAATTTTTCAAGATCTACTTTTTGAAAATTTCCTTTTGATCCGTTTTGACAATCACTTTCGGGTCATTTCGACAAAATTACGGACTTCTTTGGCATTTGGTCATTTTGACTTCGGGCCGTTTTGGTGTCCTGGGGTGTCCCTGGGTAAATAGTAACACAGTCCCTAACTACGCGGATGATTTATTTTACCTCCGCGAAATGACGAATAGAAATGGTTTACACATTCAATTTTGATTTAAAATGAATTTTAACATCTACTTTATTTGAAAATGCAAAACGATTATGACGTTATGCAAAATACATAGGGAAGTATGGTCATTTCATAAGAACTGTCGACCTCAATTTTAGTACGTACTTTGGCTTTTTCCGCGCTATAAGTAGTTCGCGTTTAAAACTAAAAAAATGACAAAGTTAACGATTGTTTTGATTCAAAACTGTTAAATATACAAACATCAATCTTCTAAATTTATCTTAATTGTTCTTATTTATCACATCAAGATACAATGGCAGAGTTATAATATAGGCATTCAGGGGTGGAAATTGGTTCGGGACTTTGTTTAAGAAATATCGTGCGATAGCAATGAGTCGCTTCCGAAGCTTTCAGCTTCAGCGACTCAAAAATTGAGGAGGGTGCATCTGCTTTTTAATGATGAAACATTGCTAAATGTTCCTGTTCACATTTACTGATAGTGTAAATATTTCATACATGGTCAAATTTAAAACAGAAACACACCGTTCGGGGCCCCAAATGAAAGTGGTTTAAAAAAAGTGCTATGATCGTAAAATTTTGAGTATGAATTTCATTTAGCCAGTCGATTGTAAGTTACTGAAGAGCATTGATATAACTGTAGCCGATGCTGCTAATCAGAAAGTTAGTTAATTGGCCAAGATAAACAGGTTCGAGAATAATATTTTGAGTGGAGTTCATGGTACGTAGCAGTTAAGAAAGACGATAAAGTCAGTTATTTCTGCTCCCGATAAAAAACAACAACAACAAACAGTAGTATTCGATATGCTATATGTCAAGGAATCAGGCTTTAGTTGAATGTCATCTAAATGAAGGTGTTGAACCTTACCCTAAAGTGAAAAGAAAATTGCACAGGTCAACCGACCGATGATGAAATCATTCTTGTGAACTCTTTACAAAGGGAAAAGTGAAATGATTCTATATCCCATTTAGAAGACTTTTTTATTGGAATGCAGTCTATATTGAGGCCATATCGTAGTTGGTAGCTAGGATTCTCGATCATGAAGGCCAGGATTTGATACCAAGTCGCCGTAAATATCCCTTTTGACCCTTGTCTCTCATCAATGGTAGTAATCATTAATCCAAGTGGGATGAGCTGCTGGAGGCTCGGAAAGGATGTGGTAGCACTGGTGTGAGAAATATCAGGAGTCCATGGTTAGGTACTCCATTTGCAGTGCAATGATAAGCGGCAATTAACCCCATTGAAAAACTAAACAAAAATGATGCTGGTGAAAAGTACTCCCTCTCTTTTGGAAAGCTTGTCTCCAAATCAAACAGGCCCAGGATTTTGAATTGAAAACATCAAATTTCTTTGTCGCAAAGTTCAACATTTCGGGAAGGATAAAAAGAATCAATATAATGACATTCGTGATACTAGGGTACAAAGGCGCTGAAGAAATCATTACTAGAACGATGATAAAAAGAAACAAGAGGTTCATTAGTCCTGAAGCACTCACCTGAGTCAATGGCAACCAACGGCCAAAAAAGTACAAAGTCATACAAAGTTATTCAAAGGTTTGACCAAGTAACTTACTTTTTTTAACCAATGGCCAAAAAAGTACAAAGTTAATCAAAGGCTTGACCAAGTAACATACCCTTTTATCCCAAATGGACCGAAATTTGAGTTTGATCTTATTATCAGCAACAAAAGTTTTGATCAAATAATAAGGTATTTCAGCTTCTAAAGTGATTAGAAACAATTCTGAGATTTGACAAAGTTTTTGACCCCATATGAACCAATATTGAAGACCCAAGATTATAGGAACACAAACATTCTGACCAAATATCAAAATATTTTGGGTAAAATTGTGTCCTAGAGTGCACACAAGGTTGGTTTTTTTTTAAATTGACCTTCTCTTTGACCCAATGTGACCCATTATCAACTTGACTGATATATTATGATTGATTGATTGATTGAAAAGGGTTTAACGCCACTTTTATTTAGACCAATATTATGACCAAATACCCTGAAAATGAAGCAAAAATGTGCCCTCTATAGTGCAAACAAGATTTGACCTTGTGACCTACCGTTTGACCTCACATGGCCCAATATCTGACTTGTGGTTTCATGGAGTTAAACATTCTGACAAATTTTCAATACATTTGAGGCAAAATTGTGGCCTCTAGAGTGCACAAAGAGATGTTCACTCAAGACGGATGATGGGCGCTGGACACAGCTAGATAACAAAAACTAATCTTGAATACTTTGTGTTAAGATGAGGTTAAAAAATGGTTCAATAGATATATAGGAGTAGCAATGGTTTTTGAATCTGAATCACGAGCAGAGGATTCCTAGCCAGAAACTGTCAAACAATATTTAGTTGTAAACAATGGTCTTAAAGAAAACACATCTAAGGAATTTTGAGCAATTTGTTTTTAAACAAATTTAACCAGCAATTAGCTACACCAAGGTATTTGACAGGATCTGGCATAGACAAGAATAAGAACCTTTACCTTTGTTTCAACTCGGAACAGTCAATGTTAAAACGCAGGAATGATTAACACGAATTTGACGAAAACGCTATAGTTACGAAATGTATGGGATGCGGACTGTTGCCTTGGGTCTAAAGAAGACTAGCTTTCGTGTATAAGCTAAAAATTCATTACAATCTGTTATTTCTTAAATTTGAATTGTCTGGATGGCAGAGACAAATATATGAGTACCCAGATTTCATAGCATTTAGAAGAGAACAGTTCATGTTCTTATATTTTACATATATTGAATACATTTGATATATTTGATTGCATTTAGAACTGAATAGTTCACATTCTTATATTTTACATGTATTTTACTTAGAAGTATGGTGTAAATACAGTCGATGTTACTCAGGTGACCACTTCTATAAAGCAACCATAATCAATTACCTTTTCAAAAGCAAAAGCTCTCATGTAGATGTATTTGCTCAAATAATTATCATAACTTAATAAATTATGGTTGGAACTCATTAGCTCCGTCCCAAATAAGATGTTACTAATGAGTTTGAACCCAAAATGATTCAATCAGAGTTCTGCATCATTTAGTATGAAATCAAATTGATCTTTTATAGACTGCAAAAACCATTCCCTTTATCGAATTAATTTTGCCATTCTTTGAGCAGTCATTTACTGCAAGAGTTACTGTTCTTACTTGCCTCATATGTTTGCACCTTATTTATCAGTGGTACATATAATGTGTGTGTTTGTGTGTGTCTGTGCGTGATTTAGCCCATAATAAGGAATCAAAGTTATACTCAAAGTACAGTTCGAGAACAAATTTGCTTATAATGCTTTTCAGCTGTCTTAAGAATTTGTTTGAAGAATTTTATCAAATTAAAGAAAAAGCAATTTCTGTATAGCCACCCTATTTTCCGTCAAGAGAGAGATTACACAAGCGCCTGTATCGCTCCACAGGCCTTATTGTACTGATCAAGCAAAATGGTGTTTTCAGGAAGGATATTCACCATGTATAAATAAATCCTACCAATAACATTTTTTTTTAGTATTTCAACCTTTTCATAGATGTACAAAAGTCAATTCCATTTACAATTTCAAATAAAAAACGTTTTCACGTTTTTTTTTTAATTCACTTGATACCATATATGGACATAGGCCACAACCTTAAAAGCCATTTATTTCAACAAATCCTAAATTAATTGATGGAATCTGAAAAAGAGTCCCCAAGGATCATTCAAGAGAAATTTGAAATCCATCAACTGGTTTCTCAGAAAAAGATTTCAAAATTTTCACCATATATGAAAATTAGCACCGCTAAATAAAGCCATGTTTTCATCCGATCAAAATTCTTTGAAGGAATTTGATAAAGCTTCTGGTTTCAGAGATGAAGATTTTTAAAGGTTTCACCATATATAGATATTAGCCCCGCCCTTAAAGCCATGTTTTTCATCTGATCAAAATTCTTTAAAGGATTCTGATAAAGGGTCACCAAAGGATCATTTCAGTGAAATTTGGTTGAATTCTTTTCAATAATTTCTGAGGAGAAGATTTTTAAAGTAAAAGTTGACAGAGGGACGTACGCACACACACACGATGGACACAACACCATGACAATAGCTCTCTGGCTTTAAGCCAGTGGAGCTAAAAATTCAGCACAAGCATCTACATTAACACCCCCCCCCCCAAAAAAAAAAATTAAGAAATTCCGTAAACAGCCTCTTTTATCATGTTTTACAACAGCTGATTCTCAATTTCCACCAGGTTCATCTATCTGACCTTACAGAAACACTCCAACATTTATTGAGAAATTAATGAAAATTGTAATTTTTAGAACAATAAAAAGAAAACCATGATAAAATATATCAAAGGACCTAAAGTACTGACAGCGTTTTTGCTGACATTGAATAATAATGTCTACATGCCAACATGTATCATCATGATAAGAGTCAGAAAATGCACATAGACACAAAGTGGATTTTTACTCTCTTTTTTTCTTTTTTATACTGAACATGGATTTACTACATATTGAATCACCACAGAATACTAAGCAGTAGGACTCAAATCAGTAACAGAGCATTGAAACAGAAGCATGACTAGCAAGGAAATTCAAAGAAAACTGGATATAGGATTACTACTGTGAAAATTTGGGGTTGTGTGGTAATTGGTTAAAGGGAGGTATCGATGTTTCTGAAACCTAGATAAGAAAAAAATACCAAGTGCCGAAAATAGACTCAAACGAACATTTAATACTTTAAGCTCGGTCAGATATTGTCTGGGTGGTAATCTAAAAGGCAGAGTGGTTTCTTGTGGTTATATCGTTAAGGCGTTATCTTCCGATAGGTGGCATTTTTCAAATACTGACCTATCTAATTTGAGCATTCTGGGTAGTGTCATTCGTGTTAACTCAGCCGATTCCGTCGACCTATATGTCAGCGCCCATGAAAAGCACGCTTCGAAATCTTGATGCCTCTTCTTGGAGCACAGGTGAGACATAAATGCTTTCGTAATTTTAAATAATTATTTTTCTAATTAATTTCGGATGACGGTTAAGTTTGATTTCTCCACTTGTAGTTTTTATTGCAATTATCAACTTGCTACTTTTTGGCGATATAATATGGAGTTATGCGTACGACGTAGTAATATTTATCCCAATCTGGATAAGTCATACTGTCCCGAAGACAGGTCAATCTTCGGAGAATATGACATGCGCAGACAACGTCGGAAAGGTTCATCGGAATTCCAGGTTATTTTTTGATATCATGGAATTCGGTTGTCGACATCGAATGACCTCATTTGCACAAGACCCAAAGTCAAATGAAGGTAACAAATTTACTAGTGAAACAGCCAACAGCCTAAACCATGTAACATGAAAGGCTAAGCGTAATACTAAGCTAAGTGTTTATATTCGTAATAACGCTTACGACAGTTTTGAACTTATCTTTACAGACTGGCTAGCGAACATAACTCCTGATGACGTAACGATGACGTTGGTTTGATGTAATTAAAACTAACTGCAAGGTTCTAACGGTTATTCGCGCTACCTGAATACCCTATAATCTTCGCAACTGTCTCGGATTTATCTAAAAATAGATTAATAGCCTACGTAGGCTATTAAGGGAAAATACCCTGCTTTTTTTCTGATAAGTGCCCTCAGATTTTTGCAAAACTCATTTGCGGCACATTGTATTCAAATAGTATATGAGAGGAAATAAAAGTAATTTAAATCTGTGACATGAAAAAAACATCTATACCAACCTTTAAATGGTATAAGATATGAAACTTGAAACTAACATCCGATTAGAACTTTTTACATTTGGCATATCATTATTATTACAAAGTGCTATGTACTGTTTCAAAAGATATACACATGTAGTTAGAATTTGAGAGATGAGAGGTTGATTTGGTGGAGTTATGCGTGCACTGATAACAGGGTTGTAACCAATACTGTGTATAAGGGGAGTACATTTGCTAAGCACTGCCAGGTCAAAACTAACAGGCAATCTTCAGAGTTAAGTTTGTTTACATGTATTTGCTTAAGTTTGTTTACATGTATTTGCTTAACTGACATCTGGCAACTGACCTAGAATCTATCTTCAAATGCAAGTAAATTATTTCTCTCATTTAGACAAATCTTTAGACAATTCATCACGAAAAGATTAAGCAAAATTTTTAAACCATTTTGCTTATTATTCATGACTAAAAGCAGACTGTCAGCATTCAGCAAGCAATGAAACAAGACGGAGGCGACCATGTTGATATTCACTCAAAGAGAATGCATGCAAATGCTTTAAGATTTGCTTCCATTTGATCAATTTAAAATGCCACTTTTGAATAAACCAAATTTCCACAGGGTCAATATTTGCATATGCAAGGGAAGTAACCAATAACAAGCGCCATGTCGGACATGGCCATCCCCCGCCGTGAAAGCTTGATAGTAAACTTAAGCCAGTTAGATTTAGGCTTCTCGTGCACTGCATTTCTTCTCAATGAGTTCGATAATTGCTCTTATACTTTCAGAGATATGCTCAGGACAAAATCTAAGTCTTTAAAACAACAAAGGGCAATAACTCCAAAATTATCCAAGCAAGAGCTGTGGTTCTTGTGCACTGCACTTCTCCTCAATGAGATCTATCGACCTATGAAGTTTCAAGTTGATAGCAAATATACTTTCAGAGATATGCTCCGGACAAGTTTAGTGACAGAAGGAACGGAATTACGGACGGGGGCCATTACTATATCCCCTTCACCGAAACTGCTGGGGATAAAAAATCAATGGACGAAGGGCCTGAATGTTGCCATGATCTAGATTGGATTATAATTTTATTATTCACAATTATAGAGAATGAAACTAAAATATCTGATTTCAGCAGAACTGTATCATGTTAATCTATATAGTCAGACTTGAAGTTAAACACAAGAATCACAGATTTTTACATGTTTAATTGTACATAATGTTTAATCCTATCCTGTTTCGCAAAACAATATGTGAAAGTTTAATGAAAGTTGGAAACTTATTACTTTTGAGAACAATTATAGGATAAAATTCTTTATTAAACCTTGTATGGCCACATAATTTGTATTTTAGGGAGGCTCTCCGTTTTCAATACATTATTGCTGTTGGGCTTGCAAAATGTGGTAACTACAACTTTAATAAAGCTGTAGTTATGACATCTTGCATTCCAAACATTGGTGCTTTGATTTTGAATGGGGTTTTATGCCCCTTTCAACAATCTTTCAGTTATATTGCGGCGGCTGGAGCACCTAACAATGGAATCCTGGTATTTCTCACACCAGTATTACCATTACATCCCTTCCTAGCCTCCAGCTGCTATCCCACATAGGTCTACGATTATCGACCCATTGCAGAATGACATATAGTCTGAAAGGATGAGTGCCGCCGTCGGGGATCGAACCAAGGGCCTCTAGATTGACAGTCCAACACGCTACCAACTGTGCTATGACGGCGGTAACTCTACTAAGACGACCGTTAAAATTCTGCCAATCAAGGATGGCATTTGAAAGAATACAGGCATGCTTGACCTTGAGCTTTGACATTGAGGTTATCTGAGAATTTCTTTCAAATGGCAAATCTACTCACAATTGAAATTAATGGTGACATTTAATTTTTAGCAACCAAAGATTTCACTCACAAATATGGACTAAGGCACATACACCAACTTGTCATGGAGACAACTTTGTCTTGCTCACAAAAAGTAGGCTTGACAAAAAGAAAGTAATAATAATCTTAAAAGTAGTCCTGTTTGATAAGCACTGGAGATCAGTTGTTGTTTCTCACTAGTTACCCATCTCACTTGTGCATACCTCTTGTATTTTGCCCATTGGTGGCAGGCCAAAGGTACTTGTCACAATGATTGTGCCAAATGTCCAATCAAAGATGACCAAGTCGTTTTTAACAATTTTTCAGTTATATTGCGGGGCATTTATCAATTGATTCCTGGTATTTCTCGCACCAGTATTACCATTACATCCTTTCCTAGCCTCCAGCTACCATCCAATTTAAGTTTAGGATCATCTACCCATGGGGAGACAAAATGCGGTAAAGGATATGTGCTAAGAGTCAAACCCAGGGTTCCCACAATTTTCTGCGAAATTCAAGACTTTTTCCAGGATATTTTTCTGAATTTCAAGACTTCTTTTTCATTGCAAGAATTAAAGAATTATTATGACACAGATTGTTGTATCCCCGAGACCCCATTTTATTGATGTCAAACTAAAACCCTAAACTTTGTCCAGAAAACTACAATAATATAAAATAATGGATAAATTTGATTGCTTCTAGACGTGTAGATTGTCAATATCATGATAATGATAATTAATTTCAATGTCTATTTACCCAGAGTTCTCTTTTTTATTGAATTGAAGGCCATTTTTTACTTTCGTATCCAAATTCAATTCATGTCCGGTTACTGGTACACTTAAGATGTTTCTTTGGATTTTCTCCTAAATATTTGCTTTATGTATTCTAACCATATATGTATAGTAAAACTGGACACCTAACTCCATTCCTAGTAGAAAGTTAAGTACCATGCTTGTATTTTTTTGTGAAACAAATACCAATTTCTCTTTCTTGGCAGACATTGTGACGTGATAATGCTTGCCAATGCAATTTACACTGTGATAAGACCTACTGGCGGGGGAATACTTGCCAACTGTTTGGCACATGTAATCTAATTTGGTCTTGCATCTTTCATCAAATTGATTTGTCTTTTTCCTAGTTTTTTTTTTAAGATATCACAAAACCAAGACTTTTTCTCGTTTTTCCGGTAGCCTGGGAACCCTGGACACACCAGATTGGGTGACTGACGCATTCATAACTGGCTATGGTGGCAGCCCTGATGTACTCATAGACATAACAGAATGGTAATAGCCTTATTGGCCATTGTCAGTGAAATTCATGTCAAATTTGATTGAAATTAGTCCAATGGTTTGGGAGGAGATTTTAAAGTCAAAAACAGCCACGCCTATATTTGGGCTTCATTCAAAATTTCACAAACTAATATTGAAAACGGTCACCCAAGGAGCAATCATGCCTAGTTTAGTTGAAATTGGCCCAATGATTACCAGGGAGAAAATGTTTAAAAATTTCAAAGTCAAAAACTGCCCCACCCTGCCACGCCCATATTTGGGCATCAATCAAATTTCTGCAAACAACTTTTGAAAAGGGTCACCCAAGGAATATTCATTCCTAGTTTGGTTGGAATTGGCCCGATGGTTACTGAGGAAAAGATGCTTAAAGATTTCTAAGTAAAAAAATACCCCACCCTGTCACGCCCATATTTGAGTGTCATTCAAAATTTTGCCAACATCTTTTGAAAAGGGTCACCTAAGGAATATTCAATTCAAGTTTGGTTGAAATTGGCCCAATGGTTACTTAGAAGAAAGTGTTTAAAGATTTCAAAGTAAAAAACGGCCTGACCCTGCCACTGAGGAGAAGATGTTTAAACATTTTTAAGTAAAATACTGCCACGCCCATATTTGGGCATAAATCAAAATTTCACACACACCATTCAAAAAGAGTCACCCAATTGAAATTGGCCCTATGGTTACTGAGGAGAAGATGTTTAAAGATTGCTAAGTAAACAAGAGGCCCATGAGGGCCTGAGACGCTCTACTGGTTATCAAGTTTTCCGTTAAAGAAATCTGATATTCAAGGAAGTTAATTGCTCAAAGAAGAATGCATAAAGAAAAAAAAGGGCTTTATCCCCTTTATCATTTTAAGCAACAATCATCAAGGCCCTTTTCCCATGTTTCATGACGGATCCACTCCATTTCCAAAAGAAAGTTACCTTATGACCCTACAATCATTCTGTGAATATTTGGTTAGAATCTGACAATAATTGTGGACTTTATCACATAAACAGGATTGTTTTGAATGAAAATCAATAAGGCCCCTTTTCCTGTGTTTTTTAATGGATCAATTTCATTCCAAAAGGAACTTTCCTTACAACCCGACAATTGTCCTGTGAAATTTAAAAGACAGTTTGATAATGATTGTGATCTTCATCACATACACAAGAATGTTTTGAATGATAATCTGTAAGGCCCCTTTTCCTGTGTTTCTAATGCCACAATTATTCCATGCATCTTTGAAGAGAATCCAATAAAACTGTTGACTTTATTGTGTTAACAAAGATATCAAATTCAAGTTCTCATACGGCCCCTTTTCCCATGATATTTTACTGTTGGTTTTATCATTCTGTGAAAGTTGAAAGTGAATCCGATGAAATATTGGGAATTCATTATGTTTACTAGAATATTAAAAAAAAAAAATCAAATGGCCCCTTTTTACATGATACTTGATGGATTGTACCCAGTTCTGAAAAGAACCATCTAAGTATTTGTACAATCATTCTGTGAAATTTTGAAGTGAATCCGATGAAATCAAGGGACATCATTGTGTTAACCAGAATATTTAAGAGAGTTTTTCATAAGGCCCCTTTTTATGTGACCCTTGCCATAGTCAGATCCACTGTTAAAATTAACAATTGGAATGATGGTAGAATCAATCTGTTTAATCTGTGGAATTTATTGTGTTAATGAGTTTATAGTGAAATCTTCAGAGGGCCCCTTTTCTCATGATACTTTACAGAACAAACCAAATTTCAAAAGGAACAATTCTAATGAAGGTTCAATCATTCTTTAAAAGTTAAAGAGAATAAATGAAAACAGTGGACTGAATTGTGTCAAGAATTTTTGTAACAAAATAAGGCCTCTTTTACCGTGAAACTTAACAAATCAGACCCAATGTACAAAGGAACAATCCTAATGATAGTTTGAAGAAAATGATAAAGACTGAGGACTTTATTGTAATAATGATGTTTTGTAAAAAAAAATTATAAGGTCCCTTTTCTTGTGTCACTTAACCAATCAGACCTAATTTACAAAGGAACAATCCAAATGATGGTACAATCATTCTATTAAAGTTTGAAGAGATTCTGATAAAGACTGAGGGCATTGTTGTGTTTATGAGGATTTGGTAATAATTTTCCATACAGCCCCTTTTCCTATGATACTAGACAGATCAGGCCCAATTTGTAAAGAAACAATCCTTATAATGGTACAAACATTCTGTGAAATTTTGAACAGAATCTGATAACAAGACCATGATGGTCCTAAATCGCTCCCCTGAGTATGATGGTTCATGGCTTTATGATATAAACAAAATGGCAAAGCCCTCTATCTAATTATTTTGGAGAAGATGTTTACAGATTTCTCTTTTAATCCTAGGTATATTAATGATCCCACCATATAGCACTAATTTCCTGAATATGGTAATGCTTTGAAGTATAGACAACAATTCATACCAAGTATAAAAGCTGTAAGCCTAATGCTTTAGGAGAAGAAGGTTTTCAAATATATCATTATTTATTCTTAACTAAACTTAGGATTTGCACAGAAAAGGGCTAATTTTTTTAATTAATTTGGTAGAGGGTCAATGGCTGATGATATGTACCAAATATCAAAGCTCTAGACTTTATGGTTTGGGAGAAGAAGATTTTCAAAGATTTCCTTCTTTATTTCTATGTAAAATCAGGGATCACAAAGAAAAGGGTAAATTTTAAGATTACAGTAATTCTTTGAAGTATTTTGGTAGAGGGTCAACAGATGATGATGTGTACCATATATCAAAGCTCTAGGCCTTATGGTTTGGGAGAAGAAGATTTTTAAAGATTTCCTTCTTTATTTCTATGTAAAATCAGGGATTGCCCAGAAGAGGGCTTATTTTCAGAGTATGATAATTCTTTGAAGTATTTTGGTAGAGGGTCAATACATATTGATTTGTACTAAATATCAAAGCTCTAGACCTTATGGTTTGGGAGAAGAAGGTTTTCAAAGATTTCCTTCTTTATTTCAATGTAAAATCAGGGATCACAAAGAAAAGGGCTAAGATTCAGAATACGGTAATTCTTTGAAGTATTTTGGTAGAGGGTCAACAGATGATGATGTATACCATATATCACAGCTCTAGGCCTTATGGTTTGGGAGAAGAAGATTTTTAAAGATTTCCTTCTTTATTTCTATGTAAAATCAGGGATCGCCCAGAAGAGGGCTTATTTTCAGAGTATGATAATTCTTTGAATTATTTTGGTAGAGGGTCAATACATATTGATTTGTACTAAATATCAAAGCTCTAGGCCTTATGGTTTGGGAGAAGAAGATTTTTAAAGATTTCCTTCTTTATTTCTATGTAAAATCAGGGATCGCCCAGAAAAGTGCTAATTTTCAGAATACAGTAATTCTTTGAAGTATTTTGGTAGAGGGTCAATAGATGATGATACATACCAAATATCAAAGCTCTAGGCCTTACCGTTTGGGAGGAGAAGTTTTTTTAATATACGGTAATTCTTTGAAGTATTTTGGTAGAGGGTCAATAGATGATGATACATACCAAATATCAAAGCTCTAGGCCTTACCGTTTGGGAGGAGAAGATTTTTTAAGTTTTTTCATGGACGGACGGACGGACGGACAGACGACGGACAGATGACCGATCACAATAGCTCCCCCAGAGCACTTAGTGCTCAGGGGAGCTAAAAACAGCAGACTTTATCTTGGTGTAAAATTTTTAAAATAAAATTTTCATAAGGCTCCTTTTCCTGTGATACTTGAAGGATCAGGTCTCATGTCAGCATCAACAATCGTGATTATTGTACAATGATTCTGTGAAGGTTTGAATAATATCCAATGAAAGCTCTGGACTTGGTTGCAAGGATTATAGATAAAATTCTCAAAAGGCCCCTTTTCCCATGATACTAGACAGATCATGCCTAATTTGAAAAGAAAGAATCCTCATGATGGAATAATCATTCTGTGAAAGTTTTAACAGAATCTGATGAAAACTGTTGACTTTATTGTGGTACAATGATTTTGAAATTAAATTTCATAATGCTCCTTTTCATGTGATACTGTACAGATCACGTCTAAAGCAAACATCAACAATCATTATTGTTGTACAATTATTCTGTGAATGTTTGAAGAAAATCCGATGAAAGCTCTGGACTTGGTAACAAGGATTTATAAATGAAATTTTCATAAGTCCCCTTTTCCTGTGCTTCTTGACAGTTCAAACCCTGTTATGAAAAGAATGATAGTTATGACCTTCATTCTGTGAAAGTTTCAACAAAATCTGATCAAAGCTGTGGGTTTCATTGTGTTAACAGGGTTTTATTAATTGAATTTTCATATAGCCCCTTTTCCCATGTTACTTGATGGATCTGAACCAATTCCAAAGGGAACTCTTCTTACAAAAGTATAATTATTCTGTTTAAGTATAAAGACAACTCCATCTCATCTGTGGACTTAAAAGCATTGATTAAGATTTTTTTTAATTGAATTTTCCTAAGGTCCCTATTCCTATGTTTCTCAATGGATCGGACCCAATTTGAAAGGAACAATCCTCATGATGGTACAATCATTATGTGAAAGTTTGAAGTCAATCAGTTGAAATCTAGGGCCATTATGTGTTAACCAAGATTTTTTTATTAAATTTTCATAGGGCCCCTATTCCCATGAAACTTGATGGATCAAACCTACTTCCGATAGGAATAATCCATTTAATGTAATAATCATTCTGGGAATAATTGAAGAGAATTTGTTGAAAACTATTGACTCTATTGTGTTTACAAGGACTATTTCAATCCAGTTTTTATCGGGCCCCTTTTCCCCGTGGTCCTTGACTGATCATACCAAATTTTGAAAGGAACAATTCTTATGATGGTACAATCATTCTGTGAAAGATTGAAGTCAATCAGATGAAAACTGTGGACTCTAGAGTGTTAACAAAGATCTTTGAATTAAATTTTAATAAGGCCCCTTTTCCTATGTTTCTTGAGGAATCATATCCCATTCCGAAAGGAACAATCCTTATGATGGAACAAACATTCTGTGAAAGTTTGAAGAGAATCCTTTGAAAATTGTTGGCGATAGATTACTAATGAGGATTTTTTATGAAATTTTCATAAGGCCCCTAATTCCTGTGTTTTTTGACGGATCATACCCAATTTCGAAAGAAACAATCCTTATGATACTACAATCTTTCTGTGAAAGTTTGAATTGAATCCGATGAAAACTGTTGACTCCAGAGTGTTAACGAGGATTTCTTAAAAGATTTTTCGATTAAATTTTCATCAGGCCCCTTTTCCTGAGTTTCCTGTTGGATCTGACCCAATTCCCAAAGGAACAATCCATAGAAGGGTACAATCATTCTGTGAAAGTTTAAATACAATCTGATGAAAACTGTTGACTCTTTAGTCTTAATGAGGATTTTTTGATTAAATTTTCATAAAGCCCCTTTTCCCGTGTTTCTTGATGGATCATACCAAATTTAGCAAGGCACGATCCTTATGGTGGTACAATCATTCTGTGAAAGTTTGAAGAGAATCTGATGAAAACTTTGGACTTGCGAGTGTAAACAAGGATTTTTAATTGAATTTTTAATGAAATTTTAATAAGGCCCCTTTTCCCATGTTTCTTGACCGATCAATACCCAATTTCAAAAGGAACAATCCTTATGATTGTACAATCATTCTGTGAAAGTTTGAAGAGAATTCGATGAAAACTGTTGACTCTATCGCGTAAACAAGGATTTTTTAATTAAAATTTCATAAGGCCCCTTTTCCTGTGTTTCTAGACAGATCATACCCATTTTTGAAAGGAACAATCCTTATGATGGTACAATCAATCTGAGAAAATTTGAAGAGAATCTGACGAGAACTGTGGACTTTATTGCATAAACGAGGATTTCTGATGGAATTTTAATAAAATTTTCATAAGGCCCCTTCCCATGTTTCTTGACGGATCAGACCAAATTTTGAAAGGAACATTGTTGGTACAATCATTCTGTGAAAGTTTGAAGAGAATCTGATGAAAACTTTGGACTTACGAGTGTAAACAAGGATTTTTAATCGAATTCTTAATGAAATTTTAATAAGGCCCCTTTTCCCATGTTTCTTGACCGATCAATACCCAATTTCAAAAGGAACGATCCTTATGATGGTACAATCATTCTTTGAAAGTTTGAAGAGAATTCGATGAAAACTGTTGACTCTATCGCGTAAACAAGGATTTTTTAATTAAAATTTCATAAGGCCCCTTTTCCTGTGTTTCTAGACAGATCATACCCATTTTTGAAAGGAACAATCCTTATGATGGTACAATCAATCTGAGAAAATTTGAAGAGAATCTGACGAGAACTGTGGACTTTATTGCATAAAGGAGGATTTCTAATGGAATTTTAATTAAATTTTCATAAGGCCCCTTTTCCCATCTTTCTCGACGGATCAGACCAAATTTTGAAAGGAACATTGTTGGTACAATCATTCTGTGAAAGTTTGAAGAGAATCTGACGAGAACTGTGGACTCTATAGCGTAAACGAGGATTTTTTAATTAAATTTTCATAAGGCCCCTTTTCCCATGTTTCTTGACGGATCATTACCATTTTCGAAAGGAACGATCCTTATGATGGTACAATCATTCTGTGAAAGTTTGAAGAGAATCCAATGAAAACTGTGAACTTTATCGCGTAAACAAGGAAAAGTTTAACGGACGGACGATGGACGGACGCAGGGACGCTGGAAGGGAAAAAGCCATCGCTATAGCTCTAGTGGCCTTCGGCCAGTAGAGCTAAAAACTGCCACGCCCTGCCACACCAATATTTGGGAGTCAATCGAAATTCAAAGAACAACTTTTGAAAAGGGTCACCCAAGGAACATTCATTCCAAGTTTGATTGAAATTTGCCCAATGGTTACTGAAGAGAAGATGTTTAAAGATTTCTAAGTAAAAAGCTGCCACACCAATATTTTGGCGTCAATCAAAATTCCCAGAAAAAACTTTTGAAAAGGGTCACCCAAGGAACATTCATGCCAAGTTTGGTTGAAATTTGCCCAATGGTTACTGAGGAGAAGATCTTTAAAGATTTCAAAGTCAAAAACTGCCACGCCCTGCCACACCCATATTAGGGTGTCAATCAAAATTCAAAGAACAACTTTTGAAAAGGGTCACCCAAGGAACATTCCTACCATGTTTGGTTGAAATTGGCCCAATGGTTACTGAGAAAATGTTCAAAAATTTCAAAGTCAAAAACTGCCACGCCCTGCCATGCCTATATTTTATGGGTCAATCAAAATTCTGCGAACAACTTTAGAGAAGGGTCACCCAAGGAACATTTCTACCAAGTTTGGTTGAAATCTGCCCAGTGGTTACTGAGGAGAAGATGTTTAAAGAATTCTTGACGCCTTCCGATGAACGACAGACAAAAGGTGATACCAAAAGCTAAAAATACATCCTTACCAGTAACATCTATCTATGTGGTTACCAACAATCCAGCATTTTGATTCACAATAAAATTAAACTATTTAAAAGATTGTGGGCAAATGCTTATAACCAGTGCTTTGTCCCATTTCACAATAGTTTATACAATATTTTTTACAATATTCAAATTTAAATTTTTTAGACACATATTTCTTATCATCTACAAGCTTGTCTGATTCAAAAAAGCCCTAATTTTGACTAATTGGTATGTTCAATTTATAGCATAAACCAGTTTTATGATAATCTACTTGCTACTATTTGAGATTTAACCCATTCCAACAAAATGATACTTTTGGACGCCCCTCAAGAAAAGCAATTGGGAAAACATTGTGTGAAAGGAAGAAATTGCTAATGACAAGCAATTTCTTCATTTTACACAATGTTTTCTACGAAGAAAGTTGAAAGAATCTTCAATTTCAAAAAATGAAATTTTTTCTGCAACTCCTTTCAATTTGGACCAGTCTAAAAATTCATTGTCTGGTAATGGGTTAAAACCCTAAACTAATCGCTGCTGTATTGACTTGGTTGCTTAGGAATCAATGATACAATCATATTGGTGTGGACCCATTTCATATTCTTACCATCCAATGGTGTGTTCATCCAAACCATCAATGTTCTTTATCCAATAAAAGAGTGATGAAAAAGTGTGATGTGCTTATAGCTTTAACAGCCTTTTCTTTCCTTTATATAAATCCTGTATAAAGAGTGGATGGAATACATACACCTTCGAGCACCTTGTCGGGTCAAAACTGACTTTGTGATAGAAGTGTCAAGCTAGGGGTACTGTGGGAAGTGTACAGCTGGCTAACTGTTTTTTTAAAACAAGAGGGCCCAGATGGCACTTATTGCTCAACTGATCTTACTCTCTTAAGCTATTAAATTCAAATTAGACATAAATGCAAAAGGTCGTGATCGGATGAGCAGAAAACTGATATTGCTACTAATGTTACTTTTACTCCATATAACACTGAATGCAAACATATTCAAAGGCGTTCTTTTTTCATAACAACACAATATTTACAGTAAGCTTGAGAAAGATTGAGCCAAAATATAAACTCTAAAGTGGTAACAAGGACAATGCCAATAAGGCTTCTTTTCCCATGATATTGATAAGAATGCCACCACATCAGTTAGGGCTCTACGTTATAACTATATAAACATCTTCATGAAATTAAAATTACCTACTGAAACTTCTTGTTTTGTCTAATCTAAAGTATGTAGTGATTCAGTACTTAACCCTTTCCTGTTTTTCAAACTTTTGGACATGCCCAATTTGAAAGAATTGCATTCGACAACTAAAAGTGAGTGCAATTTGAAAACTAACTAACCACCAGGGTAGAAAATATTGTGGTAAAAGAAGAAATTGCTTGTTACAAGCAATTTCTTCTTTTCCCACAATGTTTTCTCAAGTATAAAATCGTGGGGACGTAAGAGCCAGAGATTGAACAGGAAAGGGTTAATTATCTAGTAATGCTACATACTAAATATGAATGCCCTATGCATTATATCTAAGGAGATGTCTTATGAACTAGTTCTTATTGAGCCTTTTTCCAAACTTTGTACATCTGAAATTGGGCCATTGTCGATCCCAGGGGTAAGTTTTTCATTAGGCCCCTTTTTGTGTGATACTTGAAGGATCAGATCCACTGTCAAAATTAACAATAGTAATGATGGTACAATCAATCTGTGCAATTTGTAGATTTGATTATATTAATGAGGATTTTATATTGAAAATTTCAAAGGGCCCCTTTTCCCACGATACTTTACAGAACAAACCTAATTTCAAAAGGAACAATTCCAATGACTCTGAAAAAATTCAATGAAAAGTGGAATGAATTACGTCAAGAATATTTTGTAATAAAATTTTCTTAAGGCAGCTTTTTCTGTGAAACTCAACAAATCAGACCCAATTTACAAAGGAACAATTATAATGATAGTTCAATCATTCAATCATTCTAAAAGTTTGAAGAAAATGATAAAGACTAAGGACTATATTGTGACAAAAACCTTTTTTAGATGAAATTTCAAAAGACCCCTTTTCTTGTGAAACTTACCAGATCAGACCTAATTTATAAAGGAACAATCCAAATGATGGTACAATCATTCTATTAAAGTTTGAAGAGAATCTGATAAAGACTGAAGACATTCTAGTGTTAATGAGGATTTTGTAATAAATTTTTCATACAGTCCTTTTTTCTGTGATACTAGACAGATCAGACCCAATTCGGAAAGGAACAATCCTTATGATGGTACAAACATTCTGTGAAAGTTTGAACAGAGTGAGATGCAAATTTTCACATGGATGAAATTTTCATACCTCTTTTCCTGTGATACTTGACTTAACTAACCAAATTTCAAAGAGGACAATCCTGATTATCATTAAAATCATCCTGTGCAAGATTAAAAAGAATATGATGAAAACTGTAGATTTATGTTAACCCTTGTCAAGCTGAACCCAGAATATTCCTGATTTGGAAGGAGGTATAGACAAAGATCAGCCTGCACATACAAACAGTCTGATCTTAGTCTACAACACCTGTTTGTCTCCTTAAACCTAGAGATATTCATAACATAAATTTTCAAAATAATTATTCATCCAGTACTAGTGCATCCAGTGCTTTCAGCTCTTTGATTCTTTTCGGCAGAGGATTTTGTTCAGCATGACAAGGGTTAATGAGAATTTTTTTAATGAGTTATTGTTATGACCCTCATAAAAACTGTTGACTTTATTGTGGTTCAAGGATATTATAATAAAATTTTCATATGATACCTTTTCCTGTGATGCTTGACAGATCAGGCCCTAAAGTCAACATCAACTATTGTAAATATTGTACAATCATTCTGTGACAGTTTGAAGAGAATCAGATAAAAGCTCTTCACTTGGTAACAGGAATTTTTCAATGAAATTTTCATAAGGCCTCCTTTCATGTGTTTCTTGATAGTTCCAATCCCATTTCGAAAAGATTGATCCTTATAACCTTACAAACATTCTATGAAAGGAACTACCCTTAAGATTAGTATAATCATTCTGTAAAAGTATGTAGACAATCCAATGAAATCTGTGGACTTATTTGCATTAACTAAGATTTTTCAATAAAATTTTCATACAGCAGTGATATTTGACAGATTAGACCCAATTTGGAAAGAAACAATCCTAATGATGGTATAAACATTCTGTAAAAGTTTGAACAGAATCTGATTTTGAACTTTATCTTGATGTAAAATTTTTAAAATAAAATTTTCATAAGGCTCCTTTTCCTGTGATACTTGAAGGATCAGGTCTCATGTCAGCATCAACAATCGTGTTCATTGTGCAATGATTCTGTGAAGGTTTGAAGAAAATCCAATGAAAGCTCTGGACTTGGTTACAAGGATTTTAGATAAGATTCTCAAAAGGCCCCTTTCCCATGATACCAGACAGATCATGCCTAATTTGAAAAGAAAGAATCCTCATGATGGAATAATCATTCTGTGAAGGTTTAAACAGAATCTGATGAAAACTGTTGACTTTATTGTGGTACAAGGATTTCAAAATTAAATTTCATAATGCTCCTTTTCCTGTGATACTTGACGGATCAGGTCTAATGCAAACAACAACAATCATTATTATTGTACAATTATTCTGAGAATGTTTGAAGAAAATCCGATGAAAGCTCTTGACTTGGTAACAAGGATTTATAAATGAAATTTTCATAAGGCCTCTTTTCCTGTGTTTCTTGACAGTTCAAACCCTGTTATGAAAAGAATGAAAGTTATGACCTTCCAATCATTCTGAGAAAGTTTAAAAAAAAATCTGATCAAAGATGTGGGCTTCATTGTGTTAACAGGGTTTTATTAATTGAATTTTCATATAGCCCCTTTTCCCATGTTACTTGATGGATCTGAACCAATTCCAAAGGGAACTCTACTTACAAAAGTATAAATATTCTGTTTGAGTTTAAAGACAACCCCATCTCATCTGTGGACTTACAAGTATTAATTAAGATTTTTTTAATTGAATTTTCCTAAGGCCCCTTTTCCTATGTTTCTCTATGGATCAGACCCAATTTGAAAGGAACAATCCTTATGATGGTACAATCATTATGTGAAAGTTTGAAGTCGATCAGGTGAAATCTTGGGCCATTAACTAAGATTTTTTTTATTAAATTTTCATAGGGCCCCTTTTCCCTTGAAACTTAATGGATCAAACCTACTTCCGAAAGGAATAATCCATTTAATGAAATAATCATTTTGTGAATGTTTGAAGATAATTTGTTGAAAACTATTGACTCTATTGTGTTTTAGAGGATTTTTTCAATCCAATTTTTATCAGGCCCCTTTTTCCCATGGTCCTTGACTGATCATACCAGATTTTGAAAGGAACAATTCTTATGATGGTACAATCATTCTGAGAAAGTTTGAAGTCAATTAGATGAAAACTGTGGACTCTAGAGTGTTAACAAAGATCTTTGAATTAAATTTTGATGAGGCCCCTTTTCTTATGTTTCTTGAGGAACCATATCCGATTCCGAAAGGAACAATCCTTATGATGGTACAATCATTCTGTGAAAGTTTGAAGAGAATCCGTTGAAAATTGTTGACTCTAGATTATAAATGCGGATTTTTCATGAAAATTTCATAAGGCCCCATTTTCCTGTGTTTCTTGACAGATCACACCCAATTTCGAAAGGAACAATCCTTATGATAGTACAATCATTCTGTGAAAGTTTGAAGGGAATCAGATGGAAACTGTTGACTCCAGAGTGTTAACGAGGATTTCTTTAAAGATTTTTCGATTAAATTTTCATCAGGCCCCTTTTCCCATGTTTCCTGATGGATCTGACCCAATTCCCAAAGGAACAATCCTTATGATGGTACAATCATTCTGTGAAAGTTTAAATACAATCTGATGAAAACTGTTGACTCTATTGTGTTTTAGAGGATTTTTTAATTAAATTTTCATCAGGCCCCTTTTCCCATGTTTCTTGACGGATCATACCCAATTTCGAAAGGAACAATCCTTATGATAGTAGAATCATTCTGTGAAAGTTTGAAGAGAATCAGATGGAAACTGTTGACTCCAGAGTGTTAACGAGGATTTCTTAAAAGATTTTTCGATTAAATATTCATCAGGCCCCTTTTCCCATGTTTCCTGATGGATCTGACCCAATTTTGAAAGGAACGATCCTAATAATGGTACAATCATTCTGTGAAAGTTTGAATAGAATCTAATGAAAACTATGGACTCTAGAGTGTTAACGAGGATTTTTTAATTAAATTTTCATCAGGCCCCTTTTCCCATGTTTCCTGATGGATCTGACCCAATTTTGAAAGGAACGATTCTTATAATGGTACAATCATTCTGAGAAAGTTTGAAGAGAATCCAATGAAAACTGTGGGCTCTATCGCGTAAACGAAGATTTTTAATGGAATTTTTAATTAAATTTTCAAAAGGCCCCTTTTCCTGTGTTTCTTGACGGATCATTCCCATTTTTGAAAGGAACGATTCTTATGATGGTACAATCATTCTGTGGAAGTTTGAATAGAATCGAATGAAACTGAGGACTCTATTGCGTAAGCGAGGATTTTTTAATTAAATTTTAATTACGCTCCTTTTCCCATGTTTCTTGACGGATCTGACCCAATTTCCAAAGGAACGATCCTTATGATGGTACAATTATTCTGTGAAAGTTGAAGGGAATCTGATGAAAACTGTGGACTCTATCGCGTAAACAAGGAAAAGTTTAATGGATGGACCAATGCACGGACGGACGAACGGACGCCGGACGGGAAAAAAAAAACAACGGACAGACAAAAGACTTGATAGATGAAGAGACGGAAAAACTCCATCACAATAGCTCTTCTGGCCCTTGGCCAGTAGAGCTAACTAGAGGCGCTTGAGTGCCTGTATTATCCACAGGCCTGATTGTACTTATTAAGCAAATGGTGTTTTCAGGAATCATATTCACCATGTGTGGCAAATAAATTTTGCCAAATAAATCTTTTAATATTTCAACATTTTCATTGTTTTACAAAAATCAATTCATTTACAAAATCAGATGATAAAGGTACTCACAAATATTATATGAAAAATTCACTAGATACCATACATAGACAAGCCACAACCATAAAAGCCATAATTATTTTCAATGAATCAAAATTAATTGATGGAATTTGAAAATGAGTCACCAGAGGATCATTCCAGTGAAATTTTGTTGAAATCCGTCAAATCATTTCTAAAAAGAAGCTTTTTAAAACTTTCACCATTTATGGAAATTAGCCCCACCCATTAAAGCCATGTTTTTTGTCCGATCGAAATTCTTTGAAGGATTCTAATAAAGGGTCACCAGAGGATCATTCCTGTAAAATTTGGTTAAAATACTTCACTGGTTTCTGAGAAGATTTTTAAAGGTTTCAACATATATGGAAATTAGCCCCGCCCATTAAATCCATGTTCATCTTCAGATCAGAATTCTTCGAAGGAATCTGATTAAGGCTTACCAAATGATCATTTCTGTAAAATTTCGTTGAAATCCATTCACCTTTTTCTGAGAAGATTTTTAAAGGTTTAACCATATATGGAAATTAGCCCAACACATTAAAGCTGTGTTTTTCATCTGATCTAAATTCTTTGAAGGAATCTGATGAAGAGTCACGCAAAGATCATTTCTGTGAAGTTCGGTTGAATTCTGTTCAGTACTTTCTGGGAAGAAGATTTTTTAAGGCTTAACCATATATGGAAATTAAACCCATTTAAGCCATGATTATCATCTGATAAAAATCTTTGAAGGATTCTGATAAAGAGTCATGCAAAGATCATTTCTGTGAAATTTGGTTGAATTCTGTTCAGTTCTTTATGAGAAGAAGATTTTAAAAGGTTTAACCATATATGGAAATTAGCCAAATTAAGCCATGATTATCATTCAATAAAAATCTTTGAAGGATTCTGATAAAGGGTTACCTAAGGATCATTTCGATTAAATTTGGTTGAACTCTGTTCAGTACTTTTTGAGGAGAAGAAAAAGTTTATGGACAGACGGACAGATAACCAGATGGACGGATGGATGGACATGACGCAATGACAAAAGCTTGCTGGATTTCAGCCAGTTGAGCTAAATATTAATGCATAACATCTTATACATAAGAAGAAGATATTTGAACATACTTGAGTCTTTTTCCAAACTTTGGACTATTGGGGTAGGGCCGTTCTTGACCTAAGGGCATATAATTTCAACAAACATGGTAGATAACTATTGGGTTATGGTACATTCCAAATGCTTCAGGGCTTGTAGTTTAAAAGATTTTTTAACTTGCTCTTATTGAGCGAAATTCCCAACTTTGGACCCCTGGAATAAGGACCCTTTTTGACCCTATGGGCTAAACCAATATCCCAGGCCTTATAGTTTAGGAGCAGAAGACTCTTGAACATCCTATAATTTCCCAACTATGAACCTCCGGGGTCACGGGAGCCATTTTTGACCCCAGGGGTATGATTTTTTAAGATTTTGTAGAGAACCATGTGGCTATGCTTTATAAGAAATATAGACAGACAGATCAATAGATTGAGGGACGACAGACAATGGAGGGACAATTGCAATAGCTCACCTAGAACTTTGTGCTCAGTTGAGCTAAGAAATAGGGAAACTTAGGATCTAAATAAGGAAATTCACAGCTACATTCAGGTAATAAGGCACCAAAATTGACAAACTGTGCCATTGCACCATTAATAAGGAAAACAAGTGGGCCAAATGCCCTGTAGCTCTCACTCAAGGCAGTTGCAACAAATGACCAAAAAGCACAAGGGACCTATTTTCTTATTAAAGGTGAGACTATATCAAAATCTATGAACACAGCATTATTCAAAAATTTGACCTAGTGACCTACTTGTTCACAAAAGGCACAAAACTGAACTTACACTGAACATCATACAGACAAATATTTTAACCTCAAAATAGCTCCTACAGTGCAAACAAAGTATTCCAAAATTGGACCACATGAGCTTCTTTTGACCGCACATGACCCGATCTCGAACTTGACCCAGGTATTCAGATAAACACTGTGACCAGATATCAAGGAATTTCAGCCAACTTTATGAGCTTTAGAGTGCACAAAAATTTAACTAAGATTTGAAATAATTTCCCACTTCCTGAACTAACAGGACCTAATATCAATCATGACTTATATATTATGAAGACAAACATATTGACAAAATATCAAGATATTTCAGGCAAAAAGGTGACCTCTAGAGTGCACACAAGGTATTTAAGTGACCTAGTTTTGACCTCATATGACCCAATATTGTTCTAGTCCAAGGTTTTATGAAGACAAACATTCCGACCAAGTTTATGACATTTGGGCTAAAATTGTGGTCTCTAGAGTGCACACAAGAATTTGATACACAACAGACTGCAGACACAGCTAGATCACTAAAGCTCACCTAGCTCAGGTGAGCTAAAAATCTTTAGTTATATCTCATTCGCCTACAATATGCCTCTTTTCAATCCTGTTATCAAAAAATTAATAAGAGCCAGTTTCTGCAACGCAGATTACAAATTTGGAATGTCAAACATCTTAGAACAATAATATTGTTTATGTAATTCATAATATTGTAAACATATATTGTAAACATACATCAATCAGTTTAACAAGAGGATCGTAATGGTCTTATATTGCTCACCCGAGTATGATGCAACGCAGATTACAAATTTGGATTGTCAAACATCTTAGAACAATAATATTGTTTATGTAATTCATAATATTGTAAACATATATTTTAAATATACATCAATCAGTTTAACCAAACATTAGAGGATCATAATGGTCTTATATTTCTCACCCGAGTATGATGGCTCAAGGTTTTATGATATATACAAAATATCAAAGCTATACACAAAACTGTTTTGGAGAAGAAGATTTTTAAAGATTTTCTCCTTTAATCCTAGGTATATCAAAGATTCCACAGTAATTTTCTAAAGTATTTTGATAGAGGGTCAATGGATGATGACCCATACCAAATATCAAAGCTCTAACCCTTTTGGTTTAGGAGAAAATTTCCTTCTTTATTCCTATCTAAAATCAGGGATTGCACTGAGAAGGGCTAATTTCAGAGTATGGTTTTCTTTGAAATATTTAAGTAGACCTTCAATAGATGATGATAATTACCAATTATCATAGCTCTAGGCCTTATGGTTTGGGAGAATAGAATTTTAAAAAGAATCCTTTCTTTAGTCCTATGTAAAATTAGTGATCCCACAGAAAAGGGCTAATTTTCAAAGTATGCCATGGCTTCCAGAGTTTTCAACAGATTTCAATTCTTTTAGCCATTTTCATACAGGGACACCTGAGGAGCATTTCTTCCAAATTTTTTTGAAGTTTAAGGCTCCATGGTGTTGTTTAAAGAAATTGTTGACCGACTACAAACGACTGACGTACAACAGACTAAAGGTGATCACAATAGCTCACTTGAGCACTTCAACCTCAGGTGAGCTAAAAAGTTACATACAGGTACTTATATATATATATGTGTGTGTAAAATAAAACAAAATCAAAAGTCTTGATTATAATTATAATACGAGATGAACTTGGAATGACTAAAGCTGAAAATAGCAACCTTTATTGAATATCACATCTTGTTAATTGAGACAATTTGATCCGTTACAAGCTCACTATAGTAGAGGAAGGGGACAGGGAAATATCTAAGTGACAGAAAATTACAAGTTCATCACCAGTAGGTTATCAAATGCAAGTTCACAAAACAACAAAATTTTACAACCCCAAACCTTAGAAGATTATGTAAAGCAAGTATAAAACTTATAAAACATCTTAAAGTTAAAGAACAGCTGTGGAGATGAAGAAGATTAATAAACTGAAATGTCTTCCCAATCTGCACTGCTGATCTAAACTTTTACTACATATATAAAATCAAGAGGAAAGTTTCTGAAATTAGCCTCACCCATAACACCTTTTTTTTAATTCAAAATTTCTTTGAAAAATATGAGAGAAATATCCAAGGAAAATTCCTTCCCAAATCATTTATATTTTCAGTAGATTAGGAGAAGAAGACATTTCAATCTATGATGGATATGTTCCCAATAAGTCCAACCAATAATACACATAGTTTTTGCCCCATCTAAATTTCTTGAAGAAATCTTACAAAGACTCACCTAAGGAACATGCAAATGATCATATGAAATAGAAGTCAACAAGGGAATTCTTACAAGATGGTAGATAGAAAGAAGGGAAAGTAGGTACCACAGTTTTATGGCAATAACTCTTCAAATAAAGAAATTATATGAAATATAGCTAGTATTTATAAACTCTGATGATATTTGCCTACTGTAAATTGAAGTTCTTTAGCAGGTTAAAATGGCCTTTATGCTGCCATGAAATGATCTTTCATTTATATCATAGCAAACCCTATCATTCATGTGCTTGTTAGATATCACTTATTCTTGGCTAAAGCTCTGAATGTCATGCCAAAGGACATTAAGTCTCAGACCCTAACCATTAAGCCATGCAGCCCTCCTTGTTTTGGCTAAAATTATCAACATTTTATCAGAATTTGCATCGGATTTCGAAGAAGTCGCTCAAAAACTGAAGAAGAGAGGTGACCCAAAATTACGTCTTTTCTACAATAACAAAGGTCACTGACACTGAACCATTCATTGTACTTTGAGATACTTGAACATTGTTTGTGAAACACCATGCCCCCACAACATCCTTTTTCAGAGATGTGACCTTGATTAATGCCTATCAGTGCAAGGAATCAATGTCATAAATATGAGTCATGTGTCTCCAATAGTGATTGAATAACAGCAAAATGTTTCTGCCATGAAACAGTTAGCTGTTGTGCAGGAACCTATGAGAAATGCCTTTCAAGAGCTATGAATTAACAAAATAAAGTATGTCCAGTTTGTTCTTATACACACTGTGGAAAGGGCATTCTTTCCTTGATATGCAATAATCAATGTCTACACAAGGATAATAAATAACTTAAAGGCAAAAAAGTTCTCTTTAAAGTGATACCAAGTTTTTTGTGGCACAGAATTTATCCAAATTGCAGGTATCTACATGCATCATCATGATAATACAGCAGAATCCTATTAATTGTAACCCCAATTTTTGCAATTAACAAGAAGTTATTATTTTTTCTTTGTATCTTCTGTTTGTGGATAAATTCAGCTGCAAAATAAGCAGTGAGTTGCCATTATCAGGATTAATTGAATCAATTAAGAGAATTCCATGGTACTGGTAGTGGCATGAACTTTAAATGGACAGGTAGTGTAATTATGGATATGTTTGCAATAGACCTGCATGTCTAGCTAGTAACTTCTGAGACTGATGCAAAATTGAATGGGGTTTTATTTCCACAGCTCAGGTCATTTCGCGCTCTAAAAACAAATAAAGAAATTCTAGTGTATGTAAAATTCAAAGTAATACAAATATATTGGTTGCTAATATTGTGTAAAAGATAAAGAAAACTGTAAAAGACAGTTTACATACATGTGTCTATGGTTAAACCATTAGAACAGTGGCAAATGAAGTATGAAATTATTGTTATGAATATTAGTACAGGACTGAAATAATCTTATGTGACTAGGAAGGAAAATAGGTTCTCCCAAGACTAGGAATCAACTAGGGACAAGTCCCCCCATTGGAAATGTATATATATAATTTTTGAATGGTAATGAAGGGTGGCTAAAGACTAAAAACATATATAACAAGATCATTTCATTAATGGTAAATGAAGTATGAAATGATTGTTAAGAATAAATGTTCTGAATTAATCCAATATGATCACAGAGAAACATCTGCTCTGCCCAGATGAGGAGCCACCCGTGGACAAGTCTCCCTATTGAAAAATTGTTTTCAGCATTATTAGCATATATATTTCTTACTTTGTTATAACTTTGTCTTAATTTGTTATAGCACACTAAATGGCCTCAGCAGTTAAATGCACTGTAAAATCCTGTGCATTTATTTATTCATAAAAATCTTATTTTCCTTTAAACTTGTTATAGTTTTATTGCATCAATTTGAATTAATTTTCTAAAAAATAATTATGAGGGGAAATTATTGGTTTCTGAAGTGGAAAACACACATTCAGACACAATGCATACTTACCATCATGATAAAAGACAAGAGGGTAATCAAATTCATAATTGACAGGGCTGGAATGGCTCACCTGAGAATTATTTCATGATTTCTCAAGCTAACCTTACCTCCAATGCCCCCATTTTGGGGGGAATAAAAAAATCACAAACAAGTTCTGAAAAGGATTAGCTATGGGAAATTCCTAGCAGGTGTGGTTAAAATTACTCATGTGGTTAAGGTGAAGAAGATTTAAAAATACTGTATTTAATCTAATAATCGCCAATAAGGTAAGTGATGTATTCCTATGAAAGCATAAAGAGATCGCCACCGCGACTCCATAATTATCCGTTATTCAACTTAACTGCCTAGACTTTACTTTTGATATCTTATTTAACTTAGTTATTTCAACTTGCCAAGGTCAGTTAAAGACTGGCTCTAAACAGAACAAATAATGGAGTTTGTCACTTGATCTAAATAAAGACTAAAACAATCTATTTCCCTATCATCTGGACATAGGAGTGACTTAAAACTTTGTTATGAGGCTCCCTTTGTCTCGGTGAAATTTTTAGATGGAATTTGATTCTAGATTGAAAATAAACCTATTAATATTGAAAAGAAAATTGATGTTTATTATCCAAAAATGGCCGTATCCAAAGAGTCTACATTTTTATGTAAAAACTACCGGGAACTACCAATAACAATGAAATCATTTGCAAATATTAACTTATTTCTGGTCTTGACAATTCTTACCTCAGAAATAAGAAAAAGCCAAGAAATCATTTATATTAAATCCGATCAGTTAGGATATGGAGATACAGGTAAAAAAGACGGGTAAAATAAGACACGAAAGTTTGAAATAACAAAGACCTTTACCTTGAATGCTCCCTGTCTAGGGCCGTGGACAGGAAGATATAACAAGTGTAATCTAATTTTTCAACGCTTATATGTTTAAATATCCGGTTTTATTCAGTGAAACACTAGAAAGTAGGTATATGATTAAAATATCCATAACAAAACACTTATTATCTAAATTTTCTTTACTTGAAATGAGATTGCTATTTTCAATAATGAAGGAAATGAAAAGAGTCAGCAAAGTTCCTGCGTGGCAAAATCTCCATGGTTACCGACGCATTTGTACATTATCTAGTTGAAAATCTGGTGCGCTAACTCAGGCGATCAAAACGACAGGGGTACAAGTCTAATGTTATCAGAACTAGCTTTACGTCGAATTTCTTCAGGCCTTTCAAAAATGGATTGAACTTTTAACAGGTATATCTTTATTGTCCTGGGCATAGAGATATAACCATGATACGCGATGTTGCGAGGGTCAACTTATTAGACATTTTAAATTTCATTGTGACTATGATGCGGGATTTCACATCTTTTGGCTGTTTAATTTCCAATGCAACTGCAGAACTAAATCGACGGTTGGCTTTTAAAAGGACGTAAATACATCCTAAATAAAATGTCATTATGATTTTCGTACTTTTTTGTATTCCCTAGTCATTATTCATACCACACACCTCTCTAATCGCCTAACTCCGTACTAACAAGAGCTATGACAACAGGACATAGATGCCCAAACCGGTAGCTTTGATAATAACAAAGGGCAATAACTCCAAAATTATGCAAGCAAGAGTTGAGTCTCTTGTGCACTGCACTTCTCCTCAATGAGGTCTATCCACCTGTGAAGTTTCAAGTTGATAGCTATTATACTTTCAGAGATATGCTCTGGACAAAATGTAAGTCTTTAAAATAACAAAGGGCAATAACTCCAAAATTATGCAAGCAAGAGTGGGGGTTCTTGTGCACTGCACTTCTCCTCAATGAGGTCTATCCACCTGTGAAGTTTCAAGTTGATAGCTATTATACTTTCAGAGAATTGCCCCGGACAAAATGTAAGTCTTTAAAATAACAAAGGGCAATAACTCCAAAATCATGCAAGCAAGAGTTGAGTCTCTTGTGCACTGCACTTCTCCTCAATGAGGTCTATCTACCTATGAAGATTTAAGTTGATAGCTATTAAACTTTCAGAGATATGCTCCGGACAAAATGTAAGTCTTTAAAATAACACAGGGCAATAACTCCAAAATTATGCAAGCCAGATTTTGGGTTCTTTAGCACTGCACTTCTCCTCAATGAGGTCTATCCACCTGTGAAGTTTCAAGTTGATAGCTATTATACTTTCAGAGATTTGCCCGTGACAAAATGTAAGTCTTTAAAATAACAAAGGGCAATAACTCCAAAATCATGCTAGCAAGAGTTGGGGTTCTTGTGCACTGCACTTCTCCTCAATGAGGTCTATCCACCTGTGAAGTTTCAAGTTGATAGCTATTATACTTTCAGAGATAGGCCCCTGAAGAAATGTAAGTCTTTAAAATAACAAAGGGCAATAACTCCAAAATTATGCAAGCAAGAGTGGGGGTTCTTGTGCACTGCACTTCTCCTCAATGAGGTCTATCCACCTGTGAAGTTTCCAGTTGATAGCTATTATACTTTCAGAGATATGCCCAGGACAATTTTGGGACGGACAGAAGGAAGGAAGGAGGGTGGAAGTACAGACGGACGGACAAAGGCAAATCTATAACCCCCCCCCCCCCAAATTAAGTGGTTGGGGCATAAAAAGCTCTAATAAGTGCCAACCGCAATGTTTGCTGATGGTCACTATTCTATTAATCACCTGGGCAATTGTTCAAATAAATATGGTAATCATTTTATGAAGTCTCTAAGTCTGATAAGCCTAACCCTGCAACGCCTCCAATTTTTGGCAAATCAAAAATTTATAAACAAGTTTTTCAAAGGGTGATACAAGGAATCTCCCTACTCAGTGAGGTCCAAATCTTCTTCTCCTAATCCGCTGGGTCAATTTGAATGTGATGTGAAGATTTTAAAGGAATTATGTCATGAATTCTGTAGGTCTGGTTACCTCCTCTTGTCACCTTATTAACAAGTTGTGAAAAAGGTCACCAAAGGACGATTCTTGCCTAGTTTGTTCCAAATTGGCCTAGGGGTTTAGAAGGAGAAGATTTTCAAAGAATCATTTCATGATTTCTCTAAGTCTTCTAAGCTTTGCCCTGCCATGCCCACATTTTTTTTTCGTAAATAAAAATTTCACAAACTGGTTTTGAAAAAGGTCATCCAAGGAGCATTCCTGGCAATTTTAGTAAAAACTGGCCCTAATGATAAGTAGGAGAAGAAGATCTTTTAAGTATTAGGCTCAGATAAGCCTGCCCTACCACACCCCCATTTTTTCATAAATCAAAATTTCATAAACAAAGCACTTTATGACTATAAAGTCTGTATCCATTCGATGCTTTCAAAGAACAAGAGGGCCAGAATGGCCCTAAAATCGCTCACCTGACTAATGTAAGATGATTCAAAATTGAAATTGGCCCAATGGTTACTGAGGAGAAGATGTTTAAAGATTTCAAAGTCAAAAACTGCCCTACCCTTCCAAGCCCTTATTTGGTCATCAATCAAAATTCAAGAACAACTTTTGAAAAGGGTCACTCAATGAACATTCATACCAAATTTGGTTGAAATTGGCCCAATAGTTACTGAGGAGAAGATGTCAAAGTCAAAAACTGCCACGCCCATATTTGGGCGTGAAACCAAATTCTGCAAACAACTTTTGAAAAGGGTCACCCAAAGAACATTCATGCCAAGTTTGGTTGATATTGATCCAATGCTTACTGAGGAGAAGATGTTTAAAGATTTCAAAGTCAAAAAAGTGCCTGACCCTGCCACGCCCATATTTGGGCATAAATCAAAATTCCAAGAACAACTTTTGAAAAGGGTCATCAAAGGAACATTCATGCAAAGTTTGGTTGAAATGGACCAAACTGTTACTGAGGATAAGATGTTTAAAGATTTCAAAGTTAAAAAAACTGCCACGCCCATATTTGGGCATAAATCAAAATTCCATGAACAACTTTTGAAAAGGGTCACCCAAGGAACATTCATACCAAATTTGGTTGTAATTGGCCCAATAGTTACTGAGGAGAAGATGTTTAAAGATTTCAAAGTAAAAAACTGCCTCGCCCATATTTGGGCGTGAAACGAAATTCTGCCAAACAACTTTTGAATAGGGTCACCCAAGGAACATTCATACCAAGTTTGGTTGAAATTGGCCCAATGGTTCCTGAGGTGTAGATGTTTATAGATTTCAAAGTCAAAAACTGCCACGCCCGGCCACACCCATATTTGGGCATAAATCAAAATTCTGCGAACAACTTTTAAAAAGGGTCATCCAAGGACTATTCATGCCAAGTTTGGTTGAAATTGGCCCAAATGTTACTGAGGAGAAGATGTTTAAAGATTTCTAAGTCAAAAACTGCCACGCCCTGCCACGCCCATATTTGGGCATAAATCAAAATTCCATGAACAACTTTTGAAAAGGGTCACCCAAGGAACATTCATGCCAAGTTTGGTTGAAATTGGCCCAATGGTTACTGAGGAGAAGATGTTTAAAGATTTCTAAGTCAAAAACTGCCACACCCTGCCACGCCCATATTTGGGCGTAAATCAAAATTCCACGAACATCTTTTGAAAAGGGTGACCCAAGGAACATTCATACCAAATTTGGTTGAAATTGGCCCAATGGTTACTGAGGAGAAGATGTTTAAAGATTTCTAAGTTAAAAACTGCCACGCCCTGCCACGCCCATATTTGGGGGTCAATCAAAAATCCGCGAACAACTTTTGAGAAGGGTCACCCAAGGAACATTCCTACCAAGTTTGGTTGAATTCCGCCCAGTGGTTACTGAGGAGAAGATGTTTTAAGATTTCTAAGTTAAAAACTGCCACGCCCTGCCACGCCCATATTTGGGGGTCAATCAAAAATCCGCGAACAACTTTTGAGAAGGGTCACCCAAGGAACATTCCTACCAAGTTTGGTTGAATTCCGCCCAGTGGTTACTGAGGAGAAGATGTTTAAAGAATTGTTGACGACTTCCGACGTTCGACGCACGACGGACAAAAGGTGATACCAAAAGCTCACCTTGAGCACGTTGTGCTCAGGTGAGCTAAAAACAACAACATCAATTATCCACTGAGGGGAGGATTTACTTCTAGTTATGTTTTCAGAAATATATTGATTATTGCATCCAGTCTTTATAACTTCAATTTTAAATGTTTTACAATGAAAAGCATGGGCTAAATAATGTAGATAATATTGGAAGTGTAACATTCTGTTTGTTACAATATTGTTGAAGCATTAATAGCACTATATATAAAGGGATAAATGATGGGTATTTTGTTTCATGACCTATTTTCACATGGAATAAAATAGGACCATGATGGTCCTAGATCACTCACCTGAACTGTCTGCTGTTAAAAAAATGCAAATAGAGACAAATAACTATAATCAGTTTCATGAAGATTGGGGCAAAACTGTGACTTCTATATTGTAAACAAAGAAATTGTCATTATGGCCCTGTTTTCTGTGTTATCCTATAGAACCTTCCCATAATCTATAAGGTTCATCTTTATGACCTAACAAGTATCCTACCCAAGTAACATGACGATTGAGCCAAATTGATGTACTCTGGAGGATTAACAAAGAAATTGTCATTGAGGCCCCTTTTCCAGTGTTTTCCAAAAGTACCTTCCTATAATCAATAGGCTTCATCCTTGTGACAAAACAATTATTCTGACCAATTTTCATGAAAATTGAGCCAAAATTGTGGTCTCTAGAGTGTATACGAAGAAATTGTCATTAAGGCCCCTTTCTTGTGTTTTCCAAAAGAACCTTCCCATAATCAATAGGCTTCATCCTCATGCCCTAATAATTATTCTGGCCTAGTTTCATGAAGATTTAGCCTAAATTTTGGCCTTTAGACTGTTTAAAGAAATTGTTGACGGACGACTGACGATGGACGACGCACAACGGACAGACGCACGACAAAAGGTGATCACAATAACTACATGAGCACTTCATGCTCAGGTGAGCTAAAAATAAGCCATTCTTTTTAAGACATGTTTACCATCCAATCAAAATTCTTCTAAATAATCTGATAAGAGTCACCAAAGGATCATTACTGTAAAATTTGGTTGAAATCCATCCACTGGTTTTTGAGCAGAAGATTTGTAAAGCTTTTATTGTATTTGGGAATAAGCCCCGCCAATTAAAGCTATGTTTTTCAGTTTCAAAAATACACAAGTTTTACATAAAATAGACATGGAAAAGTGTTCATTATATATGGGCACAATTTACACTTTAGAGAGGGCTTTATCAGCAAAACACTTATTTGTCCATTTTTGTGGCTTTTGATGGACATTTTGGAGGGCATTCCTTGTGTAATAGGAGAGTGGTTCGCAGCATACACTACATGGTTGTTTCTATTGACAAATTTTGTTCATTTCACGTTTGTCAAGCATAATAGTTATGCATACATCTATACAAAGAACTTTCCTATTCCATTCTCTGTACCATAAAGCACCAACATTGTAGCAAAGGTGTATAACTAAGTTTCTTTTGATCTTTTAATTATTGTTTCAGTTGAAAGCAGACGCATTTCCTGTAGAATTGAATTTTCAACTAAAAGACATATTACCAGAAATGGGCAAATATTGTGGGAGACAACTGATACTAACTATATTTCATTTCATTCTATATTTGATGAGATATCATTTAGAACTGAAGTACATGTACTTATATGGCATAAATATTTCTATCAGTCATCTTGCAATGATTCTAAAGCAGACACAATCATGTGATGTCTTACTTTGCTATGATACTTGCCAAAACAAATTTCATATCCTAATAGTAGTTTCAAATCCAGTCAATAGTTTCAGGGAAGATTATTCATTATATGATTCCATGTTTTGCACACTTGGCTACATATATTATCCCAGGGGTGTCCATAACCTCTTGATAACATAGGCCAGGGGCTAAGAGGGTCATGGGTCAAACTCTAACCAGGCTGTGGGAATGTTTCTTGGCACAAACATTGCTCTTCTCTACCTAAATAGGTACCTGTTAGGATTGCAATGTGCTGTAGCTACCAAGGAACCGGTATGTTAACAGCTGACCGACCATTAAATTATCAGTTTTAAGTCCAAAGAATATGCAAAAGTACATGATCACAAAAAGCCATAACTTACCTTTCTATAATTTTTGCTAACTTTACATTTTTTCAATAAATTTGAGAGAGCATGTCCAAAGAACTATCCCTATGAAATTTGGTTGAATTATGCCCTGAGAGGAAGACAACTGAGTGATAACCACACAACAGACAACAAATCAAGACAAAAACACAGCTGGACTTTGTCCATTAGTGCTAACAAGAGGGACTGTATAACTCAACTAGTTCCACAAAGAATCAACAACATTAACCCATTCCTGCACAATCTTGCTTTTCTACATTCCTCGAGAAAACAATGAAAAATATAACAACTTCTTCAAGAAATCTAATAAAGGTCATTACCTAGGTATAATTCCTGTGCAATTTGGGTGATATAATACCGACTTGTTACTGAGAATTTTTTCGAAGTTTTGAGAATTTGTTTGAATCTGTATAGCAGTTTTTGAGAAGTTTTTTTCTTAAGAAAACATTATGGATTTTTAGTTTCGGAATTTGTTTGGGTGTATACATGGTTTAAGACAAAATTATTGTAAGAGTATAGCAATTCCCCTCCCTCAAAAACCATGTGGCGTAAGACACTGTCTGTGGTAATCATCTAGGTACACCTGCAACATAAGAACAATATTTTTACCAATGAAATTAACCAGCCAGTATCACAAACAAATTTAACAATTAATTGACCATAACTGTTTCTTAACACTTTCTATTTTGCAAAATTTTAGACCCATCTAAATTCAAAGGTTAAACTAGATTTAATTTGAAAAATTAACCGTTCAGAAGGGTAGAAAATATTGTTGAAAGCAATTTCTTCGTTTTCCATAATATTTTCTCAATCTTAAAATCACGAGATGTAAAAACCAGGAATTAACCAGGAAAGATTCTGATGCACATCTCTAGATCACAAATTTTTTACTGTTCAAAATACAAACAAGCTGCAGTTGAAAAAGTTTTAGTTTATGAAAATTCTTTGTGGCACATTCTAGATGGTGAAGAAATTGCTTGTTAGAGGCAGTTTAGTCCTTTTTGAGCAATATTTTCAAAAGCTGGTCACCCATGAAGACACAAAAGTAATGATTCTAGCACCATAAATAGAGGTCCATTTTAATAATGCTTCATGCAAAATATCAAGGTTCTAGGCCTTATGGTTCAGGAGGGAAGACCTTCCCAGTGATCTTTGTTTCAGATTTTCATTCTCTGCTGATTTGTACAGAGAATGTTGTGCACAGATTTTTTTTTTTAAATTGTGACCTTGATCTTGGACAAGAAAGGTTTAGCACTCATCAAGTAGAACAAACGTGCCAAGTTATTTTCAATCCATCCATAAATTGAGAATTAATGCTCCGGACAAGGTCATTTCACCTTTGACAGTGCCCTTGACCTTCGACAAAGCATATGACACTAGCACTCATCAAGTAGAACAATTTTGCCTTATTATTTCCAAATCCATCCATAAATGTGGAGGGTTATGCTGTGTACAAGATCAATTTTGGTATTTCACCTTCAGCTGTGACCCTGACCTTAAGGGTATCACAACAAATATTGCGCATGACACTAGCACTCATCAAGATGAACAAATGTGCAAAATTATTTTAAATTCCATCCATAAATGAAGAAGTTATGCTCCGGACAAGATCAATTTTATTGTTTGACCTTCAACTATGACCTTGACTTTGGAGGTATCACAACAAATGTTTTGCATGACGCTAGCACTCTCAAAGAAGAAAACTGTACCAAGTTAATTTCGAATCCATCCATAAATGCTTTGACCTTGGTGATATCACAACAAATGTTTTGCATGACACTAGCACTCATCAAGAAGAACAAAAAAGTTATGTAGAAGTTATGCTCCGAACAAATTTCCCTGCTGATGCACACATGCACAAACGCCAAAGTAAAATTGTGACAACTATGTCTCGCTGACTGCACATTGGCTCAACAACAAAGCTTGTCCAAGTTCTTCCCAGTGTATGTGAGGAGAAATTGCTTGAAGAATGGTTGACACACAAAAGACAATGAACAGAAAGTTAGCTTGAACACTTTGTGCAGTTGAGCTAAAAACAGAGATTTAATCAATGATCATACTTCAAAGAAAATTGTCAAAAGATATTCAACAGATAGATAGTCATATAGGGTAGAGAGATTTTTTTAATTATGAAATCTAAATAACAACATAAGGCAGAGAATGTGTTTGTAAAACACCATGCCCCTGTAACAGCCTTTTTTTTCTTTGAAATGTGACCTTGATAAGTAACCTTAATGGATGACTCTGATCTTACAACAAACTGATGTCTATCAAAACGCGGTACCATATCCAAAATGTGAGCAAATGGTGTTTGAATAAGAGCAAAATGTTTAGTTTTTGCATTAAGTTTACTGCTTGCAAACAGGTGGACAGCCTGATGGACGTTGATAAAATAATATGACCCAAACAATGTTGGGCATATAAATGGTGGAAACTCTGCAGTATCATAAATTTTGTTATACAGTTTCTTGCCAGGGTACCAGAAAATTTATTCAAAACTGAAAAAGAAGCCAACCTTTCCCAGGCTATATTATTTTTCAAGCTTGGAGTAAATTGTCCTACACTCTAGAAAGAAACTCAATAGCTAAAAATGTAAAGGAATTGCCACATCCACGAGGCTATAGTAACACCTTCAGTTTTCTTCAATATCAGAAGCCTATTTAAGGTTTTAAGAATATAAGACTGCTGTTCCTGTAGCCTGGAAGAAAATATAGAGCTTTGCTCCATCTTGAAGCCGTCATATTTCAATTTGGGAATAAGCAACAGTTATTTCTTACCTATTAAATCATCATAATGTCTGTTATACAGCCCATCATATATCCCTATGGAAACTATATCTGGTAAAATACCTGAAATACACTTACAAACATCATAAATCATTCTAACACATACACAATTGTTTACTACCCTCAAGAAAAAAGCTTTGGAAAACATTTTGGACAATACAAAATTCTCTACAGCGAATATTTAACAAGAGGACCATGATTTGCTCACCTCAGTATGATAGTTCTAGGCTTTATGGAGTTAGAGGTTTGTTTTTAAAAGATTTCTGTCTTTATCACTTTGAAAACTACTGAATTCATATTACCAGTAATTCTGATTCTGATGTAAGAACAATCATTTGGTGTTTTATTGTTGTTGTTTTTTCAGTAGACCACCATATGATGATACTGCAAGCAAAAATAAAACACTTGGACTTATGTTTCTTCAGTAGATGACAATTTATCTAATATCTTTCTCCTCATACTTCTTTGCAAAATCTGGGATGCCACCATATAGGACTAATCTCAATCTAATAGCTACCCTGCAAGTCAAGTTTAGTTAACCTCATCATAAAAAGGCTATTCTACATGCAAAATGTGAACACTCTAGGTCTTAAGACTTTCTCTTTATCTATTATTGAAAGAATAGGATATGATAGAAGAGTATTATTTTGAGCTATTTTGGTAGAGGACCATGAGGTAATGCTGCATGATATTCTGGAAAGCTGTAGATTTCGTAGTTTGCCAAATATCTAAAGATTTTGTTATTTATTTCTATCATAATTCCAGGATCCCATAACAAAAAAAACTTCTTTTTCAATTGCAAATTGGAGTATTTTGGTAGAGGAACACATGGCAATGCTAAATGCAAAATTCTAATTCACTAAACAAATTAGTTTTGGAAAAGAAGATAAAACTTTCTCCTTGATTCCTATATGAAATCCAAAATGAAAAAAATAAGGCTAATTTTTAAAGTAGGGTAATTCCTTGAAGTATTTTGATAGAACGTCATAAGTTGATGATATATACTGAATATCAAAGCTCCAGGCCTTATGATTTAGGAGAAAAAGACTTTCAGAGATATCCTTCTTTATTCCTATACAAAATCAGGGATTGCACAACAAAGGGCTAATTTTTATAGGAGAGAAAGATTTTATGACCCTTATGACCCATCAATCATCTTGTCAAAGTTTCAAGAGAATCAGAAAATAAATATGGAGTTTATCCTGTAAACCAGAATAATTTGAGTGAAAACCCGTATTTTATGACGGATCCGCTCAATTCCTGAAATTCCTCAATTCCTTATGGCACTACAATCATCCTTTGAAATTTTCAAAAGAGCCTGGTCATAATTGTGGACTCTATTGCATAAAAGAGAGTGAATATCTATAAGGCTCTTTTTCTTGTGTTTTCTGATGGATCCATTTCATTTCCAAAAGAAACTTTCATTTAGGCACTACAATCATCCAGTGAAAGCTTATAGACAATCTGATAATAACTTTGGACTTCATTGTGTAAACAAGAATGTTTTTAGTGAAAATCTGGAAGGCACCTTTTTCAGAGTTTCTTATTCCACAATTATTCCATACATCTTTGAAGTGAATCCATTAAAAACTGTGGGCTTAATTGTGTTAACAATTAAGCTTTCAATCAAGTTCTCATAATTCGCCTATTCAAGTGATACTATAATAATATTAGCCCTTTCCGAAAACGTGGTTTACTTCCCTTTGACCGAAAGTCGTTAGAGTGTTTGTTTGTTTGTTTGTTTGAATGGGGTTTTACGCCGCTTTCAACAATCTTTCAGTTATATCGCGGCGGCTGGAGCACCTAACAATGGAATCCTGGTATTTCTCACACCAGTACTACCATCACATCCTTTCCTAGCCTCCAGCTGCTATCCCACATAGGTCTACGAATTTCGACCCATTGGTGAGAGACAAATAGTCGGAAAGGATGAGTGCCGCCGTCGGGGATCGAAGTCGTTAGAGTGACTTCCCTTTGTAGCAAATTTAAAAGTTGAAAAGTCAATGTTTTCGTCAGGTAGAAAGCCGTCATCCTCAGTGGTTCATGGAGTTCTATCAAAATTTGCTACCCGTCGTTAGAGTGACTTCCCTTTGTACGGGTAGCAAATTTTGATAGAACTCCATGAACCACTGAGGATGACGGCTTTCTACCTGACGAAAACATTGACTTTTCAACTTTTAAATTTGCTATTTGAACAAATACTTGCGTGCCAGTAATTCAAAAAGAAAACTGAAAACTAAGGTTTATATAGACCAACAGCCTCATTTCAAATTATACGCAACCAATATTGCATTAAAAATAACCTTGACAGATGCATATTATGTCAAAGTTATTAGAATGAAGTCTTATGTGGAAAGATTATTTATTTTTTTACAAGCCATTTTCCTCAAGATCTTTTCCTTAACATAAGTAATATTTATCTATAACATAGAAAAAGGAATGGATAAAGAATTATACTGCAGAAAAAAAAAAAAGAAAAAAAAAACCTCTCCTATCTGAAACAGGATTATTATCATCATATTAACATGTAAAATCAAATACATGTACTTGAAATACGTTAACCTATAAATATGTTACTGATTTGCCAAATTTTAGACCCGTCTTAAAATCAAAGGTTTTGCAGACGACAATTTAAAGTCAATTCTATCTTAAAAATAATCATTCAGTAGGATAGAAATATTGTGAAAAAGGAAGAAAGGAAGAACTTAAAATTATAGAAACGTAAAAACCAGGGATTGAACAGGAAATTGTTAAGGGGTTGCAAATTAAAACCAATATATATCATTGTGAAGCATGGTCATGTGTCCTATCAGTATGTCATGTGTGTACTTTACTTTGATCATAAGAAGTCATCTCTTTTGTCACATCTGCTGTATTTAAGTTTTCTTGGTAAATAATCCTTGCTAACCCTTTAACCCATTCCCACTTGACAAAATTTTAGACTGGTCCAATGTTAAAGAAGATGCAGACGATAATTTCAAGTTGATGGAATTTTAAATTATTTCACCTTTTTGGATAGAAAACATTGTGGATAATGAAGAAATTGCTTGATACAAGCAATTTCTTCATTTTCCACAATGTTTTCAAAAGCTTTTTTGCTTATGGGCGTAAAAAGGAGGGATTGAGTTGTAATGGGTTAATATTTTCTTGTTTCAGTTTCGTTTAACTTATTTTAGAAACTTGAATGAGAAGTTCATTCTTTTCAAAAATATTTCCATCAAAACTGTATTTATACATTTTTTCTCTTTTATCGAAGATTATTTATTTTGACATAGGTCTAAATTTTATCTCTCATTTGTTTTCGTTTACTTTGATGGATTATGTTATAAATTTCTCTAGAATAACTTTGTGCTCATAAATTTTGAAATAATGTTAAAGAAATAACATGATGTATATTATTCAAAGGGGTATTCAAAAGAAAGTCATCATTAGACTTTGACAACATTTTGTTCAAGTTTAATTTGCAATAATTTCTACATCTCTGCAATGACTTAAGTTTTGTTTTGAACATTCGCTCATGTATAATGGCTCTTACAATGTAAGTCAACCTTTTAACCCCTTACCAGGCAAAATCTTAGACTGGTCTTAAATGAAAGTTGCAGAAGGTGATTAATTTTGGGGATGAAAAGGATTCCTTGCTACTAGCAACTTCTCCTTTTCTCATTATGTTTTCCACAGTTTATGTTCTCTAGTGTGTAGAATAAAGAGATAAGGAGGTAATGGGTAGACCAATTCCCACACAATTGCTGCCTTTTGACACCCTTCAAGAAAAGTGATTTGGAGACATTTTGGATAATGAAGAAATTGTTACAAGGTGGAAGCAATTCCTTCATTGTCCATAATGTTTTCTGCCATAATTGAAGAATTCTTTAATTTAATCAGCTTAAACTTGTCATCTGCATCTCCTTTGAATTTGGACCAGCATATTAATATTTTGTTGTCTGAGAATGGGTTAACCCATTCCCTCACCATTGAAACAAACAATTTCTTCATTTTCTACAATGTTTCCTACCCTATACATGAGATTTTTAAATTCTATCAACTTAAAGTTGTTAACTTCTTTCAATTTGGACCAGTTATATTGTTTTGTAAAGGGTAAGCAAGCATTTATTACACAGGCAATTATTTGGTATCTTACAAAGGTTCATTCACCTCCGAGTGTCATTGCATCATACCTCTAACAAAACGTGTTTGATTTGAGGAAACATTTTGACTTTTTTACTAACATGCGCATTTCAAAGCATTTCAAGACATTAATTACTATATTTCTTTATTTTTCGAAGAAAGCAAAAGATTTGTTATTCAAAACAGATATGGTGTACACAAATGAAATGTGTACTTCAAACGCAGATTTATATGCAATATAAAGGAAAGTATTTCCTAGGACCATTTTTTAACTTCACCAGTATATTATATCTGAAAATGTTATCTGTAACATTAATTTTGACCAGTCTAAAATTGCCTTTTTGGTAATGGGTAAGAGACATGGGACCAATCATTACTGAGGCCTTATTTACTTTATATTCCTTTCAGAGACAAATCACTCTGTGAGGAGATCTTTTGTACATATCTTATTCATTATATATACTCTTTGTCCCTATAAACAAGGCTAACTTTCATCCGAACTCGAGTTTGAAACTCGCCTTTTTTAGCAGCGAGCTTTAGTGATGGTGCCATGTCCATCGTCTGTCATGATAGATTGGCCATCAACTATTTTCCGTCGATAATTAGAGTGTACGGAACAATAAACTTGTTTTTTCTGAATCGATTTAATTACTGCCTTATTATCTGCCATTTCTTTTATCTAAATTTGCTACCCGGAAGTAGAATTGGGACCGTTTTGTAGTTTCACCACATGGGAGAGTATTCAAGCGCAATAACTCTTTCAATGTATTTTCTGAATGAGCTATAGACCTTAACCATTTTCAAAAGAATCGTTTTTTTTTATGAAGCCCCTTTTCCTGTGAAATTTAACAGATCAGGCCCAATTCAAAAAGGACAATCCTTACAATGGTACAATCATTCTGTAAAAGTTTGAATATAAACCGATAAAGACTGATGACTGATGATTATGTTAATGGGGAATTTTAAATGATATTTGGGGCTAGAAAAACATCAAAGGGAAATAGCTCAAATCAAACAATCAACACACAAGTTCTTTTTTCACTGCACTTCTCCTCAATTGAATCTTGTCAACACGAAAGTTTTATTTTGAAAGTAAAAATATTCTTTGAGATTTGCTCTCGACAATATTATATTCAAACATGAGATAAAGTTATGAGGTTCAGGGTTTGAAATTGACTCTAACTCTTATCATGCTGATCCCGGAATATTTCTACTTTGACAATAGCTTTGGCAGGTGTATAGACTAAGATCAGCCTGCACAGACATTTATTCTTATCATAGCCTAAATTAACTGCTTATTGTTGTTGTTTTGAGAGAAATCTTTGAACACAATATTGATCTCATTATGTCAAAGCTTTCAAATGTAGTGAAAAGAGGAAGAATATTCAGCAGGACGAGGGTTTATATTACAAAAGAGGGCCAGAATGGCCCTAAAATCGCTCACCTGACTAATGTAAGATGATTCAAAATTGAAATTGGCCCAATGGTTACTGAGGAGAAGATGTTTAAAGATTTCAAAGTCAAAAACTGCCCTACCCTTCAAAGCCCTTATTTGGTCATCAATCAAAATTCTAGAAAAACTTTTGAAAAGGGTCACTCAAGGAACATTCATACCAAATTTGGTTGAAATTGGCCCAAAAGTTACTGAGGAGAAGATGTTTAAAGATTTCAAAGTCAAAAAAGTGCCTGACCCTGCCACGCCCATATTTGGGCATAAATCAAAATTCCAGGAACAACTTTTGAAAAGGGTCACCCAAGGAACATTCATGCAAAGTTTGGTTGAAATTGACCCAACTGTTACTGAGGATAAGATGTTTAAAGATTTCAAAGTTAGAAAAAACTGCCACGCCCATATTTAGGCATAAATCAAAAAACAACTTTTGAAAAGGGTCACCCAAGGAACATTCATGCCAAGTTTGGTTGAAATTGGCCCAATAGTTACTGAGGAGAAGATTTCTAAGTCAAAAACTGCCACGCCCATATTTGGGCATGAAACGAAATTCAGCCGAACAACTTTTGAAAAGGGTCACCCAAGGAACATTCATACCAAGTTTGGTTGAAATTGGCCCAATGGTTCCTGAGGTGTAGATGTTTAAAGATTTCAAAGTCAAAAACTGCCACGACTGGCCACGCCCATATTTGGGCATAAATCAAAATTCTGCGAACAACTTTTAAAAAGGGTCATCCAAGGAACATTCATGCCAAGTTTGGATGAAATTAGCCCAATGGTTACTGAGGAGAAGATGTTTAAAGATTTCTAAGTCAAAAACTGCCACGCCCATATTTGGGCATAAATCAAAATTCCATGAACAACTTTTGAAAAGGGTCACCCAAGGAACATTCATGCCAAGTTTGGTTGAAATTGGCCCAATGGTTACTGAGGAGAAGATGTTTAAAGATTTCTAAGTCAAAAACTGCCACGCCCTGCCACTCCCATATTTGGGCGTAAATCAAAATTCCACGAACAACTTTTGAAAAGGGTCACCAAAGGAACATTCATGCCAAATTTGGTTGAAATTGGCCCAATGGTTACTGAGAAGAAGATGTTTAAAGATTTCTAAGTCAAAAACTGCCACGCCCTGCCATGCCCATATTTGGGCGTAAATCAAAATTCCACGAACAACTTTTGAGAAGGGTGACCCAAGGAAAATTCATACCAAATTTGGTTGAAATTGGCCCAATGGTTACTGAGGAGAAGATGTTTAAAGATTTCTTAGTTAAAAACTGCCACGCCCATATTTGGGGGTCAATCAAAAATCCGCGAACAACTTTTGAGAAGGGTCACCCAAGGAACATTCCTACCAAGTTTGGTTGAATTCCGCCCAGTGGTTACTGAGGAGAAGATGTTTAAAGAATTGTTGACGACTTCCGACGCACGACGCACAAAAGGTGATACCACAAGAGGGCCGTTGGCCCTGGGGGCGCTCACCTGAGATAAAGGCTCTTTTTCTTTCAACAGTCTAATTTCATGTTAAGGTTAGGATTATGAAACAAGTGGGCCACAATTACATATAAAGACTATGAACCTGGGAATCCAAAAGTCCAAATTCCAAATTCCAAGGCTTTAGTGCCCATTTGAAAGAAGGAAAAAACTTTTTCCATGGGTTATAATTTCAGAAATAAGAAAGAAGTCTGTGAACTTATGCTTCATGCCTATACCCCCCCCCCCCCCCCCCCCCCCCCTGGGTCTGCCCATGGAGACCCGAGGATCATGATTTTAGCTATTTTGTAAGAGGTCAATATACTGATGCTTCATGCAAAATATCAAGGCTCTACGCCTTCTGGGTCAGGAGGAGAAGATTTTTAAAGATTATTCTAAAAATTCACTTTTGTTGCCATGGCAACCAGAGTTTTAAACGGATTTCAATTCTTTTAGCTATTTTTGAAGGGGACCACCTAAGCAACATTTCTGCCAAATTTGGTTCAAATCGGCCCAGTGGTTTGAGAGGAGATGTCATTTAAAAAATCGTTCTTTATTTCTATATAAACCCTAACCCCTTGGGGCTCTGCCCCTGGGGACCCGAGGATCATGATTTAAGCTATTTTGTAAGAGGTCAATATACTGATGCTTCATGCAAAATATCAAGGCTCTACGCCTTCTGGGTCAGGAGGAGAAGATTTTTAAAGATTATTCGAAAAATTCACTTTTGTTGCCATGGCAAGCAGAGTTTTTAACGGATTTCAATTCTTTTAGATATTTTTGAAGGGGACCACCTAAGCAACATCTCTGCCATATTTGGTTCAAATTGGCCCAGTGGTTTGAGCGGAGACGTCATTTAAAAAATCGTTCTTTATTTCTATATAAACCCCACCCCCCTGGGGCTCCGCCCCTGGGGACCCGAGGATCATGATTTTAGCTTTTTTGAAAGAGGTCAATATACTGATGCTTCATGCAAAATATCAAGGCTCTATGCCTTCTGGGTCAGGAGGAGAAGATTTTTAAAGATTATTCTAAAAATTCACTTTTGTTGCCATGGCAACCAGAGTTTTTAACGGATTTCAATTCTTTTAGCTATTTTTGAAGGGGACCACCTAAGCAACATCTCTGCCAAATTCGGTTCAAATCGGCCCAGTGGTTTGAGCGGAGATGTCATTTAAAAAATTGTTCTTTATTTCTATATAAACCCCACCCCCCTGGGGCTCCGCCCCTTGGGACCCGAGGATCATGATTTTAGCTATTTTGAAAGAGGTCAATATACTGATGCTTCATGCAAAATATCAAGGCTCTACGCCTTCTGGGTCAGGAGGAGAAGATTTTTAAAGATTATTTTAAAATTTCTCTTTTGTTGCCATGGTAACCAGAGTTTTAAACGGATTTCAATTCTTTTAGCTATTTTTGAAGGGGACCACCTAAGGAACATTTCTGCCAAATTTGGTTCAAATCGGCCCAGTGGTTTAGGAGGAGATGTCGTTTAAAGAAATTGTTGACGGACGACGCACGACACACGACGCACGACGGACGGACGCCGGACAAAAGACGATCACAATAGCTCACTTGAGCACTACGTGCTCAGGTGAGCTAAAAAAGGCATACATACCAAAATCTAGAGGCGCTTGAGCTGTATCGCTCCACAGGCCTGATTGTACTGATTAAGTAAATGGTATTTTCAAGAATTCGCTATAAACATAATCATTATAATTCACACCAGGTGTGGCAAATAAATCCTGTCAATAAAATCTTTTAATATTTCATATGTTGCATTGTTTTACAAAAGTCAATTCATTTACTGAGTCAGATGAAAAAGGTTTTAACTATGTTTTTTTTTTAAAATCACTGTATACCATAAATGGACATAAGCCGTTACCAAAAAAGCTAAGTTTTCACTCAATCAAAATTAATTGGTGGAATCTAATAAAGGGTCACCAGAGGATCATTCCTGTGATACTTGGTTAAAATCCATCAACTGGTTTCTGAGAAAAAGATTTTAAAAGCTTTCACCAAATCAGCGTTGTCGCTCTAAAACCTCATAACTATAGCTTAATTCAAGCTGTAGTTACGAGGTTTTCCAACGACAACGACGATAAATAGAAATTAGCTCCGCCCATTTAAGCCATGCTTTTCATCCAATAAAAATTCTTTAAATGAATCTGATAAAGGGTCATCTGAGGATCATTCACGTGAAATTTTGTTGAAATCCATCAACTGGTTTCTGAGAAGATTTCCAAAGCTTTCACCATATATGGAAATTAGCCATGCCCATTTAAGCCATGTTTTTCATCCGATCAAAATTCTTTAAAAGAGTCTTAAAATGGGTCACACAAGAATCATTTCTGTGTAATTTACTTGAAATCCATCCAATTGTTTCTGAGGAAAAAGATTTTTAAAGGTTTAACGGAAATTTGCCCTGCCCGTTTAAGCAATGTTTATCGATTATCATCCAATCAAAATTCTTTGAAAGAATCCAATCAAGGGTCACCTAATGATTATTCCCATAAAATTTGGTTGATATCCATCTACTGTTTTCTGACAAGAAGATTTTTGAAGGTTTTACCATATATGGAAATTAGCCCTGCCCATTTATAGCCATAATTTCATTCAATCAAAATTCTTTGAAGGAATCTGATGACCATTCCTGTAAAATTTGGTTGAAATCCATTAACTGGTTTCTGAGCAGATTTTTTGATATTTCACCATATAAGGAAATTAGCCCGGCCCATTAAAGCCATGTTAATTATCAAAATTCTTTAAAGGAATCTGATAAAGGTTCACCCAATGAACATTCCTGTAAAATTTGGTGGAAATCCGTCAACTTTCTTTGAAAGATTCTGATAAAGGGTCAACCAAGAATCATTAATGTGAAATTTGGTTGAATTCTGTTCAGTAATTTCTGAGGAGAAGATTTTTAAAGTAAAAGTTTACAGACTGAAGGACAGACAGATGAAAGACGGACACAATGCCATGGCAATAGCTCGCTGGCTTTCAGCCAGTGGAGCTAAGAAACGTTGTATCTTAAATAGTAATGAGGTGATTGTTTAATTTCAGGCTGCCAAAAACAGAAAACTCTAGATAACAAGTTATAAAGTTCCTTTTTTGTGCAGAACATTTTTCAATAGATAAGTAAATGAAGTGCAAAATGCAGAGAGCTATTTACAGGCAGGATAGATATTCAATTTCATGAAACTTTGGAAATAATTAAAGAAGCTGTTAATGAAAATGAAAATTTTATCATGAACCCCATTTTGTGTGACAAGATTCAAAACCTGAGTATTTTTTTAAATACATTGTGTAGAAATCACTTCAGACAGATTGATGAACTGTCAGGTACACAGTGAGGCGACTTTAAGGAAAATAAAAAGAAAAGGTTATAAAACAACTTACTTCTGTTGTTTTCAATTAAAAAGGCATCTTTGGTAAATCCGACCATAGGTTGATGTGTGACTGTAGGCTCAGTTAGGCCAACATCAAGAGAGCTAGAATGAAAAAGAACTGTTGCAAACTAGACAAATACCCCCATCAGCATTTTGTCAAAGTTGAAGAGCTATAAGAGGACAATGTTTATTTGTGACCCTAAGCTTTGATTTTAGACAAAACAATAATAATGCTATGTATCAGGGTCTTGAATCTGAAGGCTTTTGACAGAAAGGTTTTCCAACTAAGTTAGATGTGATCTTGACCTATGTGATCCAAAGCAAAGGGGTACATTCAAATGGTCCTAGGTCAAATGGTATTTTTTACAACAAGAGGACCATGATGGTCCTAAATCGCTCACTTGAGGCATCTCCAAATTACAGTATTTTTTAGTATAAAAAAAGACACAACTTGAGCAAAATAAATAAAACAAATTTAAGATTTTGGGCTTTGTAAAAAACAATCCAGTAATGCTTTACAATAAGAATGAATTCCTTTGGCTTTATAGTTTAATCCATTACCAAACTATCCAAGAATTTGTCACCCTCAGGGAAAATAGGTTTGAAAAAACATAGTGAGAAAGGGAGTGACAAGCAATTTATCCATTTCTCACAGTGAAGTTCTTTGTATTTAGATTTCAAACAAACTCTAATTACTGTCTGATACTTCAATGGGTGTAATTTTAGCAACCTTGGTAGAGAACAATCTGGATGTACCATAAATCAAAATATGAATGCATTACAACTTATACATGAGGAGTGGAAGATATTTGAACATGCTCCTATTGAGCGTTTTTCATATCTTTGGATGCCTTGGGAAGGGCCATGTTTGTCAAAAGGATATAAACATGGTAGATAACAATAATGCTATACTATGGTTTTAATGTAAATACTCCAGAACCTATAATTAAGAAGAAGAATTCTTTCAATGCGATTTATGCAATTTTCGACTCCAGGAGTAGAGACATTTTTTTTATCCTTAGAGCATATTTTCCTGTTACATAGTACAAAATTATTTAGTCATGATACATACCAATTATGTATGCCCATCACCTTATATTTCAGAAGGAGAAGACTTTTGATGTTGCTCTAACTGGGTGTTTTCCAAAATTTTTGGGGCAGTGCCATGTTTTATCCAAGGGCTAAGATTTTAGCTAACATGGTACTGTGGTAGAGAACCATCTGGTTATGCTGTATACAAAATATGAGTTCCTTAGACTTTGTAGATTGGGAGGAAAAGCTTATTGAACATGGTCTAAATGAGCATTTTTAAACAAACTTTGGACACCCAGGGATGGTGGTTTATTAACCTACAGGTATAATTTAATCAAAACTGATAGATAACAGCCAGGCTATGCTACACTCAAAATATAAATGCCCTCCTCCTTAAAATGAAGAATTTTTTTTTAGCATACTCGAATTTTGCCTTTTCCCCAATTTTGGACCCCTAGTGCAGGGCAGTTTTTGACCCGAGGAAGACAACTTTTAGTGATATAGTACAAAACCATCTAGTTATGCTTCATACCAAATAAGAATATCCTAGACCTAATAGTTTAAGAGGAGGAGTCTTTTGAAATTGCTCTAATCAAGCATTTTTCCAAACTTCGGACCTCACGGGCGGGGCCATTTTTGACCCCAGAGATAAATTATTTAAAAACTTGGTAGAGAACCATATGATGAAGCTATATATAAAATATAAATGACTTTGGCCTTGTAGTCTGTGGAAAAAAAGACAACAAAGATTTTCTAAAATTTCCCATTTTCATATGCCCACAGTTACAAGAGTTTTTCACAGAATTAAATTCTTTTAACAACTTTTGAAGAGCTTCACCCAAGGAACACTCCTGCAAAGTTTAAGCTTGATTGGCCTACTGGTTTAGGAGGAGAAGATTTTCAAAGATTTTTAAAGATTTACTTAATATTCCCATTTTCAAATGCCGCAGCAACCAGAGTTTTTGACGGAATTAAATTCTTTTAACAACTTTTGTAGAACTTCACCCAAGGAACATTCCTTCAAAGTCTCAGCTTGATTGGCCTACTGGTTTAGGAGGAGAAGATTTTTAAAGAAATTGTGGACGGACAGACGGACGGATGGATGGACAGACGGACAGACAGACGGACAGACGATCACAATAGCTCACCTCGCACTTTGTGCTCAGGTGAGCTAAAAAATGAAAGGTCCACTGGCAGAAAAAGAAAGACCAAACATGGTGAAACTAGTATACCACCCTCTACTTAATACACTGGACTTGAGTCAAATATAAGATGTACCAAATTAGACAATCTTGGAAAAACTAAATCTATCAACCCTTGTCTGTATGCATGCACTTTGTGAAGACTGAATGTAGATGAAACTTAGTTATCAGACAGATTTTCTAAATGCAGAATGTCCCTACACCTTATTGAACAGTATCATTCCTGAATATATTGCACTAGATCTTATCTTTTTATAAACAATCAACCAACTTGTCTTTTCCAAAAGCCAGCAGAACCATTTTGTTTTGGTTCCTATTATTACAGGACTCTTCTCAATCATACAAGGTCTTCAAAATCTATTTTCATTATTAAACATTTAAGCCCTGAACAATTTACTGTGTAAAGACTATGTAAAGACTAAATCAAATGGTGAGAAGGAAAAGCATTAATTGTTTATTAAAAGCATTTTCTTCTTTTCCAAAAAAGGTATCTCCAATAAGATATCTTATCAAAGAGCTACTGCCAGTCTTTCCTTACCAAGGACATTTGAGCACCTGATTTGCTCAACCAGCCTGGATCTAAATGGATCACACTGTCAATCAACAAATCAATTGACCAATCATATCAATTGTTTAGAACAGAAGTGAACTTTGAACTCTGACATCGGTCAATATTTACATTAAGTACTTTTGTTGGTTTGGCGAATTAAATGTCATAACTACAGTTTTTCAAGCAGTAGTTATAACATTTAGATTGCCAACCAACCACTTTATCTTTTTGCAACATGTTACTGGTAAATTTTTTGCAAAAAACATCATTTCATATCCAAGTCCAATTTCTTGTGAGATGCATTGGGCATGGCATCATAAGGCTATTTCTTAAAGCAAGAAAAGCAACTCATTGTCAAGAAAGGTTACTTCTCTTGTACTAGCTAGTATGTAAACAAGTTACTAAGAAGTAAATACCTCTCTTTAATCTATCTAGCCAAACTGAGACAAACTAAGTCAAGGATTTTAACCATCAAAAATGTTTAAGGAATCTAATCACCAGAGGAACATTCATGTATGATTTGGTTGAAATTTGAAACTTTATAAGGAGAAGATTTGAAAATTTTCTACTGTATGTGGAATTAACATCCAACAATTAAAGCCATGATTTCCAAATAATACCGAGTTCCCAAAAGGAAAGTAGTTGCACACAGTAACACTTTTTGAAACCCCCCAGGAAAAGTAATTGGGAAAACATTGTGTAAAATGAAGAAATTTCTTGTTACAAGCAATTTCTTCATTTTACACAATGTTTTCTATTTAGAGACTTGAAACTGGGAAAAAGCCCGATCCATAAAGCCATGCCTTTAATCCTAACAAAATTTGAATTTGATGGAATCTAATTCAGGATAATCCATGGATTACTCATGTAATTTTTGTAGAAACAAGATGCTATCATATCCCCTCCACACTCACGAACAGCTGCTTGTCACACAAAAATTTTTGTTACTGGAAGTCCCTTTTCAGAATTATTCATCAAATGGTCATAAATCTAAGACAAGAAGACCATGATGGTCCTAGATTGCTCACCTGAACTTTCTGCTGTTAAAAAAATGCAACTAGAGACAAATAGCTATAATCAGTTTCATGAAGATTGAGGCAAAACTGTGACTTCTATATTGTAAACAAAGAAATTGTCATTATGATCCTGTTTCCTGTGTTATCCTATAGAGCCTTCTCATAATCTATAAGGTTCATCTTTATGACCTAGCAAGTATCCTGACCAAGTTACATGACGATTGAGCCAAATTGATGTACTCTGGAGGATTAAAAAAGAAATTGTCATTAAGGTCCCTTTTCCTGTGTTTTCCAAAAGTACCTTCCTATAATCAATAGGCTTCATCCGTGTGACGAAACAATTATTCTGGCCAATTTTCATGAAAATTGAGCCAAAATTGTGATCTCTAGAGTGTAAACGAAGAAATTGTCATTAAGGCCCCTTTTCCTGTGTTTTCCAAAATAACCTTCCCATAATCAATAAGGTTCATCCTAATGCCCTATTAAGTATTCTGGCCTAGTTTCATGATGATTGAGCCTAAATTGTGGCCTCTCTACTGTAAACAAAGAAATTGTCATTAAGGCCCCTTTTCCTGTGTTTTTTTTATAGAACCTTTCCATAATCAATAGGCTTCATCTTTATGACCTAACAATTATTCTGACCAAGTTTCATGAAGATTGAGACTAAATTGTGGCCTCACGACTGTAAACAAAGAAATTATCCTTAAGGCCCCTTTTCCTGTGTTATCCAATAGAATCCTCGAATAATTGATAGGGTTCATCCTCATGATCAAACAAGGTGCCAAACTGTCACAAGATACGCCCGTCACACTGCTTAATATTAGCTGGGGGTTTGAATAGAACTGAGGTTATTTTGAATGAATATTTTTTGTCAAACAAAGTATGAAAAACAACAAAGGACAATAACTCAAAATATACGCTAGGTAGAGTTATGGTTCTTGTACACTGCACTCCCACTTGGTGAGCTCTATCCATCCATGAAATTTCATGATTCTAGCTATTATACTTTTAGAGATATACTCCGGACAAGATTCAAGTATGAAAAACAACAAAGGGAAATAACTCAAAAAAATAGGCTAGGTAGAGTTATGGTTCTTGTACACTGCACTCCCACTTGGTGAGCTCTATCCATCCATGAAATTTCATGATTCTAGCTATTATACTTTTAGAGGTATACTCCGGACAAGATTCAAGTATGAAAAATAACAAAGGGCAATAACTCAAAAAATAGGCTAGGTAGAGTTATGGTTCTTGTTCACTGCACTCCCAGTTTGTGAGCTCTATCCATCCATGAAATTTCATGATTCTAGCTATTATACTTTTAGAGATATACTCCGGACAAGATTCGAGTATGAAAAACAACAAAGGGCAATAACTCAAAAAATAGGCCAGGGAGAGTTATGGTTCTTGTGCACTGCACTCCCCCTTGTTGAGATCTATACACCCTTGAAATTTCATGATTCTAGCCATTATATACTTTTAGAGATATACTCCGGACAAGATTCAAGTATGAAAAACAACAAAGGGCAATAACTCAAAAAATAGGCCAGGTAGAGTAATGGTTCTTGTGCACTGCACTCCCACTTGGTGAGATCTATACACTCATGAAGTTTCATGATCCTAGCTATAATACTTTTAGAGATATACTCCGGACAAGATTCAAGTATGAAAGACAACAAAGGGCAATAACTCAAAAAATAGGCTAGGTAGAGTTATGGTTCTTGTGCACTGCACTCCCCCTTGGTGAGATCTATACACCCATGAAATTTCATGATCCTAGCTATTATACTTATAGAGATATCCTCCGGACAAGATTCAAGTATGAAAAACAACAAAGGGCAATAACTCAAAAAAAGGGCAGGTAGAGTTATGGTTCTTGTGCACTGCACTCCCCCTTGGTGAGATCTATACACCCATGAAGTTTCATGATCCTAGCTATAATACTTTTAGAGATATACTCCGGACAAGATTCAAGTATGAAAAACAACAAAGGGCAATAACTCAAAAAATAGGCCAGGTAGAGTTATGGTTCTTGTGCACTGCACTCCCCCTTGGTGAGATCTATACACCCATGAAGTTTCATGATTCTAGCTATTATACTTTTAGAGATATACTCCGGACAAGATTCAAGTATGAAAAACAAGAAAGGGCAATAACTCAAAAAATAGGCCAGGTAGAGTTCTGGTTCTTGCGCACTGCACTCCCCCTTGGTGAGATCTATACACCAATGAAGTTTCATGATCCTAGCTATAATACTTCTAGAGATATACTCCGGACAAGATTCAAGTATGAAAGACAACGAAGGGCAATAACTCAAAAAATAGGCCAGGTAGAGTTATGGTTATTTCGCACTGCACTCCGTATTGATAAGAAGAATATAACTGCCAAGTTTAAAGTCAATCGGACCTAGGATGACAGAGTTATGCTCCGGACAAAGAAGTGGACACTTCCAGGACGCCCGGACAACCGGACGCCCGGACACCACGGTTGATCCCATAATACGTCCCGTCTTCGACGGGCGTAAAACAATTATTCTGACCAAGTTTCATGAAGACTAAGCCAAAATTGTGGCATCTAGAGTGTAAACAAAGAAATTATCATTTAGGACCTTTTTCCTGTGTTTTCAAATTTGAATTGGGTTTTTACGCCACTTTCAACAATCTTTCAGTTATATCGCTGGAGCACCTAACAATGGAATCCTGGTATTTCTCACACCAGTACTACCATTACATCCTTTCCTAGCCTCCAGCTGCTATCCCACATAGGTCTACGATTATCAACCTATGTGGGATAGCAGCTGGAGGCTAGGAAAGGTTTTTAAAAAGATCCTTCTAATAATCAATAGGGTTCATCTCTATGACCTAATAATTATTCTGGCAAAGTTTAACCCAATCCAACACAATAAGATTTTAGACCAGTCCAAATTCAAAGAAGCTGCAGACAACAATTTCAAGTTGATGTCATCTTTAAAATCTTTGTCTTTTGGGGTAGAAAACATTGTGGATAATGAAGAAATTGCTTGTCACTAGCAATTTCTTCATTTTCCACATTGTTTTCCAAAGCTTTTTTCCTTAGGGGCGTCTAAAGGCGTCACTTAGTGGGAATGGGTTAATGAAGATAGAGCCATATTTGTGGCCTCTAGAGTGTAAACAAAGAAATTGACATTAAGGCCCCTTTCCTGTGTTTTCGTATAGAACCTTTCCATAATCAATAGGCTTCATCCTTATGACCTAACAATTATTCTGACCATGTTTCATGAAGATTGGGTCAAAACTGTGGCCTCTAGAGTGTAAACACTTCAATTGTTGACACAGCACGACGGATGACAGACATTCAACGTTCACAAAAGCTCATCATGGGCACTTTGTGCTCAGGTGAGCCGAAAAGTAAATGGGTGTAACCCAATGAGTGCACATCTTTTGTTATATACTTAAAGAGCACATGTGAAATTCAAATCAAATCAATTTCATAGTTAAGTATAAAATGAGTGGACAAGTTTATAATCTCCAAGAACACGATAATCCTAAATCACTCATCTGAGCATCAATCTCAACCATGGCAGTAAGAAACAGGTTATGAATTCATGTCTATTTTGGTCAGACATGGGTTATGCTCTCTGAACAAGTGCTTGTTACAAATGATTTCTTGTCTGCTTTGAGTTTTAGTTAGCAGTTTATTAGATTATTCATAAACTATAGGTAATTTTGGGCAAAAAACTATATGCGATCCACAATATGAATCTGAATAATCCTTGATGTGTTAAGTGCAGAATGTATGGTCTTTAGCATTTGATCTTATAACTAGAATACAAAAAAGAGCTTCAGTGGACAGCAACGCTTGACTATTGGAAAGAAACAGCAATTCAATGTCAACATTGAGCATAATTCCACTAAATGAATGCCAAAATAGTGAGTACTTGTTAAATCTTGACTCTGAACACATATCTAAAAGTTTCAAAGAACTACCTGAAGAAGAAAGTATGTGTACGTGAAAAATCATGCACTTACAATTCTAAGCCGAAGATGGTCAACAAGAGGGTCATGGTGGTCCTTAATTTCTTACCTGAGTCATCTGCTAATTGAAGTACTTTTTTGTGTACAAGAGGACCAAATAATGAAAATTTCTGCTAAATTTAATTTAATTTGGCCTATTAGTTTGGGAGGATAAGTCCTTTAAAAATCCTTCTTTATTTTCATGTAAACCTCACCCCCCAACCCATTCTCCCCGGTGCTCTGTCCCTGGCTATTTTGAAAGAAATCAATATACTGATGTTTCATGCAAAGTATCAAGGCTATATGCCTTGTGGTTCAAGAGGAGAAGATTATTAAAAATAATTTCAAAATTTCATTTTTGTTTGCCTGGCATCCAGAATTTTAAAAGGAGTTCAACTCTTTTAGCCATTTTAAAGGGGACCACCTAAGGAACATTTCTGCGAAATTTCATTCGAATTGGAGATTTTGCTTTAAAACATTGTTTATTTCAATATAAACCCCACTCCCCTGTAGACCCGAGGATCATGATTTTAGATAATTTGAAAGAGGTCAATAAACTGATGTTTCATGCAAAATATCAAGGCTCTACACCTTATGGGTTAAGAGAAGATTTTTAATGACTATATTAGAATTTCACTTTTGTTGCCATGGAAAACAGAGTTTTAAACAGATTTCAATTCTTTACGCTATTTTTATACAGGGCCACCTAAGGAACACCTCTGCAAAATTTTATTCAATTTGGCCCAAAGGTTTGAGAGGAAATGTTTAACCCATTCCCACAAAATGAGGCTTTTTAAACGCCCCCTCAGTATAAAAGCTTTAGAAAACATTGTGAACAATGAAGAAATTGCTTGTTACAAGAAATTTCTTCATTATCCACAATGTTTTCAACACCAAAAGACAAAGATTTTAAAAATTTCAACTACTTAGTATTGTCATCTACAACTTCTTTGACTTTGGACTCGTCTGAAATTTTACCATGAGGTAATGGGTTGAAAATAATTATTTTTTCTGTATAAACCCCAAACCCCTTGGGGCAACACCCCTGGGGACCTAAAGATCATGATATTAGTTATTTTAAAATAGATCATTATACTGATGTTTTATTTGAAAAATTAAGGCTCTACACCTTCTGAGTTAGGAGGAGAAGATTTTGAAAGATAATTTTAAAATGTCAAATTTTTGTCATGGCAACCAGTGTTTTAAAAGAATCTCAATTCTTTTAGCTATTTTTAACAGGGCCACCTATGAATCATTGCTTCCAAATTTGGTTCAAAATGGCCAAATGGTTTGGGAGAAGATATTGTTTGAAAATCCTTCTTTATTTCTATATAAACCCCATCCCCTGAGGATCTGCCCCTGGGAACCCGAGGATCATGATTTTAGCTATTTGAAAGAGGCTAATAAACTGATGTTCACGCAAAATATCAAGGCTCTACACCCTCTGGGTCAAGATTTTTAAAGAATTTTTTACCATGGCAACCAGAATTTTCACTGGATTCTTAATTCTTTTAGCTATTTTTTTTTAGGGGACCACCTAAAGAACTTTTCTGCCAAATTTGGATCAAATTGGCCCATAGGAGATGTTGTTTAAAGATTATTGTTGACAGAGGACGCATGACAAAAGTTGATCATTATAGCTCACTAGAGCACTTCGTTCTCAACTAACAAAACAACCCAATTAGAGCCAAATAAATTGACTTAGTCCAAAATCATTGAGTTATGCTACAAATTAAGTATAAATGGCTTAGGCTTCAAAGTTTAATACATTACCTAAAAATCCTGCATTTCAGTAACCTCAAGCAAAAAACATTTGGAAAACATTGTGAGAAAAAGAGAACTTGTTTGTTACAAGAAATTTCTTTGTTTCCCACAATGTTTTCTATGCTAAAAGCTACTAATATCTTAACCAATTCAAACACAAGAAAATTTCAGACTTGTCCAAATTCAAAGAAGCTGCAGACAAGAATTTAAAGTAGATGGAATTTTGAATTTTTTCATCTTTTTGGATAAAAAACATTGTGGATTATTTAGAAATTCATTATTTTCCACAATGTTTGCTGATGCTTTTTTATTGAGGGGCATAAAAAGGCGGGATTGAGTTTAAATGGGTTAATTTCAATCCCATTTGAATTGCCATCTGCAACTTCTCAAATTCTGCATATGGTAATGTGTAAAGAGAAGAAGACATCTAAAGTGCATTTATTGAGCATTTTTTCAAAGATTTGGACCTCATTGGCAGAGTTACATGGGTATAATTTTAGCAGTCATGTTAAAGAACCTCTATACCAAATATTAATAAATTACACCTTATACCTTTGGCAAGTATCTTCTTTTACCCTAGGGGGCATAATTTCAAGTAACATACTTCGAAACAACCTAGTCATGCAACAGAGTATATATGAATGTCTTAGGCCTTGTTTTTTAGGAGGAGAAGACTTCTGAACTTGCTCTAATTGAGCAGTTTCCAAAAATTGTGACCTAAGGGATATAGTTTTTGGAAATCTTAGTATAGAACCATGTGTTTATGCTATAGATTATAATATAACTACCCATATGGCCCTGTAGTTTCTAATTTGTTTGTTTGAATTGGGCTTAATGCCACTTTCAACAGCATTTCAGTCATATCATGGTGGCTGGAGCACCTAAAAATGGATTTCTGGTATTTCTCATACCAGTACTAACACTACATCCTTTCTGAGCCACCAGCTGCTAACCCAAATAGGTTTACCATTATCCACCCATTGGTGGGAGACAAATGTTCGACAGGATATTTGCCCTGATGGGGGATCAAACCCATAACCTCAAAAATGAGAGTCTGACGTGCTACCAACTGCCCTATGGCTGCAGCCTGTAGTTTCCCAAACAAAGCTTTCCAATAATTTACTAAAAATTCCCATTTTCAAATGCAACTGTAACAAAGGGTTTTCACTCTTCATGCTCTGGTAAGCCAAAAACTACACATGATTATTTGCTGACAGATTAACATAATGGTCACAGAGGTGTGCCTATTGTTTCAGAGAAATAACATATGTTGGAACAGAGATTTAAACAAGAGTCCCATAGGGCCGTATTGGTCACCTGAGTCTAAAGAGCACAAAAACAAATAAGAGTCCACCAGATTAAGCTACATACTAAATATCAAAGCTCTAAGCCTTTTAGTTTGGGAAAAGAAGAGTTTTAAATTTTCATTATATAAGCTGTATGTAAAATTCGTGACATCCGGGAATGGGCTAATTATAACCCTAGGGTCATAATTCATACCATATTGATAGAGATCCACCAGATGATGCTACATACCAAATATCAAAGCTCTAGGCCTATCTGTTTGAGAGAAGATTTTCAAAGTTCTATAAGCCTATGTTAAATTTGTGACATCCGGGAATGGGCTAATTTTAATCCTGAGGCAATAACTTTTACAATCTTGATAGAGGTCCACAAGACAATGCTGTATACCAAACATCAAAATTCTAGGCCCTAGTATTTTGGAGAAGAAGATTTTTACAAATTTCACTCTATAAGCCAATGTTATATTTGTGACATCTTGGATTGGGCTAATTTCAATCCTGAGGCAATAATTTTTACAATCTTGATAGAGGTCCACCAGAGGATGCTGTATACCAAATATCAAAGTACTAGGCCCTCCTGTTTTTAGGAAGAAGATTTTTACAAATTTTACTTGTGAAACTTGTGACGTCTGGGAATGGGCTAATTCTGTCTCTTGGGCCATGATTAATACAATCTTGATAGAAATTGACCAGATGATACTTCATACCAAATATAAAAGCTCTCTTGTTTTGGAGAAGAAGATTTTTGAAATTTTCACTATGTGAGCCTTTGTTAAACTTGTGATGTCCGGAAACGGGCTAATATTGACCCTGGGGTTATAATCTATACAATATTGATAGAGATCCACTAGATGATGCCACATACCAAATATCAGAGATGTAGGTCTTTTGTTTTGGTAGAAAAAGATTTTCAAAGTTGTCACTATGTAAGCTTATGTACCCCACCCACCTTTGCCCCCCACCCTAGCACGGGCATTCCTTGAGATAATTCCATGACGTGCCTTCCCATAAGGATGCTTCCTGCCAAGTTTGGTTGAAATCCATCGAAGGGTTCTTAAAATGAAGTCGAAAATGTAAAAAGTTAACGCACGACGACAGACAAAAGACAATCGCAGTAGGTCACCATGACCTTTGGTCCGGTGACCTAAAAAGTTTAACCAAGAATTTTTAAGTCAAAAAGGGGTCAACATCCTGCTAAAATGAGTGTTAGAGTAAACCTTTGACTAGGGGTTGATATGATGGTCACAAGGGCCTGTACAAAGCTGGAAATAGACATATGAGAATTGCATGTAAACCTTTAACCAAGAATTTCTCTACATGAATGTAAGAGTAACGAATCTTTGCCTTGGGAATGAAATTACGGTCACAAAGGCATGTGCAAAGTTTCAAAACATTAGCTTTAGTAGAAACAAAGATATAAGCTTTGTACGTAAAACTGTAACCTTTGCCTTGGGAATGAAATTATGGTCACAAAGGCATGTCCAAAGTTTCAAAACATTAGCATTAGTAGAAACAAAGATATAAGCTTTGTATGTAAAACTGTAACCAATAATATCAAAGATGATTCATAGTCAAATTCTATAAAAATGGATGTCTGAGTAACAAATCTTTGCCTAGGAGATCATATGAAGGTCACAAAAGAAAGTGCATAGTTTCAGATCAATAGCATACATGGGAACAGAGGTATATTAGAGATATGGCAGTTGCACATTTTCATTCAACCAAGAATTGCTATATTGAGAAAGGTTCCAATTCCACAAAAATTAATGTTATAGTAACAAATCTTTGCCTATGGGAGTGGCCCTTCAGGGCCTGAGACGCTCTACTGGTTATAAAGTTTTCTGTTAAAGAAATCTGATTTTTAAGGAAGTTTAAATTAAATTGCTGAAAGAAGAATGCATAACAAAAATAACAAATTGGACTTTATGCCCTTTATTATTTTGAGCAACAATCCTTAAGGCCCATTTTCCCATTTTTCATGACAGATCCACTTCATTTCCAAAAGGAAGTTCTCTTATGACCCTACAATCATACTGTGAAATTTTCATCAGAATCTGATAGTAATTGTGAATTTTATCTTGTTCACAGGATTTTGAGTATAATTCCAAAGGCCCCTTTTCCTGTGTTTTCTGTGGATCAATCTCATTTCCGAAAGAAACTTGCTTTACAACCATAAACAAGGTGCCAAACTGTCACAAGATACGCCCGTCACACTGCTTAATATTAGCTGGGGGTTTAAATAGAACTGAGGTTATTTTGAATGAATATTTTTTGTCAAACAAAGTATGAAAAACAACAAAGGACAAGAACTCAAAATATAAGCTAGGTAGAGTTATGGTTCTTGTGCACTGCACTCCAACTTGGTCAGCTCTATCCATCCATGAAATTTCATGATTCTAGCTATTATACTCTTAGAGATATACTCCGGACAAGATTCAAAGGGCAATAACTCAAAAAATAGGCTAGGTAGAGTTATGGTTCTTGTACACTGCACTCCCACTTGGTGAGCTCTATCCATCCATGAAATTTCATGATTCTTGCTATTATATTTTTAGAGATATACTCCGGACAAGATTCAAGTATGAAAAACAACAAAGGGCAATAACTCAAAAAATATGCTAGGTAGAGTTATGGTTCTTGTGCACTGCACTCCCCCACGGTGAAATCTATACACCCATGAAATTTCATGATTCTAGCTATTATACTTTTAGAGATATACTCCGGACAAGATTCAAGTATGAAAAACAACAAAGGGCAATAACTCAAAAAATAGGCCAGGTTGAGTTATGGTTCTTGTGTACTGCACTCCCCCTTGGTGAGATCTATACACCCATGAAATTTCATGATTCTAGCTATTATACTTTTAGAGATATACTCCGGACAAGATTCAAGTATGAAAAAAAACAAAGGGCAATAACTCAAGAAATAGGCTAGGTAGAGTTATGGTTCTTGTATACTGCACTCCAAGTTGATGAGCTCTATCCATCCATGACATTTCATGATTCTAGCTATTATACTTTTAGAGATATACTCCGGACAAGATTCAAGTATGAAAAACAGCAAAGGGCAATAACTCAAAAAATAGGCTAGGTAGAGTTTTGGTTCTTGTGCACTGCACTCCCCCACGGTGAAATCTATACACCCTTGAAATTTCATGATTCTAGCTATAATACTTTTAGAGATATACTCCGGACAAGATTCAAGTATGAAAAACAACAAAGGGCAATAACTCAAGAAATAGGCTAGGTAGAGTTATGGTTCTTGTGCACTGCACTCCCACTTAGTGAGATCTATACACCCATGAAATTTCATGATTCTTGCTATTATATTTTTAGAGATATACTCCGGACAAGATTCAAGTATGAAAAACAACAAAGGGCAATAACTCAAAAAATAGGCTAGGTAGAGTTATGGTTCTTGTATACTGCACTCACAGTTGATGAGTTCTATCCATCCATGAAATTTCATGATTCTAGCTATTATACTTTTAGAGATATACTCCTGACAAGATTCAAGTATGAAAAACAACAAAGGGCAATAACTCAAAAAATAGGCCAGGTAGAGTTATGGTTCTTGTGCACTGCACTCCCCCTTGGTTGGATCTATACACCCATGAAATTTCATGATCCTAGCTATTATACTTTTAGAGATATACTCCAGACAAAATTCAAGTATGAAAAAAAGCAAAGGGCAATAACTCAAAAAATAGGCTAGGTAGAGTTATGGTTCTTGTGCACTGCACTCCCCCTAGGCGAGATCTATACATCCATGAAATTTCATGATTCTAGCTATTATACTTTTAGAGATATACTCCGGACAAGATTCAAGTATGCAAAAACAACAAAGGGCAATAACTCAAAATATAGGCTAGGTAGAGTTATGGTTCTTGTGCACTGCCCTCCCCCTTGGTGAGATCTATACACCCATGAAGTTTCATGATCCTAGCTATAATACTTTTAGAGATATACTCCGGACAAGATTCAAGTATGAAAAACAACAAAGGGCAATAACTCAAAAAATAGGCCAGGTAGAGTTATGGTTATTGCGCACTGCACTCCGTATCGATATGAAGAATATAACTGCCAAGTTTAAAGTCAATCGGACTTAGGATGACAGAGTTATGATCCGGACAAAGAAGTGGACACCGCCGGACGCCCGGACGCCAGGACAACCGGACGCACGGACACCACGGGTGATCCCATAATATGTCCCGTCTTCGACGGGCGTATAAAAAGTCCTCTGTGAAATCTTAAAGACAATCAGATAATAATGTGAGATTCATCACATACACAAGAATGTTTTGAATGATAATCTGTAAGGCCCCTTTTCCTGTGTTTCGAATGCCACAATTATTCCTTGCCTCTTTGAAGAGAATCCGATTAGAAATGTGGACAGTATTGTTTCTTCCCGTGATGGCCGCAATCATAGAGCAGTTGGTAGCGTGTCGGACTGTCAATCTAGAGGTCCTGGATTTGATCCCCTATAGCACTCATCCTTTCCGACTATTTGTCTCTACCCAATGGGTTGATAATCGTAGACCTATTTGGGATAGCAGCTGGAGGCTAGGAAAGGAGGAAATGGTAGTACTGTTGTGAGAAATACCAGGATTCCATTGTTAGGTGCTCCAGCTACCGCGATATAACTGAAAATTGTTGAAAGCGGCGTCAAACCCCATTCAAACAAACAAACATCCTGTGATACTTTATTGTTTGTTTAATCATTCTGTGAGAGTTTATAGTGAATCCGATGAAATATGGGGACTTCACAATGTTAAGTAGAATATTTACAACAAGAGGCCCATGAGGGCCTGAGACGCTCTACTGGTTATCAAGTTTTCCCTTAAAGAAATCTGATATTTAAGGAAGTTAATTGCTCAAGGAAGAATGCATAAAGAAAACAAGAGGACCATCATGGTCCTAAATCGCTCCCCTGAGTATGATGGTTCATGGCTTTATGATACAAACAAAATGGCAAAGCCCTCTGTCTAATTATTTTGGAGAAGTTGTTTACAGATTTCTCTTTTAATCCTAGGTATATTGATGATCCCACTTTATAGCACTAATTTCCTGAATATGGTAATGCTTTGAAGTATAGACATCAATTCATACCAAGTATATAAGCTGTAAGCCTAATGCTTTAGGAGAAGAAGGTTTTCAAAGATATCATTATTCATTCCTAAGTAAAATCAGGGATTGCACAGAAAAAGGCTAATTTTTTAATCAATTTGGAAGAGGGTCAATGGCTTAAGATATGTACCAAATATCAAAGCTCTAGGCTTTATGGTTTAGGAGAAGAAGATTTTCAAAGATTTCCATCTTTATTTCTATGTAAGATCAGGAATCACAAAGAAAAGGGCTAAGATTCAGAATACTGTAATTCTTTGAAGTATTTTGGTAGAGGGTCAATAGATGAAGATGTGTACCATATATCAAAGCTCTAGGCCTTATGGTTTGGGAGAAGAAGATTTTTAAAAATTTCCTTCTTTATTTCTATGTAAAATCAGGGATCACAAAGAAAAGGGCTAAGATTCAGAATACGGTAATTCTTTGAAGTATTTTGGTAGAGGGTCAATAGATGAAGATGTGCACCATATATCAAAGCTCTAGGCCTTATGGTTTGGGAGAAGAAGATTTTTAAAGATTTCCTTCTTAATTTCTTTGTAAAATCAGGGATCGCCAAGAAGAGGGCTAATTTTCAGAGTATGATAATTCTTTGAAGTATTTTGGTAGAGGGTCAATATATGATGAAATGTACCATATATCAAAGCTCTAGGCATTATGGCTTGGGAGAAGAAGTTTTTCATAGATTACCTTCTTTATTTCTATGTAAAATCAGGGATCACAAAGAAAAGGGCTAAGATTCAGAATATGGTAATTCTTTGAAGTATTTTGGTAGAGGGTCAATAGGTGATGATGTATACCATATATCAAAGCTCTAGGCCTTATGGTTTGGGAGAAGAAGATTTTTAAAGATTTCCTTCTTTATTTCTATGTAAAATCAGGGATCGCCCAGAAAAGGGCTAATTTTCAGAATACGGTAATTCTTTGAACATTTTGGTAGAGGGTCAATAGATGAAGATGTGTACCATATATCAAAGCTCTAGGCCTTATGGTTTGGGAGAAGAAGATTTTTAAAGATTTCCTTCTTTATTTCTATGTAAGATCAGGGATCACAAAGAAAAGGGCTAAGATTCAGAATATGGTAATTCTTTGAAGTATTTTGGTAGAGGGTCAATAGATGAAGATGTGTACAATATATCAAAGCTCTAGGCCTTATGGTTTGGGAGAAGAAGATTTTTAAAGATTTCCTCATTTATTTCTATGTAAAATCAGGGATCGCCCAGAAAAGGGCTAATTTTTTAAAGATTGCATAAAGATTGCATAAAGAAACAAGAGGGCCGTTGGCCCTGGGGCGCTCACCTGAGATAAAGGCTCTTTTCCTTTCAACAGTCTTATTTCATGTTAAGGTTAGGATTATGAAACAAATGGGCCACAGTTACATATAAAGACTATGAACCTGGGGATCCAAAAGTCTAAATTACAAATTCCAAGGCTTTAGTGCTGATTTGAAAGAGGGAAAAAACTTTTTCCATGGGTTATAATTTCAGAAATAAGAAAGAAGTCTGTGAACTGATGCTTCATGCCTATACAGCCCCCCCCCCCCCCCCCCGGGTCCGCCCCTGGAGACCCAAGGATCATAATTTCAGCTATTTTGTAAGAGATCAATAAACTGATGCTTCATGCAAAATATCAAGGCTCTATGCCTTCTGGGTCAGGAAAAGAAGATTCTTAAAGATTATTTTAAAATTTCATTTTTGTTGCCATGGCAACCAGAGTTTTAAACGGATTTCAATTCTTTTAGCTAATTTAAAGGGGGACCAACTAAGGAACATTTCTGCCAAATTTGGTTCAAATTAGCCCAGTGGTTTGGGAGGAGATGTCATTTAAAAAATCGTTCTTTATTTCTATATAAACCACCATCCCCCCCCCTTTAAAATTTTTCTTTTGTTGCCATGGCAACCAGAGTTTTCATCGGATTTCAATTCTTTAGCTATTTTTAAAGGGGACCACCAAAACAACATTTCTGCCAAATTTGGTTCAAATCGGCCCAGTGGTTTGGGAGGAGATGTCATTTAAAAAATTGTTCTTTATTTCTATATAACCCCACCATCCTTGGGCTCCGCCCCAGGGGACCCGAGGATCATGATTTTAGCTATTTTGAAAGAGGTCAATATACTGATGCTTCATGCAAAATATCAAGGCTCTACGCCTTCATGGTCAGGAGGAGAAGATTTTTAAAGATTATCTTAAAATTTTACTTTTGTTGCCATGGCAACCAGAGATTTTAACGGATTTCAATTCTTTTAGCCATTTTTGAAGGGGACCACCTAAGGAACATTTCTGCCAAATTTTGTTCAAATTGGCCCAGTGGTTTGGGAGGAGATGTCATTTAAAAAATCGTTCTTTATTTCTTTATAAACCCCAACCACTGGGGCTCCTCCCCTGGGGACCCGAGGATCATGATTTTAGGTATTTTGAAAGAGGTCAATAAACTGATGCTTCATGCAAAATATCAAGGCTCAACGCCTTATGGGTCAGGAGGAGAAGATTTGTAAAGATTTTTTTTAAAAATTTCACTTTTGTTACCATGGCAACCAGAGTTTTTAACCGATTTCAATTCTTTTACCTATTTTTGAAGTGGACCACCTAAGGAACATTTCTGCCAAATTTGGTTCAAATTGGCCCAGTGGTTTGGGAGGAGATGTTGTTTAAAGAAATCGTTGATGGAAGAGGGACGACACACGACGCACGACGGACGACAGATGAATGCCGGACAAAAGGGGATCACAATAGCTCACTTGATCCCCTTTATAATTTTAAGGGGATCAAGTGCTCAAAGCCCCTTTTCCCATGTTTCATGACGGATCCACTCCATTTCCAAAAGAAAGTTACCTTATGACCCTACAATCATTTTGTGAATATTTCATCAGAATCTGACAATAATTGTGGACTTTATCACATAAACAGGATTGCTTTGAATGAAAATCAATAAGGCCCCTTTTCCTGTGTTTTCTGATGGATCAATTTCATTCCAAAAGGAACTTTCCTTACAACCCGTCAATTGTCATGTAAAATTTAAAAGACAATTTGATAATGATTGTGATCTTCATCACATACACAAGAATGTTTTGAATGATAATCTGTAAGGCCCCTTTTCCTGTGTTTCGAATGCCACAATCATTCCATGCACCTTTAAAGAGAATCCAATAAAACTGTTGACTTTATTGTGTTAACAAAGATATTAAATTCAAGTTCTCATAAGGCCCCTTTTCCCATGATATTTTACTGTTGGTTTTATCATTCTGTGAAAGTAAAAAGTGAATCCAATGAAATATTGGGAATTCATTATGTTTAAGAGAATATTTTATAAACAAGAGGACCATGATGGTCCTAAATCGCTCGCCTGAGTATGATATAAACAAAATCACAAAGCCCTCTGTCTAATTATTTTGGAGAAGATGTTTAAGGATTTCTCTTTTAATCCTAGGTATATTGATGATCCAACCATTAAGCACTAGTTTCCTGAATATGGTAATGCTTTGAAGTATAGACATCAATACATACCAAATATAAAAGCTCTAGGCCTAATGGTTCAGGAGAAGTTTTTCAAAGATATCATCATTTATTCCTAACTAAAATTAGGGATTGCACAGAAAAGGTCTAATTTTTTTAGGTAATTTGGTAGAAGGTCAATGGCTGATGATATGTACCAAATATCAAAGCTCTAGGCTTTATGGTTCGGGAGAAGAAGATTTTCAAAGATTTCCTTCTTTATTCCTTTGTAAAATCAGGGATTGCACAGAAAAGGGCTAATTTTCAGAGTATGATAATTCTTTGAAGTATTTTGGTAGAGGGTCAGTATATGATGAAATGTACCATATATCAAAGCTCTAGGCATTATGGTTTGTGAGAAGAAGATTTTTAAAGTTTTCCTTCTTTTATTTTATGTAGAATCAAGGATCGCCCAGAAAAGGGATAATTTTCAGAATACTGTAATTGTTTGAAGTATTTTGGTAGAGGGTCAATAGATGATGATGTATACCAAATATCAAAGCTCTAGGCCTTATGGTTTGGAAGAAGTGGATTTTTAAAGATTTCCTTATTTTATTCTATGTAAAATCAGGAATTGCCCAGAAGAGGGCTAATTTTCAGAATAAGGTAATTCCTTGAAGTATTTTTGTAGAGGGTCAATAGATGATGATTTGTACCAAATATCAAAACTCTAGGCCTTATGGTTTGGGAGAAGAAGATTTTTAAAGATTTCCTTCTTTATTTCTGTGTAAAATCAGGGATCTCAAAGAAAAGGGCTTATTTTCAGAATATGGTAATTTTTTGAAGTATTTTGGTAGAGGGTCAATAGATGATTATTTGTACAAAATATCAAAAGTCTAGGCCTTATGGTTTGGGAGAAGAAGATTTTTAAAGATTTCCTTTTTTATTTCTATGTAAAACCAGGGATCGCCAAGAAAAGGGCTAATTTTTTAGAATACGGTAAATTTTTGAAGTATTTTGGTAGAGGGTCAATAGATGATGATTTGTACCAAATATCTAAGCTCTAGGCCTTATGGCTTGGGAGGAGAAGATTTTTTAAGTTTTATCACTCCGTTGCCATGGCAACCAGAGTTCTTTTAGGATTTCAATTCTTTGAAGTATTTTGAAAGAGCATGACCTAAGGATCATTTCTATAAAGTTTTATTGAAATTCCATGGTTAGTTTAGGAGGAGAAGATTTTTTTGTAATTATGAACTGACAGACAGACGGACAGACGGACAGACGGACGGGCGGACTGACGGACGGAAGATGACTGATCAAAATAGCTCCCCCAGAGCACTTCGTGCTCAGGTGAGCTAAAAATCATATGACCCCTTTTTTGTAATTATGAACTGACAGACAGACGGACAGACGGACAGACGGACGGGCGGACTGACGGACGGAAGATGACTGATCAAAATAGCTCCCCCAGAGCACTTCGTGCTCAGGTGAGCTAAAAATCATATGACCCCTTTTTACATGATACTTGATGGATTGTACCCAGTTCTGAAAAGAACCATTTAGTGATTGTAAAATCATTCTGTGAAATTTTGAAGTGAATCCTGTGAAATCAAGGCACATCTGGTGTTAACCAGAATATTTAAGAAAGCTTTTCATAAGGCCCCTTTTTCTATGACACTTGCCATAATCAGATCCACTGTCAAAATCAACAATTGGAATGATGGTACAATCAATCTGTGAAATCTTTGGAATTTATTGTGTTAACGAGTTTATAGTGAAATCTTCATAGGGCCCCTTTTCTCATGGTACTTTACAGAACAGACCAAATTTCAAAAGGAACAATTCTAATGAAGGTAGAATCATTCTTCAAAAGTTAAAGAGAATCAATGAAAACAGTAGACTGAATTTTGTCAAGAATTTTTGTAACAAAATTTTCATACGGCCCCTTTTTCCATGAACTTAACAAATCAGACCCAATGTACAAAGGAACAATCCTAATGATAGTTTGAAGAAAATGATAAAGACTGAGGACTTTATTGTAATAATGATGTTTTGTAATAAAATTTTTATAAGGTCCCTTTTCTTGTGTCACTTAACCAATGAGACCTAATTTACAAAGGAACAATCCAAATGATGGTACAATCATTTTATTTAAGTTTGAAGAGATTCTGATAAAGACTGAGGACATTGTTGTGTTTATGAGGATTTGGTAATTATTTTTCATACAGCCCCTTTTCCTATGATACTAGACAGATCAGGCCCAATTTGGAAAGAATCAATCCTTATGATGGTACAAACATTCTGTGAAAGTTTGAACAGAATCTGATGAAAATTGCAGACTTTATCTTGGTGTAAAATTTAAAAATAAAATTTTCATAAGGCTCCTTTTCCTGTGATACTTGAAGGATCAGGTCTCATGTCAGCATCAACAATCGTGATTATTTTACAATGATTCTGTGAAGGTTTGAATAAAATCCAATGAAAGCTCTGGACTAGGTTACAAGGATTATAGATAAAATTCTCAAAAGGCCCCTTTTCCCATGAAAAGAAAGAATCCTCGTGATGGAATAATCATTTTGTGAAAGTTTTAACAGAATCTGATGAAAACTCTTGACTTTATTGTGGTACAATGATTTTAAAATTAAACTTCATAATGCTCCTTTTCCTGTGATACTTGACAGATCAGGTCTAATGCAAACATCAACAATAATTCTTATTGTACAATTATTCTGTGAATGTTTGAAGAAAATCCGATGAAAGCTCTGGACTTGGTAACAAGGATTTATAAATGAAATTTTCATAAGGCCCCTTTGCCTGTGTTTCTTGACAGTTCAAAACCTGTTATGAAAAGAATGATAGTTATGACCTTCCAATCATTCTGTGAAAGTTTCAACAAAATCTGATCAAAGCTGTGGGCTTCATTGTGTTAACAGGGTTTTATTAATTGAATTTTCATATAGCCCCTTTTCCCATGTTACTTGATGGATCTGAACCAATTCCAAAGGGAACTCTTCTTACAAAAGAATAATTATTCTGTTTGAGTATAAAGACAACCCCATCTCATCTGTGGACTTACAAGCATTAATTAAGATTTTTAATTGAATTTTCCTAAGGCCCCTTTTCCTATGTTTCTCAATGGATCAGACCCAATTTGAAAGGAACAATCCTTATGATGGAACAATCATTATGACGGTACAATCATTATGTGAAAGTTTGAAGTCAATCAGGTGAAATCTAGGGCCATGATGTGTTAACTAAGATTTTTCATTAAATTTTCATAGGGCCCCTTTTCCCATGAAACTTGATGGATCAAACCTACTTCCGAAAGGAACAATCCATTTAATGTAATAATCAATCTTGGAATGTTTGAAGAGAATTTGTTGAAAACTATGGACTCTATTGTTGTTTACGAAGACTTTTTCAATCCAGTTTTTATTGGGCCCCTTTTTCCCCTGGTCCTTGACTGATCATACCAAATTTTGAAAGGAACAATTCTTATGATGGTACAATCATTCTGTGAAAGTTTAAAGTCAATCAGATGAATACTGTGGACTCTAGAGTGTTAACAAAGATCTTTGAATTAAATTTTAATAAGGCCCCTTTTCCTATGTTTCTTGAGGAATCATATCTGATTCTGAAAGGAACAATCCTCATGATGGTACAATCATTCTGTGAAAGTTTGAAGAGAATCCGTTGTAAATTGATGGCTCTAGATTATTAATGAGAATTTTTTATTAAAATTTTCATAAGGCCCCTTTTCCCTGTGTTTCTTGAAGGATCATACCAAATTTCAAAAGGAATAATCCTTATGATAGTACAATCATTCTGTGAAAGTTTGAAGGGAATCCGATGAAAACTATTGACTCCAGAGTGTTAACAGGAATTTTTTTATTAAATTTTCATAAGGCCCCTTTTCCCCTGTTTCATGACAGATCAGACCCATTTTCGAAAGGAACGATCCTTATGATTGTACAATCATTCTGAGAAAGTTTGAAGAGAATCCAATGAAAACTGTGGACTCTATCGCGTAAAGGAGGATTGTTAATGGAGTTTTTAAATGAATTTTCATAAGGCCCCTTTTCCCATGTTTCTTGACGGATCATAGCCATTTTCAAAAGGAACGATCCTTATGTTGGTACAATCATTCTGTGAAAGTTTGAGGAGAATCTGATGAAAACTGTGGACTCTATCTCGTAAACAAGGAAAAGTTTAACGGACGGACGACGGACGCACGCACGGACGCCTGATGGGAAAAAGCTATCGCTATAGCTCTAGTGGCCTATGGCCAGTAGAGCTAAAAAAATCATATAGCCCCCTTTTATCATGATACTTGACAGATCGTACTCAATTCTCTAAAAAAACACATCCTTTTAATTGTACAATCATTCTGTGAAATTTTGAAGTGAATCTAGTGAAATCCCTAGACATCATTGTATCAACTAGAATATTTAAGAAAGTTTTTCATAAGGCCCTTTTCATGTGATACTAGCTGTATCAGATCCACTGTCAAAATCAAGAATTGTAATGATGGTACAATCAATCTGTGTAATCTGTTGAGTTCATTGTGTTAATAAGAATTATATAGTGAAATCTACATAGGGCCCCTTTTCCCATGATACTTTACTTTAACAAACCAAATTTCAACAGGAACATTTCTAATGATGGTACAATCATTCTGTAAAAACAGTGGACAAAATTGTGTCAAGAATTTTTGTAATAAAATTTTCATAAGGTTCCTTTTCCTGTGAAACTTAACTTATCTGAATCATTTATTAACAAACAATCCTAATGATATATAGTTTGAAACAAGAGGAGCATGATGGTCCTAAATCCCTCACCTGAGGCATCTGCAAAATACAGTACTTTTTTGTCTACCCTGAAATTCTTCATATCTAGATTTCACTCAAACTCTAATTACTGTCTGCAACTTCAATGGGTGTAATTTTAGCAACCTCAGTAGAGAACAATCTAGATGTACTATAAATTAAATATGAATGCATTACAACTTAAACATTGAGAGAGGAAGATATTTAAACATGCTCTTATTGAGAGTTTTTCATAACTTTGGATGCCTTGTGAAGGGCCATGTTTGTCCAAAAAATATAAACATGGTAGATAACAATAATGTTTTCCTATGTTTTTTTTTAATTTTCATAAGGCCCCTTTTCCATTGTTTCTTGATGGATCATTCCCAATTTCTAAAGGAACGATCCTTATGATGGTAAAATCATTCCAAGAAAATTTGAATTGAATCTGATGAAAACTGTGGACTCTAGAGTGTTAACAAAGATCTTTGAATTAAATTTTGATAAGGCCCCTTTTCCAATGTTTCTTGACAGATCTGGCCCGTTCTCGAAAGGATCAATCCTTATGATGGTACAATCATTCTGTGAAAGTTTGAAGAGAATCCGATGAAAACTGTGGACTCTAGAGTGTTAACAATGATTTCAAATTGAATTTTTAATTAAATTTTCATAAGGCCCCTTTTCCCATGTTTCTTGACAGATCAAACCAAATTTGAAAGAAACAATACTTATGACGATACAATCATTCTGTGAAAATTTGAAGAGAATCCAATGAAAACTGTGGACTCTAGAGTGTTAACGAGGATTTTTTAAATAAATTTCAATTAGGCCCCTTTCCTCTTTTCCCATGTTTCTTGATGGATCTGACCCATTTTTGAAAGGAACGATCCTCATGATGGTAAAATCATTCTGTTTTGAAGGGAATCTTTGAACTTTGAAGGGAATCTGATGAAAACTCTGGACTCTAGAGAGGAAAAGTTTAACAGACGGACGGAAGGACGCACGGATGCCGGACGGGGAAAAAGCCATCGCAATAGCTCTAGTAGCCTTAGGCTAGTAAAGCTTAAAAGCGGAAAGACTGAGGACTTTATTGTGATATTGATGTTTTTGTCATAAAATTTTTCATAAGGACCCTTTTCTTGTGTTGCTTAACAGATCAGACTCAATTTACAAAGAAACAATCTAAATGATGGTACATTATTTTCATTCCATTAAAGTGTGAACAGAATCTGATGAAAACTGTTGTCTTTATTGTGGTGTAGGGATTTTTAAATTAAATTTCATAAGGCCACTTTTCCTGTGATACTTGGTGGATCAGGTCTTATGTACCATCATTCTGTGAAAATTTAAAGAAAATCTGATGAAAGCTCTGAGCTTGGTAACAAGAATTATAAGTGAAATTTCATAAGGTCTCTTTTCCCCTGATACTTGACAGATCAGGCCCAGTTTGGAAAGAAACCATCCCACTGATTGTACAAACATTCTGTGAAAGTTTGATTAGCATCAGATGAAAACTGTGGACTTAAATGTGGTTCAAGGGTTTTAAAAAATGAATTTAATAAGGTTTCTTTTTCTGTGATACTTGATGGATCAAGTCTAAAGTCAACATCAACAATAATTATTATTGTACAATCATTCTGTGAAAGTTTGAAGAATATTCGTTGAAAGCTCTGGACTTGGTAACAAGGATTTCTGAATGGAATTTTTGTAAGGCCCCTCGTGTTTCTTGAGAGTTCAAAACCTATTTAGAAAAGAATGATCGTTATGACTTACAATAATTCTGTGAAAGTTTCAATAAAATCTGATCAAAGCTGTAGGCTTTATTGTGTTACCAGGGATTTTTGTAATAAATTTTCATACAGCCCCTTTTCCCATGTTATTCGATGCATATGACCCAATTCCAAAGGGAACTATACTTACAAAGTATAACTGTTCTGTTTGAGTATCAGGGTTCTCCCCAGGCCATTATGGCGTATCGGCCCCGATACGCCTTCATTAATTGAGAGAGTTTGCCGATACGCCTTCAGATCGCCGATACGCTTTAATTTGGTCACCAATACGGCTTAAATTCAAGCAGAAGAAAGGGTAAAGCAAATCATTAAAATTGGCTGCAGAAGCGCGGACACGACAGGCTCTTTATCTATAATGTTGTATGCCACGTATTGCATAACATCTCTATTGATAAGACCCTTACACTCTTACTAATTGGTGATTATCGATTTTTTCTCGCGTTTCCCACTGGTACCTCGCTATCAGTCACCAAGCATGATTGGTACCAATATGTAAACAATGAATTCAAAATGGCGACCCGGTTCCGGAAAATTGTCACTTCGGCTGAGATTGGTCTAGTTAAAAGTAAAAGATGTGGTTATTTGATGTGACAACTATCAAACTAAAGCCACAGTGGTTTAAAATTTAATTTTTTGAAGGAAAGATTCATTGGGTCAGTTTATTTCATACATTGATCGCTGAAAACATACCCTTTTCGCGATCATTTTTCCTTACGAGAATTTGCCAAAATAATAAAGACAGATTTGTATAGAAGCCATCCTAGTTATACTAAGCTCTTGTTTTCAACTCAGTTTAATAATTACACACATGTATCTTCTGGAATAAGTCCATTTATTTTTTATCCAACATGGAGGGCATTATCTCAAACATTCGTACCCTTGTTTGTTCAACCCATTTTTTCAATAAATTTGTTTTAAAAGTTTGATGAAAAAAATTATTTTACTTTTTGTAATCATCTATTATTATCTCATCCTCTCATGTTTTTTACCCAAAAACAAATAATACCCCAATAAAAATCAAAGTGCTGAAAGCACTTCAAGAAAAGAATGCCTTAGACCAATTAGGGATTTCTTTTTATAAAAAGTAATGGTTTAATAATTATTTAGAATCAGGAAAAGATCATTCACGCTATCATATTAGGAAAACAAAATCCTCTTTTGAAAATCAAAGTGCTGAAATCACTTAAAGAAGAGAAGAGTAAAGACACTTGTTTAATAAATTTGATCAAGTTTCATGTTATAATTTGAGAAATAAGGTTGGACACTGCTGATATATATACATTTTTTATTAACTTATTGAAATCAAATAGCTGAAAGTACTGTTAGAAGAATAGTTATAGTGTCAGACAGTCGAAGGCTTCTGAATGGGCAAATAATGAGCATTTCAAATTTTACACAGAGAATCTAATGGAGCTCTTTAAGATGCAAAATTTGAAAATGAAACCAGGTATTTCACACAGGAACCTTATAAATACATTTTTGAAATTACTGATAATATTTTCTATTTTTTTTTCTGATGAAGGGCATTTTTTGTCAATCCAACACTCCATGCTTTTTTAAAGAGTCCTCAAGGATATGACTTTTGGACAGACTTGATAAAATGGCCAAGCATGGAAAGCTAATCCTATCTGATAGACAAGCACTTGACACTTTTTTTTACTCATGAGACTTTTGGGTATATTCTTTCATTATCTTTCCTTTTCACATCCTTTTTATGAGACAATTTAGTGCCCTTTCCAACAAATAGGATAGAGAGTTGAAGTAAGCTGAGTAATGTCACAATTGGTTGGTATCAAAATAAGCCTCAGAATAGATAAATCAACTTATAATAATTAAAAGGTTGAAGAATATAATTCAAGAATAACTCTCAATAAAACAACAAGATGTCAATAATCAAGCTAAAAAGCACTTTTAATCACCTTTATTATGTATAGTCATACCAAGATGTTAACAGACAACACGCCGCGCATTTGCCACTACGCCTTCAAAAATTTCTGGGGAGAACCCTGAGTATGAAGATAAACTGATGAAATCTGCGGACTTTATAGCATTAAGATTTTGTGATTAAATTTTTATGAGGCCCCTTTTCCTGTGTTTCTTGACGGATCTGTGAAAGTTTGAAGAGAATCTGATGTAAACTGTGCACTCCAGAGTATTAAAGAGGATTTTTTAAATTAAATTTTCAAAAGGCCCCATTTCTCATGTTTCTTGACAGATCATACCCAATTTCAAAAGGAATGATCCTATAATAATAGTACTATCTTTCTGTCAAAGTTTGAAGAGAATCTGATGAAAACTGTGGATTCCAGTGCGTAAACTAAGAATTTTGATTGATTTCTAAATAAACTTTTCATAAGGCCCCTGTTCCAGTGTTTCTTGATGGGTCTGACCCAATTTCCAAAGGAACAATCCTTATGATGGTACAATCATTCTGAGAAAGTTTAAAGAAAATCCAATGAAAACTGATGGTTGAGTAAACGAGGTTTAATTAATTCAATTTTCATAAGGCCCCTTTTCATGTGTTTCTTGACAGATCTGACCCAATTTTGATTGGAGCGATCCTTATGTTGGTACAATCATTCTGAGAAAGTTTGAAGAGAATCCGATGAAAACTATGGACTCTATTGTGTAAACAAGGAAAAGTTTAACGGACGGACCGACAGAAGGACAGGCACGTGGACGCCTGACGGGAAAAAGCCATGGCTATAGCTCTATTGGCCTTAAGCCAGTAGTGCTAAAATCAAGACTTAGACCAGCGGAGCTACGCCCTTCAATATGAAAGCCTTGGAAATCATTGTGGAAAAAGAAGAAATTGTTTGTTACAAGCAATTTCTTCATTATCCACAAAGTCTTCTACCCTAAAAGACAAAGATTTTAAAGATTTCAGCAAATTAAAATTGTTGTCTGCAACTTCTTTGAATTAATGGGCTGATCAAAAATTTATCCTTTGGGAATGGGTTAACTCATTCCAACACAATCACACATTTGACACCTCCCAGAGAAAAGTTCTGGAAAGCAATGTAGAAATTGAAGAAACTTCTAGTAGTAACAAGTAATTTCTTCATTATCAACAATGTTTTCTACCTCAAAAGGCAAAGATTATTTAAAAAGTGATCAACTAAAAATTGTTTTCTTCAACATCTTTGAACTTAGACCAGTTTAATATTTTTTCATCTGGTAATGGTATGATTATGACATTTTCATCATTTTCACATGTGTGTAAAGTAAAACAATTGAACAGCCTGGACTATCCCTCACTGCATTCAAGTTTGTTAGCAAATCATCAAAATAAATACAGTGCATTGAGACCCTACCAACCTGGAGAACATAGTGAAGACTCTTAAAAAAGACTGCCCACAATTGTTAAAAACTCTATTAGCAGAAATTTTAAATTCTCAATACATTTAACCCACTTATATTAAGTGTTTTACAAGGAAATAAAATTCTTTTAAGTTTGCTTAATTGTAGTTCTTATAATGGAGTTAAAAAACATACTCAAAACTTCCTGTCCTTGCTAATTGCACTTCTAGGAACTTGAAAAAACATCTTGGAATAGATTCAGACTCTAAAACACCCTGGAAAAAATATATATAGAGCTCTCATAGAGGACTAAAATCATAATTCCAGGCTGAAAATTCAGATTTTTGTGTGTATGTGTGTATTTTCCTATTCTTTTTCAAATAAATATATCTTCTGCAAGTAAAGGCCAAAATCTGAATTTTCAAACTAGAGACGTTTGAGCACCTATATAACTTTACAGGCCGGTATGATTGTGCTGATTTAGAGAATAATGATTTTGGTAAATGAGTAACCTGAATCATCTTTACAATATCTAGCAAATAAATCTCGTCAGTGAAATCTTTGAAATAATTCAAGAGAAGAATTTAAAACTTTTCGTTATTTTACAAAATTCAAGTAAAGTCATGTAAAATTGATTTACTAAGTCAGATGCAAGTGTACAAAATAACAGTTCCATAGAGTTTGTAGTGCTTTTAACTCCCCCTTAGGTACACCTTTTAAATAAATAGAAATTGATGGTGATAGGAAATGGTTCAAGTCAACTCTGGAATGATTTCTGGGTGGTTGTACCTTAAGAAAAATTGATATCCTGCTTTTGTCTCAGTTTTTTCATGTTTAAACAACAGCAAGAAGCCTTTAAGTTAGGTTCTGCAGATTGAGACACCACTGTTGCACCTCATGCATGTGATTCAATAAATTTATCTGGGAGTCAGTTTCTTTGTAGAAACTGACATTTGAAGGTGGTACTCTAATAGACCGTCACTTCCGAAAAAAGAGAATTTCAGGGTTTGTTTGTGTAATCAATGAATATTTCCAAAAAAAGAGGACCATGATGGTCCTTAATAGCTCGTCTCAGGCATCTGCAAAATACAGTGCTTTTTTGTATAAAAAAGACACAGTTTTAGCTAAAATAAAAACAAATATACGATTTTGGGCATAGTACAAAACTATCCAGTAATGCTATACAATAAATATGAATGCCTATGGCTTTATAGTTTAATCTTTTAACAAACAATCTCACATTTTGATGCCTTAAAGGAAAATTGATTTAAAAAAAAATTGTGAAAGAGGGAGAACTTGGTAGTTACAAGCAATTTCTCCATTTCTTAAAATGTTTTCTACCCTAAAAACTCCTTGTATTTAAATTTCAATCAAACTAAATTACTGTCAGCAACTTCTTTTAATGTGGACTAATGGTAAGAGGAGAAGCTTTAAATTGACAATTCTACCCAACTTTGTGCTTCTTGGGTGGGGCCATTTTGACTCAATGGGTATTATTTTAGTTCTCTTGGTAGAGAGTAATCTGGATACACTACAAACCAAATATGAATACATTTATTGAGAAGCTCTCAACGAGGAAATCTAGGGATGAAATTGAAAGGCTATCGAATGGGTTAACAAATATTACTACCGAAGAGAATTTAACTTCAAATTAAGGCGAATTTTATTCACATATAGATAACATATGTAAACCTCTTTGCAAAAAATATCTAAAACATCCAGTGAATCATAATTACAAAAAGAAAGACAAGAAGTAACAATACTGGTTCGATAATGAATGTCACAACTCACGATGAGATTTTTTCATGAAGCGGAAACTTCAGACAAAATGAATCAGTACAAAATAGAGAATCAATGGTAGAGGCAAGAAGAAAATACAAAAATATCTTAAGAAATAAAAAGCAAGAATATGGTCGATCTCAAACTTTAAAGCTCAAAAGTCTCTGACACAAAAATGCAAAAGATTATTGGAATCTACTTAAATCTGCCTATACATCAGGACAATCGAAAACTAAAAATAAGATAAATATATCACACTTCGAAACAATATTTTAAAGCTGTTAATAATCCTGACTCACTTTTTAATCAACCAGACGAAGAAATTTTAGTCTTTAATTCCGAGGTTTTAAATTCCGAAGCCCAGTGTCTATTCGAAGAATTAAACTCAGTTATATCATACGATGAAATCCGAAAGGCGTGCAATCAACTTAAAGACGATCATTCGGGAGGACCAGACAATGTTTTAAATAAATTTTTCAAATATGGTATTACTTTTATCGAATCGTACTTAAAATCTCTTTTCAACAAAATACTAAACTTAGGCATTTTCCCTGAAAAATTGACCGAAGGATATATAGTACCGTTGTTTAAAAAGGTTGACCCTAGTAAGCAGAAAATTATAGGGCTGTAACGCTACTGAGCTCTTTCGGCAAACTGTTCAACCGTATTTTAAATAACCGCCTTACAAAATGGGCCGAAGAATATCAAATATATATTGAAGCACAGGCAGGTTTTAGAAAAAACATGGGCACGATAGACAACATTTTCATTCTTAACGGATTAATAATTAAATTTTTACAAGAAAAAAAGAAACTGTATGTGGGTTTTATTGATTTTACGAAAGCGGTTGACCTTCTGATAAAAGAAAACATATTTTATAAACTTATCAAAATAGGCGTACAAGGGAATATTCTACACGTTATAAAGTCACTTTACATAAATATAAAGTCAAGGGTCAAATTCGAAAATAAATTAAGCGATAGCTTTACTTGTTATCTCAAGGCCCTGCAGGGTGATTGTTTGTCACCTTTTGTATTTTCAAAGATTACCTCTTATCATCAAATTTTGGTTGAAAATTACAAAATGCGGAGAACAAAAATACATAAAACAAATGTGCAATCAAATGATATATGACATAAATAGTAACACTACGAAAAGCAATTGGGCATCTAAAATAAGAAACCTATTAAACACCACAGGGTTTGGATTTGTTTGGATAAATCAAGGGGTAGAAAATACGAATGCATTTGTCAAGACTTTCACGCAAAGAATTAAGGATATTTTTATTCAGAACTGGGAATCAGAGTTAGAAAACATGCCAAAGGCAAATACTTATTATCTCATACGATCGTTCAAACCTCAGGGCTATCTAACCATTGTTACCATTAAATCACACAGATTCGCTTTAGCAAAATTAAGACAGTCAAGTAATAATTTAGAAATTGAACAGTGTAGATGGACAAAACCATTTAAGACACCTAGATCCGAGAGAAAATGTAAAGTGTGCAAGGTATTAGAAGATGAGTTCCATGTTGTTTTGCAATGCCCCCAATATTTAGAATTAAGGCAAAAATATAACTCTAAAATTATTTCTGGGTTAACCCAAGTAAACACAAATTTTTTGAGCTTCTAACCAGCGAACATTCCAAAACAATTAAAGCATTAGCAGCCTATACATTTTAGAGTTTCGAGCTGAGAAAAAATACCTTTACAAGTAGTTACCTCGTACCTCACTCAATACAACAAATTTCAGATTTAAAAAGTCATTCGCAGGGTTTTCATTTCGTTTCGGTCAAACCTGTGTGATATGACTACTTTTATCAATATTAACAGCAATGCATTTGTATGTGTGTGGGTGTGTGTATGTGTATATATGAGTGTACATGTACATGTAAGCATGTCTGTATGTGTGTATGTATGTGTATAAATTGCATGTATGCATGACTGTATATGTGTATGTATGTGTATAAATCTTTTTGAAGATCAAAATTACCTCTTAGAAAGTTAGTCTGTATATGTGTATGTACGTGTATAAATTCTTTTTGGAGATCAAAATTACCTCAGAAAGTTTTACAAGTCCTCAATTTTCTGCATCTTTTCACTCTCCATTTTTCAATCTCTTTCCTCCTTTTTACATGTTATTAACCTCCATTTTTCTGGGAAATGAAACGCTTATATTTTGTAATACATTTGTAAGAAATGTATACTATGTTCATTACTGTACATCATGGACTGCCATGTCTTATTGTGAATAAAGATACATACATTACAACTTATACAATGGGGGAGGAAGATACTTGATCATGCTCCTATTGAGTGTTTTTCTTAACTTTGGATGCCTTGGGAAGAGCCATTTTGTCCAAAGGGGTATAACTATTAGAAACAAGGTAGATAATTATGTAATGCTATGTTTTTAATATAAATGCTCTAGGCCCTGTATCAAAGAAGAAGATTTTTTTTTTAATTGAGCGATTTACTCAATGTTTGACCATTGGAGCTGACATGTTTTTGATCCTAAGGGCATTTTTTCTTGTAATAGAGTAAAACAAGAGCTATCAGAGAAGGATTATGCTCCCTGAATAAGGCTTTTGTCACAAAACTGTATGCCATTATTGGAAAAAAACTTCTTATTGAATGCATCTATAGTTTGAGAGTTCAGTTCACAAGAAATTTGGAAGTTTGATAAACATCGAAGGAATCTGTTTGGCTTAACAGGCCTGATTTCAATTAAATTCAATATCATTATATGGTAAAGGGTTATATATTTTACCTTGACTGATAAAAAATGTATACATACAAAAAATGAAGACTCTAACTTGAGTAGTCTTACAGAAACAATAGACTGCTTTATTTTAGAGTAGGAAATACACAAAATGTAAAGCTACATGGCATTAAGCCCCCTTTTAGCATGGTAAGGTTCATTGGGTCAAAAATTGAAATAAACATTACCTATGGCACTTAATAAACAACATTTATGTAAAGTAACAAGAAATTTTGGCAATTTGTAAAGGAGGTATGTTTGAAAATTAATGACCTTGACAATTCAACCTTGACTATTGACCTTGAACTTTACCAACAGAAAGGTCATGTCATAAGCAATGTACATGTAAAATATGAAAGCTATATCACTTACCATTGTATACTTAAAGGCGATGTTAAAGTTAATTTTTCAAAATTTTGACCTTGAGAAATGACCTTGACCTTAACAGATGACTTTTACACAAACAATAAACATACAAATAAGAAGATTAAATCTCATTCTATTTAAAAGTTATGGCCAATTTAGATTTTTAGTGATGAAATTCTTTTCACAACTTCTGTAGAGCCTCACCCAAGGAAAAAGGCATGATTTGCCTACTTGTATTGGAGGTGATGATTTTTTAAGAAATTGTGGACAGACATACAGACTGATAGACAGACAGATGGATGGACAATGACTCTTCACAATAGCTCACCTGGCGCTTTGTGCTCAGGTGAGCTAAAAGTTACCATTTTATTCCATCCCTAGCAATAAATACTGCATATGGGGATATGATAAACTTGTTGACATTAGGTCAAGTGGTTAAGTGATCAGCTTTATATGTGACTTTATCTAATTTTGAAGTGATTTGCATGTTTGAAAACATTTTTTTAAACAATAATTGTCACAGCAAGACATCAAATCTAAAGCTCTGTCCATCCATCCTGTGATATTCTGTAACAATGACATTGACTTTGGGTTTGGTTTTTGCATAACAACGAACTCATCTGAAAATCTTTAATACTTAAGTTGAGTGACAGATAACATAATAAATCTAGGGTATATCTTTTTTGATAGTCAAGTTAGGTATTGTAACTTTGTTTAAGGTATATAATCTTCTTGAATTCTTTCTTACTCGGGCCTCAAAATTAAATTTGCCAGTTCTTTCAAAAGGTTGACTCCCACGCCTGTACAAATCATGTCCAGTGAAGAGAGGATACTTTACATTTAGATCTACTTATTGCAGATATTTTTTTTTTTTTGTTTTGTCAAACTGATTTTTAGCCTGAGATTGCGTAAGCAATCTGAGGCTAAAGTTACCATGGTAAAAATTCAAACCCATGCAGAGTTTAATGACAAAACATAATGTAAAAACATCTACCACAATCAACGTGATCTTATGTCGCTTGAAAAGTAGATCGGATTTGACCATATATCAATACGCCCGATTGAGGCGAGAAGGACGAAGGCGAGATATGACTCATTGAAAGTGTACAGTACTTTCGTGTGAGTGTTCTGAATTTGGAAAATTATCAAAACTTGCGGAGTGAATGGAAAGAAAGGAGATATATAATATATTGGAAATTATTAAACATATATAATCATATCATATTGTTAAGAAACAAGAGGCCCATGAGGGCCTGAGACGCTCTACTGGTTATCAAGTTTTCCGTTAAAGAAATCTGATATTTAAGGAAGTTAATTGCTCAAAGAAGAATGCATAAAGAAAAAAAAAGGGGCTTTATCCCCTTTATTATTTAAAGCAACAATCCTCAAGGCCCCTTTTCCCATGTTTCATGACGGATCCACTCCATTTCCAAAAGAAAGTTACCTTATGACCCTACAATCATTCTGTGAATATTTCATCAGAATCTGACAATAATTATGGACTTTATCACATAAACAGGATTGTTTTGAATGAAAATCAAGAAGGCCCCTTTTCCTGTGTTTTTTGATGGATCAATTTCATTCCAAAAGGAACTTTCCTTACAACCCGACAATTGTACTGTGAAATTTAAAAGACAACTTGATAATGATTGTGATCTTCATCACATACACAAGAATGTTTTGAATGATAATCTGTAAGGCCCCTTTTCCTGTGTTTCGAATGCCACAATTATTCCATGCATCTTTGAAGAGAATCCAATAAAACAGTTGACTTTATTGTGTTAACAAAGATATTAAATTCAAGTTCTCATAAGGCCCCTTTTCCTGTGATATTTTACTGTTGGATTTATCATTCTATGAAAGTTAAAAGTGAATCCGATGAAATATTGGAAATTCATTATGTTTACTAGAATATTTAAAAAAAAATCATATGTCCCCTTTTTATATGATACTTGATAGATCAATGTACCCAGTTCTGAAAAGAACCATCTAAGTATTTGTACAATCATTCTGTGAAATTTTGAAGTGAATCCGGTGAAATCAAGGGACATCATTGTGTTAACCAGAATATTTAAGAGAGTTTTTCATAAGGCCCCTTTTTATGTGACCCATGCTATAGTCAGATCCGCTGTCAAAATCAACAATTGGAATGATGGTACAATCAATCTGTTTAATCTGTGGAATTTATTGTGTTAATGAGTTTATAGTGAAATATTCATAGGGCCCCTTTTCTCATGATACTTTACAGAACAAACCAAGTTTCAAAAGGAACAATTCTAATGAAGGTAGAATCATTCTTTAAAAGTTAAAGAGAATAAATGAAAACAGTGGACTGAATTGTGTCAAGAATTTTTGTAACAAAATTTTCATAAGGCCCCTTTTTCCGTGAAACTTAACAAATCAGACCCAATGTACAAAGGAACAATCCTAATGATAGTTTGAAGAAAATGATAAAGACTGAGGACTTTATTGTAATAATGATGTTTTGTAATAAAATGTTTATAAGGTCCCTTTTCTTGTGTCACTTAACCAATCATACCTAATTTACAAAGGAACAATCCAAATGATGGTACAATCATTCTATTAAAGTTTGAAGAGATTCTGATAAAGACTGAGGGCATTGTTGTGTTTATGAGGATTTGGTAATAATTTTTCATACAGCCCCTTTTCCTATGATAATAGACAGATCAGGCCCAATTTGGAAACAAACAATCCTTATGATGGCACAAACATTCTGTGAAAGTTTGAACAGAATCTGATGAAAACTGCAGACTTTATCTTGGTGTGAAATTTTTAAAATAAAATTTTCATAAGGCTCCTTTTCCTGTGATACTTGAAGGATCAGGTCTCATGTCAGCATCAACAATCGTGATTATTGTACAATGATTCTGTGAAGGTTTGATTAAAATCCTATGAAAGCTCTGGCTTTGGTTACAAGGATTATAGATAAAATTCTCTAAAGGCCCCTTTTCCCATGATACTAGACAGATCACACCTAATTTGAAAAGAAAGAATCATCATGATGGAATAATCATTCTGTGAAAGTTTTAACAGAATCTGTTGAAAACTGTTGACTTTATTATGGTACAATGATCTTAAAATTAAATTTCATAATGCTCCTTTTCCTGTGATACTTGACGGATCAGGTCTAATGCAAACATCAACAATCATTATTATTGTACAATTATTCTGTGAATGTTTGAAGAAAATCCGATGAAAGCTCTGGACTTGGTTACAAGGATTTATAAATGAAATTTTCATAAGGCCCCTTTTCCTGTGCTTCTTGACAGTTCAACCCTGTTATGAAAAGAATGATAGTTATGACCTTCCAATCATTCTGTGAAAGTTTCAACAAAATCTGATCAAAGCTGTGGGCTTTATTGTGTTAACAGGGTTTTATTAATTGAATTTTCATATAGCCCCTTTTCCCATGTTACTTGATGGATCTGAACCAATTCCAAAGGGAACTCTTCTTACAAAAGTATAATTATTCTGTTTGAGTATAAAGACAACCCCATCTCATCTGTGGACTTACAAGCATTAATTAAGATTTTTTTAATTGAATTTTCCTAAGGCCCCTTTTCAATGGATCAGACCCAATTTGAAAGGAACAATCCTTATGATGGTACAATCATTATGTGAAAGTTTGAAGTCAATCAGGTGAACTCTCGGGCCATTACGTGTTAACTAAGATTTTTTTTATTAAATTTTCATAGGGCCCCTTTTCCCATGAAACTTGATGGATCAAACCTTCTTCCGAAAGGAACAATCCATTTAATGTAATAATCATTCTGGGAATGTTTGAAGAGAATTTGTTGAAAACTATGGACTCTATTGCGCTTACAAGGACATTTTCAATCCAGTTTTAATTGGGCCCCTTTTTCCTGTGGTCCTTGACTGATCATACCAAATTTTGAAAGGAACAATTCTTTTGATGGTACAATCATTCTGTGAAAGTTTGAAGTCAATCAGATGAAAACTGTGGACTCTAGAGTGTTAACAAAGATCTTTGAATTAAATTTTAATAAGGCCCCTTTTCCTGTGTTTCTTGAGGAATCATATCCGATTCCAAAAGGTGCAATCCTTATGATGGTACAATCATTCTGTGAAAGTTTGAAGAGAATCCGTTGTAAATTGTTGGCTCTAGATTATTAATGAGAATTTTTTATTAAAATTTTCATAAGGCCCCTTTTTCCTGTGTTTCTTGAAGGATCATACCAAATTTCAAAAGGAATAATCCTTATGATAGTACAATCATTCTGTTATGATAGTACAATCATTCTGTGAAAGTTTGAAGGGAATCTGATGAAAACTATTGACTCCAGAGTGTAAACAAGAATTTTTTAATTAAATTTTCAAAAGGCCCCTTTTCCCCTGTTTCATGACAGATCAGACCCATTTTCAAAAGGAACGATCCTTATGATTGTACAATCATTCTGAGAAAGTTTGAAGGGAATCCGATGAAAACTGTGGACTCTATCATGTAAACGAGGATTTTTAATGGAGTTTTTAATTGAATTTTTAATAAGGCCCCTTTTCCCGTGTTTCTTGACTGATCATACCCAATTTTGAAAGGAACAATCCTTATGTTGGTACAATCATTCTGTGAAAGTTTGAAGAGAATCCAATCAAAACTGAGGACTCTATCGCTTAAATGAGGATTTTCAATGGAATTTTGATTAAATTTTCATAAGGCCCCTTTTCCCATGTTTCTTGACGGATCATACCCAATTTCGAAAGGAACAATCCTTGAGTTGGTACAATCATTCTGTGAAAGTTTGAAGAGAATCCAATCAAACTGAGGACTCTATCGCTTAAGAGAGGATTTTCAATGGAATTTTGATTAAATTTTCATAAGGCCCCTTTTCCCATGTTTCTTGACGGATCATACCCATTTTCAAAAGGAAAGATCCTTATGTTGGTACAATCCTTCTGTGAAAGTTTGAAGAGAATCCAATGAAAACTGTGGACTCTATCGCTTAAACGAGGATTTTCAATGGAATTTTCATAAGGCCCCTTTTTCCCTGTTTCTTGATGGATCATACCAATTTTCGAAAGGAGCGATCCTTATTTTGGTACAATCATTTTGAAAAAGTTTGAAGAGAATCCAATGAAAACTGTGGACTCTATCGCGTAAATGAGGATTTTAAATTGAATCTTTAATGAATTTTCATAAGGCCCCTTTTCCCGTGTTTCTTTACGGATCATACCAATTTTCGAAAGGACAATCCTTATGTTGATACAATCATTCTGTGAAAGTTTGAAAGAATCTAATGAGAACTGTGGACTCTATCGCGTAAACGAGGGTTTTTTAATTATATTTTCATAAGGCCCCTTTTCCCATGTTTCTTGATGGATCATACCCATTTGCGAAAGGAAGGATGCTTATGATGGTACAATCATTCTGAGAAAGTTTGAAGAGAATCAGATGAAAACTGTGAACTCTATCGCCTAAACTAGGATTTTTAATTGAATTTTTAATTAAATTTTCATAAGGCCCCTTTTCCAGTGTTTCTTGAAGGATCATACCCATTTTCAAAAGGAACCATCCTTATGATGGTACAATCATTCTGTGAAAGTTTGAAGAGAATCCGACAAAAACTGTGGACTCCATCCCGTAAACTAGGATTTTTAATTAAGTTTTAATTTGGCCCCTTTTCCCATGTTTCTTGACAGATATGACCCAATTTCGAAAGGAACGATCCTTATGATGGTACTATCATTCTGTAAAAGCTAGTAGAGAATCCGATGAAAACTGTGGACTTTATTGCATAAACAAGGAAAAGTTTAACGGACGGATGGACACACAGACGGACGCATGGACGCCGGACGGGAAAAAGCCATCGCTATAGCTCTAGTGGCCTTAGGCCAGTAGAGCTAAAGATTAGGTGTTTGTTTCATACCAAAATAATATTACTTATTCTAGAGTAACAATGTTAAAATGGTCCGGTTAGACGAAGTTGCTGTATAAAGCTGATAAGCTGTCGGTTTTATGCACGATTGGAATGTTTTGTTTAACAAATTAATTGGTCATTCATAGGATCATATTCGCACTGTCTGAAAACAGTTTGCATGTTTGGTAGTGCTCGGACTTTGTGTCTTTATATTTTTACCTCCAAATTCTACCCAAAGGATGCAACATCTACATACCGCTTTTGAGAGGTGTACATAATCATGTCAACCTGGTAAACGACCGCCCGCACTCTCTCACTCTCTTTATCAGAGATTATAAAGCACATATTTACATAAGGAAATTGGTCTGTGTGGTCGAATACTCACATCGCACCCAAGAGCCTCCTAGTTCGAACCTGGCTACACGCTCCATTCCCCCATCTCTCTCACTCTCTATCTCTCTCTCTCTCGCTAGCTCCACTGGCTGAAAGCCAAGGAGCTTTGTCATATTGTGGTGTCCGTCGTCCGTCCGTCCTTTCGTCCGTCAACTTTTACTTTGAATATCTTCTTCTCAGAAAGTACTGAACATAATTCAACCAAACTCAACCAAAATTCACAGGAAGGATCCTTGGGTGGCCTTTATCAGATCCCTTCAAAGCATTTTGATCGGGTGAAAAATATGTAACGATGTATACATGTAAATAAATCGTTACAATACCTCAAATTATTATTGCGGGCAGGTTGTGTCCCCTAGCGCACAAATTGGCAGATCTGCGCATAAATCGACAGTAGATTTGGGTAGAAAGTGGCACCTCCGATAATCCGACCATCAACTTTTTTCTGCCCAGATTATATATCTCCTATAAACATATCTCAGGCTTTCAGCGCTTTGATTAAAATAAGTAACCACCAAAAAATCTTACACCTTGCCGGAAACCTTTTCCATAGAGACACCAACCATCTATTATCTATTTCCTGGCCTGTAAATCAAGATCAAAGACTTCTCTTTATAACTTTGAGGAGCTGCAGATTTCTAAAATGGACCCTTTTTGCTCTTTTTTTAATGAGACAAAAACAGACCGGAGTGTAACCTAAAGTGCAAAAGTATCTTTGTTTTGTTTAATGCGAAATAACCCTACAGAAATTATATACCTTTTCAACCAGTTCTAATATCCTTTGATTGATTCTTTTCCTAGAAATATATGGCCAACGGATAAAGGCCATGTTTGCAACCAATCAAATTCATTTCAATAATTTGATAAACAGTTACCTAAATATTGTTTCTATGAAAAATGGTTGCGATACATTAAATGTATTCAGATAAGATTTACAAAGCTTTCACTGCCTTTCATTAAATGGAAATTAGGCCTACCAATAAAAGCCATGTATTTCATCCAATAATTTTTTTTCAAAGCATATGACAAATGGTCACCCAAAGATCATTTCTGTGAAAATTTGTAATTATTTAAATCCAGCAGGTAATAATCCAACTGGTGGAACCAAATTTAACATAATATACAAGATATGGAAACTGGCATAACCAATGAAAACTGTGTTTTTACATCTGATTAAAATTTCTTTCAAGGGTCACAAAATGATCATTTCTTTGAGTTTTGGTTGAAATACAGCCAGCAGTTTCTGAGAAGATTTTTGAAGAAAAAGTTTACATGCAGACATACATGTAGACAGATGCACACATTAATGCATGGAACAACAGCCTTCGGCCAGTGGAGCTAAAAAAAATAAGAAGACCATGATGGTCCTAGTTGCTCAACTGAGTCAACTGATTAAAGCACTTTTTTGTATAGAACAAGAGCTTTGTCCACAGGACACAGATGCCCCAAGGGCAATAACTCCAAAATTATGCAAGCAAGAGTTGGGGTTCTTGTGCGCTGCACTTTTCCTCCGGTGAAATCTATCCACCTGTGAAGTTTCAAGTTGATAGCTATTATACTTTCAGAGATATGCCCCTGACAAAATTTAAGTCTTTAAATAACAAAGGGCAATTACTCCAAAATTATGCAAGCAAGAGTTGGGGTTCTTGTGCACTACACTTCTCCTCAATGAAGTCTATCCACCTGTGAACTTTCAAGTTGATAGCTATTATACTTTCAGAGATATGCCCCTGACAAAATGTAAGTCTTTAAGTAACAAAGGGCAATTCCTCCAAAATTATGCAAGGAAGAGTTGGGGTTCTTGTGCACTACACTTCTCCTCAATGAAGTCTATCCACCTTTGAACTTTCAAGTTGATAGCTATTATACTTTCCGAGATATGCCCCTGACAAAATGTAAGTCTTTGAAATTACAAAGGGCAATAACTCCAAAATTATGCAATCAAGACCTGTCCAAAGGCGTCACTGAGTGGGAATGGGTTAATGGGAATGGGTTATTCAAAATTGATAGATAACAGCCAGGCTATGCTACACTCAAAATATAAATGCCATCCGCCTCAGGGGCGGGGCCATTTTTGATCCCAGGGATTAGATATTAAAAAACTTGGTAGAGAACCGTTTGATTAAGCTCTATACAAAATATAAAGGTCTTGGCCTTGTAGTCTATGAAAAAAACAACAACAAAAATTTTACTAAAATTTCCCGTTTTCATATGCCGCGGCAACCAGAGTTTTTGACGGAATTAAATTCTTTTAACAACTTTTGCAGAACTTCACACAAGGAACATCCCTGCAAAGTTTCAGCTTGATTGGCCTACTGGTTCAGGAGGAGAAGATTTTTAAAGATATTTAAAGAATTACTAAAGATTCCCATTTTCAAATGCCGCAGCAACCAGAGTTTTTGACGGAATTAAATTCTTTTAACAACTTTTGGAAAACTTCAAATAAGGAACATCCCTGCAAAGTTTCAGCTTGATTGGCCTACTGGTTCAGGAGGAGAAGATTTTTAAAGATATTTAAAGAATTACTAAAGATTCCCATTTTCAAATGCCGCAGCAACCAGAGTTTTTGACGGAATTAAATTCTATTAACAACTTTTGAAGAACTTCACACAAGGAACATCCCTGCAAAGTTTCAGCTTGATTGGCCTACTGGTTTAGGAGGAGAAGATTTTTAAAAATATTGAAAGAATTACTAAAAATTCCCATTTTCATATGCCGCGGCATCCAGAATTTTTGACGGAATTAAATTCTATTAACAACTTTTGAAGAACTTCACACAAGGAACATCCCTGCAAAGTTTCAGCTTGATTGGCCTACTGGTTTAGGAGGAGAAGATTTTTAAAAATATTGAAAGAATTACTAAAAATTCCCATTTTCATATGCCGCGGCATCCAGAATTTTTGACGGAATTAAATTCTTTTAACAACTTTTGAAGAACTTCACATAAGGAACATCCCTGCAAAGTTTCAGCTTGATTGGCCAACTGGTTTAGGAGGAGAAGATTTTTAAAGAAATTGTGGAGGGACGGACGGACAGACGAACAATAACAATAGCTCACCTTTGTGATCAAGTGAACTTAAAATCAATATGGATTATTTGTACAAAGTCTTTTCATTCAAGGAGTGATTATCCCCATTAATTAAGGCAAAATACTTCTTTTTAGAAGAAAAATCATTTCATTTTTAAATTCTACATTGTCTTAGATGAATTCCGTAATTGATTTTATATATATTCCATGATTTGGAACAAATTTCCGATTTTTCCATGATAAAACCATGATTACCCAAATTCCATGATTTTTCCTGATAGCACCTCTTTTCTATGACTGTTCTGGAACTGTTTGAACTCTGCCATGTTTATATTCTGATCAAAATTCATTAAAGGAAACTGATAAAGAGTCGCCAAAGGATCATTTCTGTAAAATTTGGTTGAAATCCAAAGTATCTGACTACTTTTCTGCTGACATTAGCTTCTTCATTACTAAAGAGCTATATTCCTTAGGGAAATGTTTAACCACTATCTCCACTCTTAGTTTCTACTCATGAAAGTGTTGGTATATAGTGCCTAAATAATTCTATTCACCATTGTCAAGAAACTTGACCAATAGACCTTTTCACGCAAAGCGCCAGATGACTAGTAAGTTTGTATCCACTAGACGCTTTGAAACAAAAACAACAACAACAAATTTCCACTGCGGGGAGGATTTACTTCCGGTATTGTTTTTCGAAAGCCTTTATATTGCATCTAGTCATTTTGACTATTTTTAGATGTTTTACAATGAAAGCATAGGCTAAATAATGTAGGTAATATTGTTGGAAACGTACCATCTGTTTGTTACAATATTTCTTTCTCCGTGGTTCAAGAAATGTTTCTTTAGAATCATTAAAAGAACTCTATATTATCGGCCTTAAGGAATAAATGACGGGACTTTTGTTTCATGATCTATGTTTACCATATACAATAAAATGTATCATAACCCAGTATAAAGTATGTGTTGAAACAAGCCCCTGTAATAAATGAAGAGGAATGCACCATGGAAAAGGTCATTAACACGTTTTGTCTCACGAGAAACATCAGAATCACCAAAACTCCATGTTCTTTGCCTCCAGAAATATTAAATTATGATAGTTTGTGTGAGAAAAGGCAAAATTATGCTCAATATGTTTAAGGCATTATATCGTTGGGTTGGCAACCAAAGTCTTGAAACCACGTTTTATCTCAAATTGTATTTACAACCTTTAGTTAGCCCATCGATGATATTCTTGTAGTAATATGCACAATGGCCCCTTGATCTGCTAGTAAAGCAAGATATTCAAATATTAAAGCTAGATTTTTTTTAAATGAAAGCCTACCTCGCAATATATCCTGCAGCGAAAAAACAATTTTAAATCCATTCAATGAAAATAAGCGTATTCACTTGATTTGAATTTGGAAAAAAATCTGAAAAGATTAACACCATGTTATGTTATGTGCCGATTGAAACGACGCCTGGTCACATCCTTTTATCAATCGACAATAAATTAGTATTTGGCGGCATATCGGTTGAAACATAAAAAGATCAAGTTTGTCTCATCAAATCATAAATTTTACTAATTAAATGCAAGAGTGTTTATCAGATTCATAGTGACATGTTGCCGGTTACATAATAACCCCTTATGTGTCGTGATTTACTCAAGGCTGTTAACAGATCGTTCTTCTGATCTGCTCTGTCTAATCATTATCATTGCTTTAATCATTTGATTATGTAGTTTTCTTTGTATTATAGTATCGTCATCATCAATACGGTTTATGTCATTTATTTATCGTCGAAATAATGCTCCCTGTTTTCAAATTACAAAATTTTCTTTAATTCATTGTATACCACTCCTTAACAGAAAGTTGAATATTTTTATCAAGAAAATTCTTTCTCCTTTTCTTCGACATTTAAATTGTTACAATGACATGAATATTTAAAAAATGACATGCTGTACTTCGGGCGTGTTTGATATTAATAAAAGAAAAGAATAGAGAGCGAAAGAGCAAGAAGAGAGAAAGAGAGGGAGAAAGAGAGAAGGATCTACATTGGTGGACACACAGACAAAAAAATAAAATTTCAAAAATAGCATTCTTTATTTTCACAATATTTTAGTTTAAACGCCTATTCTTTGTTACAAGGAAACTTAAAGAAAAAAATAATAATAAAAAAAATGCTTTTTGATGAAGACTTTTGGAGATTGGTATCAACATAAGCCACTTTTATGGCATATCTAAAACAACATTTATCTATATCTTCCAAAATGTGGTAAATAGTATCTAAATGCACTAAAAATTAAACAAATTAACCTAGCCAATCGTGTCAATCAGGATTATTGTCACTTGTTTGTATTGTCAGGCCTGCCAAGCGAAGGGTGGGATTTGCCATGATTGACATGCCAATGATTGACGCAAATTTAAACAATCAGTGTTCCGGAATATTAAGAAGCCTTATTTCTTTTGTATTGTGTCGATAGTTGTAAATATTACAAAACCATCGATTTCCGGCAACAATAACTTATCATGATTTGTTTTCTATTATTAACATTCAAATTGACCATTCCGTGTTTGTACCGACTGTTAAACTGTAACTCTATATTTTTTCCATTCTTGTGTGTATGTGAGGGGTGGTGGGTGTCAAAAATATTTTTAAAAAATCTTATTGCATTGAAAATATTATTGTATTAAATGATGATTATTTCCAAATTCAAGGTACGTTATATTTCAACTGGCCTAGATACCAGGTCGTTTTAAACTAAAACTTGATTGCAAACTCAAGATAATATGATCAAAATTACTTGCTACAATTGGCCTGCATATGTCTACTCACAGATTGAAATTCTTTTACACCAAAATTTTGATTTTTAATCATTATTTTTGCTTGTTCAAAATAGCCAATTTATATAGGATTATATAGTGATAATTTACAGACTTACCTTGGTTTAGTCGATGTTTGGTTGAAATTCTATGAGCAAAGGGAGTTTAGGAGGCATTAAATGAGATTTGTGCCGCGCATGCGCAGTCAGTTTTCAAAGTCAAAATTGTACGGGAGTACTAGTCACACCAGTACTATAAGGTAGCAGAAAACAAGCCTTATACTGCCAACTTATTATAGAGCTGGGAGGGTGGGTGGCATTTAATGCCTCCTAAACTCCCTTTGCTCATAGAATTTCAACCAAACATCGACTAAACCAAGGTAAGTCTCGTTTAATTTTCCAATTCTATTTCGCAAAGGTTTAGTCGTCATTAAATGAGACTTCAAAGCATACGACTGTGCAATTTTGAAATTAAACCATTAAAACATGTTAACACAATTTTTACCTGAGTGGAAAAAGACTACATTTTCAGTACTGCATCTGCAAAACTGCTGTCCTGGATTTGTTTATTGTAGAATTTTGCAAAGGTACTTTCCTGAGACCATCCTGCTGCCTTCATAATGTCTGAAATTGGTACCATCATGGCTTTTGCCTTTGATGTAGAAGCAGCGCGAATTGTATGAGCTCCAAATTTCTTAACGTCGATTCCAGATCTAGTCATAACAACACGAATCCATCTACTTATTGTATCACGTGTGACAGGTTTGTACGGTTTAATATAACTAATTAATAAATTGTCATCTTCACCATGTTTCCTACATGGCTTGGTTCTACATAAATACTCTTTTAATACAGTCACAACACAAAGCCTCCTATCTGGAGGGTAAGCCCTCAGCATGAGGGAATCTTGATCAAAGCCCGGCCGGCTTTGTTTTAACAAATTATTGAACTTTAACAAATAACCTGAACTGAACTTTTTTAACTGTTTATAACTTAAAACATGTAAAGTTTGTACTCTGGCTGCGTTCGTAAGTCCCAACAACATAGTTAATTTTAATGTTAAATCTTTGAGAGAAATAGTTTTTACCGGTGATAGTTTCATAAGGTATTTCAGCACTAAGTTAACATTCCATGTGTCTGAGTGTCGAGGTGTTGGTGTTCTAAGATTGAACACACCTTTCATAAATCTGACAACTGTCGGGTGGGATCCAGCCGGAAAAGATTCAACTCTAATTCCCATAGAAGAGAGAGCTCCTCTTGCAGTATTTAATGAACTATAACCTAACCTTTTATTGTATTGTTCTGTCAGAAATTCTATTATATCTTTTATAGAAACTGAAACCTGAGATATTTGTTGTTGATCACAGTACTGAATCCATCTCGAAATATAGCACTGATATTCGCGTTTTGTTGAATTTCTCCAGGATGACATGATAATTCTGGTAGCTGACCTTGAAAACCCCTGTTTTCTGTAGGCAGTCCTGACACACTGCATGCCATTAGAACTAGTTTTTTCTGTAGCGGATGTTCCATGTTTAGATGTGGAAGTCGAAGGTTTGTCTTCCTGGGAAGAATTTTTGGCTCTTGAACTAGTATTTTCATCAGAATGGAAAACCATGTTTGTGTTGGCCAAATTGGAGCTATCACCAAAGCTCTGGCTTTGTCTTGTTTGATCTTGCGAACGCAGGCTGGTAGCAAACTGAAAGGTGGAAAAATATAACAATAAGAAAATTCTGACCAATTTAGCGTGAATGCATCAATATAATGTGCGCCTGGATCTGGTTTCCAGGCACAGTACACTTTCACCTTAGTATTCAATCTTGATGCAAAAAGATCAATTGATGGAGTGCCAAAGACATCACAAAGCAATTCAAAATGTTTGACAGATAATGACCACTCTGTGTGATCATTAAATTCCCGAGATGGCTTGTCAGCATCATTTTCTTTACCAGCAACATGAGAACAAGTAATCCAAATGTTATTTTCAATGCAAAATTCCCAAATATCTCGGCTTACGTTGTCACAAGTAATTGACTGAATTCCACCCATGTTATTTATGTAGCACACAGCTGTTGTGCTGTCTGTCAAAATTTTAACATGTTTACTAGCTACAAGACTTCTGAATGATTTCAGTGCAAACAAGATTGCCAAAAGCTCTAATTCATTTATATGTTTTTGCTTTTCAACATCTGTCCATCGACCATTGATTTGTGAATTTTGACAGACAGCTCCCCAGCCAAAAAGGCTAGCATCAGTTGAGATGCAAATTTGTGCATTTCCTTTGTCAATGCGCCTGTATTGGGTATGTACATTGGTAAACCACCATGCAAGCTCGCATTTCATGCTCTCTGATATTAACATAAAAGCTTCATAGTCACCATAGTTCCTTTTTAGAGCACAAATTTTTCCTCTTTCAAGTTGCCTATAATGCAATTTAGCATATTCTACTGCAGAAAAACTTGAAACAATAATTCCGATGATTTGAGCAACTTTCCTTATAGTTGCTTGTTCTTTTTGAAACAAATTTCTACATTCCCTTTCAATTCGATCCATTTTTTCCTCCGGTAAAGTAACCAACATTTTTTCCGAATCGATTATATTACCCAAGTAACATAATTTTTGGGTGGGTACAGTGATTGATTTTTTCAGATTGAGCATGAAACCCAGACTTTGCAATAGAGAGCCTGTTGTCTCAAATGTATTTGAACATTCTTGTTCGGTATTTCCACCTAAAAGGCTGTCATCAATGAAGCCTGTACAAACGTGACCATCAGTTCTCAATTTTGCATAAACTGGTTTGAGAAGCTTTGTAAATTTCAGAGGCATACACGATAATCCATTCGGACAACAAGTAAATTCATAAATGTTTTGTTTCCACATAAAACGTAGATATTTTCTTTGCTCTTTTGCAATGGGCACAGAATAATACGCATGCCGTATATCGATACTGCACATAAACATGTCTTTAGTTATCATTGTTAAAGCTATGTCAAAGGTCTCCATCTTAAAATGTTGGTATGGAATATGCTCATTCAATTTTTTCAAATTCAATATTAATCGAAATTCCCCATTTTTCTTTTCTCTGATAAAGATTGGGGAAATAAACTGGTCCTCGTCATATTCAACTTGTTCAATTACTTTCTGAGACAACAGTTTCTCTATTTCTTTGTCAATAATAGTGGTTTCTTTTTCATTAAAAATGTGACATATTAATCTAGGCTGACAAGGTGGACTATCATTTATGAAAGTTATGTGAAGATGTTCAACCATATCTAAAATGGTTTGATCTTTTGTCAATTTTTTCCATTCTAATAAAAAGTTTTTAATTCTACCAGCTAAAAATGTACATACCTGAGAATTGTCTAGTTTTTCATGGGGAACCTCAGGCTTCCCCTCTTTTGCTGGTTTTTTGAGTCTCCTCCGAACTGATTTGAAGGTCCAGCATAATTGCGACCCCGTCCAAAGCCTCTGGACCAAGGTCTGATTCGGGGCTTTCCACGGAAACCACTCCGGTTCCCTCTAAATCCACCTCTAAATTGACCGAATTGCATTTTGTTCCCAATTTTGGCAGCATCTTCAATTTCTTTAGCTGCCTTGGAGACTTCGTCCCCAAAGAGCTGGGTAGTATATGGCACAGTATGGTTGCAAAGGTGAGCATATTCATTTTTCAGTTCCGGCCTCAATAAATCTTTGCGAAGCAAATTAACTTGGCGGTTTGCATGACCAAGGAGAGCCATAGCTTCATTGGAATGGTCGATAATGAAAGAAATGTCTTCACACTCCTTTTCTTTCAATTTCTTCTCAACTTTTGCAGTATGGTCAACCATTTTAGCCAAAATAGTTGCCGACTTAATAACGGAAGTTTCCACATTCTGTAACTTCTTGTCTGTGGTTCTAGCATTGGCAGAAATTAAATCCCACACCAGCTGATTACATTTCACAACTGAGAGTCCCTCACAGTTAGCTGGTCTTGAAAATTTTGGATCTTTTAATAAATCATTGTATTGTTCTTCTTCCATCCCTTTGCGGAACAAATCTGTAACATTAGAGGCCAAAAAAGGATCCAAATCTTTATCAGTTACCTCTTGTCCTTTAAATCTCTTTGCAAGAGATGAGAAACGACTGTCTACGGCAGTTTCATTATTATTACTATCACTATCCTCATACGATCTTTTCTCCGGACAAGTTGAGGCTAAATATTCAGTCTCGTGAAAACCTTCTGCGTCGTAATAATCATCATATTCATAATGATGTTGACCAAACTGTCCGTAGTCATCGTAATGGTCGTGTTTTTCCAGGTCCTCGACCCTTTTTGAGACCGTATTCAACACTTCCTCGGATTTTTCTATTTTTGCTTTCATTTCTTTCAACATTTCTAAGACTTGCGAGTCTTCCTTTTCCTTCTGCGAAGGTACGGGTTTCTTTCCCCCAGAACTAACTTTTTTCGGTGCGTTATCCACCTTTTCCTTCTATGACTGAGTTTTATTGTCTGCCATATCCACGATATAGCAATTAACGCAAAGCAAAAGAAAGAACACACCACGTGCGTTCAGGGAAAAAACCCCAAGTCGTAAAAACGACAAAACACCAAAACTTACGAAAAATCCTTGAAGAAACAACGTTCCCACACGTAATTGCGGTATCTATTTTAAGCGTTACACACTAGAAACCCATAAAACCGCTAAACAAACTGACTGAAAATGTCGAACCACGTCCGCCATTAAAATAACACAAGCACACTGACTGCGCATGCGCGGTACAAATCTCATTTAATGACGACTAAACCTTTGCGAAATAGAATTTACAGACTCCCCGCAATCAATCATGTGACAAAGTCTCGGGTAGATATCGCATTTAACAAGATTTAGTTTGACACATGTGCAGTGAGAGTGTGAAAAGGTCTATTATCACTCAATAAAGCCACTTGACACCTATGTAAAACGATACTAAGGAAAACATTGTAGATACTATATACAGTCATTATTTTGCAAAACAATCTTCAGTATAATTCTTTTAATTAATTTTCTGCTAACGCCTTTTTCACAAATGAAAGTATATTCAAACACTATGGAATGTCTATTTTCTCCGACATCAACATTCAAAAATCATCATGATGAATCTTGGTAAAAGTCTATTAGATGATACTTCATCCTTTCTCTTTCAGAAATTAAGATTTTTCAAAATTTTCACTATGTAAGCCTAGGTAATACATGTGACTACCGTAGATGGGCCAATTCTGACCCATAGGCCATAACTTGAACAATCCCAATAGCAGGGCTCTGTAGACCCTCAGAATTTGGGGAGAAGTGACTTCTCCCATGTCTGAGAATTGGGAGAAGTTTTTCAAAATAGGGAGAAGTGGTGAGACTTTCAGAAGAAGCGGATAACGTTAAATACCAAATTTTTGCGTGTATTCCTTATTTCTGTGGGATAATAAACAAGAGGACCATGATGGTCCTTAATCGCTCCCCTGAGTATGATTGTTCATGGCTTTATGATATAAACAAATGGCAAAGCCCTCTGTCTAATTATTTTGGAGAAGATGTTTACAGATTTCTCTTTTAATCCTAGGAATATTGATGATCCCACCATATAGCACTAATTCCCTGAATATGGTAATGCTTTGAAGTATAGACATCAATACATACCAAGTATAAAAGCTGTAAGCCTGTTGGTTTAGGAGAAGAAGGTTTTCAAAGATATCATTCTTTATTCCTATCTAAAATTAGGGATTGCACAGAAAAGGGCCAATTTTTTAAGTAATTTGGTAGAGGGTCAATGGCTGATGATATGTACCAAATATTAAACTTCTAGGCTTTATGGTTTGGGAGAAGATTTTCAAAGATTTCCTTCTTTATTCCTTTGTTAAATCAGGAATCCAACAGAAAAGGGCTAATTTTCAGAATACGGTAATTCTTTGAAGTATTTTGGTAGAGGGTCAATAGATTATGATATTTGCAAAATATCAAAGCTCTAGGCCTTATGGTTTGGGAGAAGAAGATTTTTAAAGTTTTCCTTCTTTAATTCTATGTAAAATCAGGGATCACAAAGAAAAGGGCTAATTTTCAGAATAGGGTAATTCTTTGAAGTATTTTGGTAGAGGGTCAATAGATGATGATTTGTACTAAATATCAAAGCTCTAGGCCTTATGGTTTGGGAGAAGAAGATTTTAAAAGATTTCCTTCTTTATTTCTATGTAAAATCAGGGATCATTAAGAAAAGGGCTAATTTTCAGAATACAGTGATTCTTTGAAGTATTTTGGTAGAAGTCAATAGATGATGATGTATACCAAATATCAAAGCTCTAGGCCTTATGGTTTGGGAGAAGAAGGTTTTTAAAGATTTCCTTCTTTATTTCTATGTAAAATCAGGGATCATTAAGAAAAGGGCTAATTTTCAGAATACGGTAATTCTTTGAAGTATTTTGGTAGAGGGTCAAAAGATAATGATGTATACCAAATATCAAAGCTCTAGGCTTTACCGTTTGGGAGGAGAAGATTTTTTAAGTTTTCTCACTCCGTTGCCATGGCAACCATAGTTCTTCATGGATTTCAATTCTTTGAGGTATTTTGAAAGAGCATGACCTAAGGATCATTTCTGTGAAGTTTTGTTGAAATTCCATGGTTAGTTTAGGAGGAGAAGATTTTTTTGTAATTGTGAAGGGACGGACGGACGGACGGACGGACGGACGACGACCGATCACAATAGCTCCTCCAGGGCACTTCGTGCTCAGGGGAGCTAAAAAGGCTTTACAACCAAGTAGCTGCATATTTTGTTTTATATAGTTTGCAGTTAATATTAGAGTATTTCTCATCCTTTCTTTCTGTCCTTATTACAGAGATCTTATTCCTGTGAACAAATATTTTTGTCTTCTTTCTTCGGGTTCAAAAATATAGGAATATAAATCATTTTCTTGAATATTTCATGTATAGATGGTATTATAATCTCAATTATCAAAAGTTTTGATAATCAATAATTTGAAAAGAGTATAGGTGGTCTGTATTAACAAAAATGATCAGAATTTAATTTGAAGCAGAAAATGAGAAAACATTATTATTATTATTATTTTATTCAACTCATTACCAGGAGACAAAATTTCCAGACTGGTCCAATTTGAAAAAAAAGTTGCATACCATATTTCAAATAAGAATATGCTCAAAACAGAAATAAGTACCAGATAAGGTAAAAAATATTGTGGGAAAGGGAGAAATTGCTTGCTACAAGCACTTCCTCTTTTTCTCACAAGTTTTCCATTTAAATATTTAAAATCTTCAAAAATAAAAAAGCAGATTTGTGTGGTAATGGGTTAAAGTCTGTCAACTTCACCTGTATGTAACAATAAATGAATAAAAAGCTTGTAAATGATAGATTTAAAAAGGTTCATTTTGACTGATTTGCAGTTATTAGTAAAGGGTATTAAAGATAACAGCTGAGTAATGTTACATAAATCACAGACTGTGTAGAGAAGGTTTAAATTTGAAACTATGTTAACACGGAAACATTTGTTCTAGTGTTTTGGATTTCATGTCATTGAATGGATTAATTATAAAAACAAGATAAGTGAAATTTAATTTCTGGTTAAAATCCTAACAATGTTACTCATAAAAAGATCTAAAAGCCGTAGATTGTTTATCTTAGTTTTCCTGTATTTGTTAAATCAAAGTAGAAAACTAGAATCCAAGGATTTCATTGAAAATAATTTTTCTCTATTTAGTTTTTTACGGAAAAATATGTTTTTATCACCAAGATTTTATATCTTTTATCAGTGAATTTTAAAATACGGCAAATGACATGACATTCATAATAAAATCCGCCAATAATCTTGGTGCTTGAAAGTATGCAACAAATTTTGTATATTGATAAATACCCACAATGTGCCACTAAAATAATTGAATCTTCAGAAGGGGAAGCGTTTGATATCAAAAAGTTCCTATAGTTCCAACAGTTTACAAGGGCTTGCAACCATCCAATCAGCCAAGGTGCAAATAAAGTGAGCATATCGTCTATCGAAACACGCTTGATTAACGATAAAGGGGCTTCCAATCAGCAGTTGTATAATTGATTTACTGTCCAAATTTGATAGCCTCTAGGCAAAATGGGATTATCGCCTATAATAACGAGGCGATGTCCCGTGTTTTCCAGGAGACTTCGACTTTGCTTTGACCAGCAAGTCAGGCGAAGTTTTTTAAAACCAGGTGAGTTCTTCGCCTGAGTAGCCCACTATGCAGAGCCCTGAATAGAGGTCCACCAGATGATGCAACATACCAAATATCAAAGCTCTAGGAACTTTTTAGGAGAAGATGATTTTTAAGTTTTCATTACATAAGCCTATGTAAAACTTGTGACTCAAGGATACAGGCCCGATTCACTCAACCTCACAGGATAAAATTTTAGGTAAGTAAAAATTCAAAGAAGTAACATATTATTTCAAGTTGATTAAATCCTTAAAACCTTTGTCTTTGTGGGTAGAAAACAATGTGGTTAATGAAGAAATTGCTTCTAACAAGCAATTTCTTCATTTTCCACATTTTTCGCCGTTTTAAAGTGTCATTGTGTGTTATGGGTGATTTTTAAAGCTCTAATTGAATTTGACATTTAAAGAGCAATTTAAGGATAATTAGGCTGCAAAATGTGCAAAAGTATTTTTGCTGTCTGTCTAAGACCCCATCTTGTTTCTAGTTAGTTGCTCAAGGATGCCAATGTGGCATCAGTTTGATTTACAAGAGGGCCGTTGGCCCTGGGGCGCTCACCTGAGATAAAGGCCCTTTTTTCTTTCAACAGTCTAATTTCATGTTAAGGTTAGGATTATGAAACAAGTGGGCCATAATTACATATAAAGACTATGAACCTGGGGATCCAAAAATCTAAATTACAAATTCCAAGGCTTAAGTGCTGATTTGAAAGAAGGAAAAAACTTTTTCCATGGGTTATAATTTCAGAAATAAGAAAGAAGTTTGTGAACTGATGCTTCATACCTATACCCCCCCCCCCCCTTGGGTCTGCCCCTGGAAACCCTAGCATCATGCATCATGATTTTAGCTGTTTTGTAAGAGATCAATATACTGATGCTTCATGCAAAATATCAAGGCTCTACGCCTTCTGGGTCAGGAGGAGAAGATTCTTAAAGATTATTTTGAAATTTCACTTTTGTTGCCATGGCAACCAGAGTTTTTAACAGATTCCAATTCTTTTAGCTAATTTTAAGGGGGACCACCGAAGGAACATTTCTGCCAATTTGGTTCAAATTGGCCCTGTGAATTGGAAGGAAATGTCATTTAAACAAGAGGCCCATGAGGGCCTGAGACGCTCTACTGGTTATCAAGTTTTCAGTTAAAGAAATCTGATATTCAAGGAAGTTAATTGCTCAAAGAAGAATGCATAAAGAAAAAAAAGGCCTTTATCCCCTTTATCATTTTAAGCAACAATCCTCAAGGCCCCTTTTCCCATGTTTCATGACAGATCCACTCCATTTCCAAAAGAAAGTTACCTTATGACCCTACAATCATTCTGTGAATATTTCATCAGAATCTGACAATAATTGTGGACTTAATCACATAAACAGGATTGTTTTGAATGAAAATCAATAAGGCCCCTTTACCTGTGTTTTCTGACAACCCGACAATTGTCCTGTGAAATTTAAAAGACAACTTGATAATGATTGTGATCTTCATCACATACACAAGAATGTTTTGAATGATAATCTGTAAGGCCCCTTTTCCTGTGTTTCGAATGTCACAATTATTCCATGCATCTTTGAAGAGAATCCAATAAAACTGTTGACTTTATTGTGTTAACAAAGACATCAAATTCAAGTTCTCATAAGGCCCCTTTTCCCGTGATATTTTACTGTTGGGGTTATCATTCTATGAAAGTTAAAAGTGAATCCAATGAAATATTGGGAATTCATTAGGTTTACTAGAATATTAAAAAAAAATCATATGTCCCCTTTTTACATGATACTTGATGGATTGTACCCAGTTCTGAAAAGAACCATCTAAGTATTTGTACAATGTATCTGTGAAATTTTGAAGTGAATCCGGTGAAATCAAGGGACATCATTGTGTTAATCAGAATAGTTAAGAGAGTTTTTCATAAGGCCCCTTTTTATGTGACCCTTGCTATAGTCAGATCCACTGTCAAAATCAACAATTGGAATGATGGTACAATCAATCCGTTTAATCTGTTTAATTTATTGTGTTAATGAGTTTATAGTGAAATCTTCATAGGGCCCCTTTTCTCATGATACTTTACAGAACAAACCAAATTTCAAAAGGAACAATTCTAGTGAAGGTACAATCATTCTTTAAAAGTTAAAGAGAATCAATGAAAATGGTGGACTGAATTGTGTCAAGAATTTTTGTAACTAAATTTTCATAAGGCCCCTTTTTCCGTGAAACTTAACAAATCAGACCCAATGTACAAAGGAACAATCCTAATGATAGTTTGAAGAAAATGATAAAGACTGAGGACTTTATTGTAATAATGATGTTTTGTAATAAAATTTTTATAAGGTCCCTTTCTTGTGTCACTTAACCAATCAGACCTAATTTACAAAGGAACAATCCAAATGATGGTACAATCATTCTATTAAAGTTTGAAGAAAATGATAAAGACTGAGGGCATTGTTGTGTTTATGAGGATTTGGTAATAATTTTTCATACAGCCCCTTTTCCTATGATACTAGACAGATCAGGCCCAATTTGGAAAGAAACAATCCTAATGATGGTACAAACATTCTGTGAAAGTTTGAACAGAATCTGATGAAAACTGCAGACTTTATCTTGGTGTCAAATTTTTAAAATAAAATTTTCATAAGGCTCCTTTACCTGTGATACTTGAAGGATCAGGCCTCATGTCAGCATCAACAATTGTGATTATTGTACAATGATTCTGTGAAGGTTTAAGTAAAATCCAATAAAAGCTCTGGACTTAGTTACAAGGATTATAGATAAAATTCTCTAAAGACCCCTTTTCCCATGATACAAGACAGATCACGCCTAATTTGAAAAGAAAGAATCCTCATGATGGAATAATCATTCTGTGAAAGTTTTAACAGAATCTGATGAAAACTGTTGACTTTATTGTGGTACAATGATTTTAAAATTAAATTTCATAATGCTCCTTTTCCTGTGATACTTGACAGATCAGGTCTAATGAAAACATCAACAATCATTATTATTGTACAATTATTCTGTGAATGTTTGAAGAAAATCCGATGAAAGCTCTGGACTTAGTAACAAGAATTTATGAATGAAATTTTCATAAGGCCCCTTTTCCTGTGCTTCTTGACAGTTCAAACCCTGTTATGAAAAGAATGATAGTTATGACCTTCCAATCATTCTGTGAAAGTTTCAACAAAATCTGATCAAAGCTGTGAGCTTTATTGTGTTAACAGGGTTTTATTAATTGAATTTTCATATAGCCCCTTTTCCCATGTTACTTGATGGATCTGAACCAATTCCAAAGGGAACTCTTCTTACAAAAGTATAATTATTCTGTTTGAGTATAAAGACATCCCCATCTCATCTGTGGACTTACAAGCATTAATTAAGATTTTTTAATTGAATTTTCCTAAGGCCCCTTTTCCTATGTTTCTCAATGGATCAGACCCAATTGAAAGGAACAATCCTTATGATGGTACAATCATTATGTGAAAGTTTGAAGTCAATCAGGTGAAATCTAGGGCCATTACGTTTTAACTAAGATTTTTTTAAATAAATTTTCATAGGCCCCTTTTCCCATGAAACTTGATGGATCAAACCTACTTCCAAAAGGAACAATCCATTTAATGTAATAATAATTCTGGGAATGTTTGAAGAGAATTTGTTGAAAACTATGGACTCTATTGTGTTTATGAGGATTTTTTCAATCCAGTTTTTATCGGGCCCCTTTTTCCCATGGTCCTTGACTGATCATACCAAATTTTGAAAGGAACAATTCTTATGATGGTACAAGCATTCTGTGAAAGTTTAAATACAATCTGATGAAAACTGTGGACTCTAGAGTGTTAACGAGAATTTTTTAATTAAATTTTCATAAGGCCCCTTTTCCCATGTATCATGACAGATCAGACCCATTTTCGAAAGGAACGATCCTTATGATTGTATAATCATTCTGAGAAAGTTTGAAGAGAATCCGATGAAAACTGTGGACCCTATCGTGTAAACAAGGATTTTTAATGGAGTTTTTAATTGAATTTTCATAAGGCCCCTTTTCCCATGTTTCTTGACGGATCATACCCAATTTTGAAAGGAACGATCCTTATGATTGTAGAATCATTCTGAGAAAGTTAGAAGAGAATCCGATGAAAACTGTGGACTCTATCGTGTAAACAAGGATTTTTAATGGAGTTTTTAATTGAATTTTCATAAGGCCCCTTTTCCCATGTTTCTTGACGGATCATACCCAATTTTGAAAAGAACGATCCTTATGATGGTACAATCATTTTGTGAAAGTTTGAAGAGAATCCAATGAAAATTGTGGACTCTATCGCATAAACAAGGATTTTTAATGGAATTTTGATTAAATTTTCATAAGGCCCCTTTTCCCATGTTTCTTGATGGATCATACCGAATTCTGAAAGGAAAGATCCTTATGTTGGTACAATCATTCTTTGAAAGTTTGAAGAGAATCTGATTAAAACTGTGGACTCTATCGTTTAAACGAGGATTTTTAATTGAATTTTTAATGATTTTCATAAGGCCCCTTTTCCCGTGTTTCTTGACTGATCATACCCATTTTCGAAAGGAACAATCCTTATGTTGGTACAATCATTCTGTGAAAGTTTGAAGAGAATCTGATGAGAACTGTGGACTTGATCGCGTAAACGAGGATTTTTTAATTTAATTTTCATAAGGCATTTTTTACCGTGTTTCTTGAAGGATCATATCCATTTTCGAAAGGAACGATCCTTATGATGGTACAATCATTCTGTGAAAGTTTGAAGAGAATCCGATGAAAACTGTGGACTTTATCGCGTAAACGAACATTTTTTAATTAAATTTTCATAAGGCCCCTTTTCCCGTGTTTCTTGACGGATCAGACTCATTTCGAAAGGAACCATCCTTATGATGGTACAATCATTCTGAGGAAGTTTGAAGAGAATTCGATGAAAACTGTGGACTTTATCGCGTAAACAAGGATTTTTAATTGAATTTTTAATTGAATTTTCATAAGGCCCCTTTTCCTGTGTTTCTTGACGGATCATACCAATTTTCGAAAGGAACGATCCTTATGATGGTACAATCATTCTGAGAAAGTTTGAAGAGAATCCGACGAAAAATGTGGACTTTATCGAGTAAATGAAGATTTTTTAATTAAGTTTTAATTAGGCCCCTTTTCCCATGTTTCTTGACGGATCTGACCCAATATTGAAAGGAACGATCCTTATGATGGTACAATCATTCTGTGAAAGTTTGAAGAGAATCGGATGAAAACGGTGGACTTAACGCGTAAACAAGGAAAAGTTTAACGGTCGGACGACGGATGGACGGACGGATGGACGGAAGGACGCCGGACAGGATAAAGCCATCGCTATAGCTCGAGTGGCCTTCGGCCAGTGGAGCTAAAATTGTTCTTTATTTCTATATAACCCCCCCCCCCCTGGGGCTACGCCCCTGGGGACCAGAGGATCATGATTTTAGCTATTTTGAAAGAGGTCAATATACTGATGCTTCATGCAAAATATCAAGGCTCTACGCCTTCTGGGTCAGGAGGAGAAGATTTTTAAAGATTATTTTAAAATTTCACTTTTGGCAACCAGAGTTTTTAACAGATTTCAATTCTTTTAGCTAATTTTAAGGGGACCACCTAAGGAACATTTCTGCCAAATTTGGTTCAAATTGGCCCAGTGGTTCAGGAGGAGATGTCGTTTAAAGAAATTGTTGACGGACGACGCATGATGCACGATGCACGACGGACGCCGGACAAAAGGGGATCACAATAGCTCACTTGAGCAGCTAATAAAGTACAATCTCTCCCCTTTCTAAAAATGCAAAAACATTTATAATTGATAGTATTGCACACTTTTGGTGATAATCAAGGTCTTCACCAAAATCTGTAAATTGTGGGCAATGTTGTGCATAAAAGAAGTTTGGGAAAAGTCTCCTTTTTGATTGACACAGCACAGAATGATGAAACACTGATAATAAGCACTAGGTCACATGAAGACAAACATTTGGTGAAAATTTAATCATAATTCATCAAGAACTAAAAATGTAGTTGCCCACACAAGAATTTGGACTATAAGTCCCCTTTTTTGCACAATGCATCAATTCATCTCAAAAATGTGATATAATGCACTAGGTGGAGGAAATTTCATCAAAATCTGTTTAAGAATGTAGGAGGAGTTGCACATACAACGTAATGGTAATACATGCAGATTTGGTGTAAATTTCATCATGATCCATCAAGAGTTATAGGTGTAGTTGTGCACACAAGAATTTTGACAATAAGTACCCTTTTTGCATGATGTAAGATTAAATCACAAAACACTGATAATGCTCACCATGCACTAGGTCACATAAGGACAAACATTTGGTGAAAGTTTCATCATAATTCATCAAGAATTGTAAGTGTACTTAAGTGTACTTGAGTGAACAAGATATGTGTTAGTTCACATAATCATGAAAATTTTGCAAATATTTTGTGAAAATTTCATCATAATCAATCAAGAATTGTAGGAGAGAGATTGCACAGGAGAATTCTAACATTAAGTCCCCTGTTTGCGTGATGCTAGATTAGGTCACAAACACTGACAATATGCATTAGGTCAAATGATGGTGTAAATTTCATTAATTGCACAAACAAGGTAATGTCAACGCAGGCCCAGCCGACCGCCCACCTGCCTGCCTGCCACCAAAATTTAGCAATCTAATAACTACGTTTTTTCTTTCAGAAAACCCGGTGAAAAATCATTTCAAATGAAACGTGAAATCATTATGTAGAAAAAATTATGTAGGACTTATCTCCCTTAAAAGCTGGATGGATAGAAGTATGGATGAATGGCAGACAGAAGGATAGACAACGCTAAACCAATATCTATCTGTCTATAAGGTGGGGATGAAAAGTTGCACCGAGGTGCCATGTTCTCAAGCAATCTATTTCTATTGTTGTTATTAGACAAATTTTACTGTGCCTGTAAATACTGCTCTAGGATCATCCTCCTCTGCTCAATTACTTTGGGTTGCCATTTGAGAACTTTCTTTGGTGGAAAGTCTGGTGTTGAAATAACCTTCTTCATTTGTTTGTGCATGTCCTCAAACTCTGAATATCGTTTGTAAAGGGTGTGACAGCGACCATTTTGGAACACTTCAATTTGATATGCCTACAATCAAACAATACATATGTATATATCTTGGGACTGATTTTATATTATGCTGATGCAAATTTTTGATATTAACAAGAAAACCAGAGAAAAAAATCTCAAATATTACATAGTGACCTACATAACTATAGTTGTGCCTGGACGTCAAAAAGCATCATTGTGTGGGAATGGGTTAAACAACTTTTATTGACAGTAATGCCTGGTGAATAATACAAAACCTTAAGCCTAATAGTTTGTCTAGAATTTTTTTAATATTTTATTTCTTGGAATGATCTTAAAATGAAATTTGAATACATAGAGCCCAAATGGGACCTCAGGGGCAGTCTTTTTGTAGAAGAGAAACTGATGATGCCACATGCAAAAGTTCAAACCTGAAAGCCTTATCATTTGCCAGTGAGAGATTTTAAAAGATTTTCTTTGTTTCGATGTGAAATATGATGCACCAAAATGTAACACAAGGGCCATCATCTTAACAATTTTTATAGAGGGCCAATGGGACCATTAGGGGTATTCTTTCAACAACGTTTGTTGAGGCCAATAAGAAAAGTATCAAATCTTTTTGCCTTAACTTGGTCATCAGAAGATTTTCAATCTTAAAGATTTCTTATTTTGTTTCTATGTAAAAAAAGGTGCACCCAGTCAGAGCTAAATTGGACCCCACGGGCATTGTTTTAACAAATTTTGTAGAGGCCAAAATATGAAATACCAGTAAGCCTGATCCTTGGCCAGAAGAAGATTTTTAAAGATATTCCGTATAAAATAGGTTTGACCTTTGTAGGTAATGCAACTAGAGAATTTGAAATAATTCAAATAACTTCAATCTAGCAGGGTTTCATCAAAGAATATTAAGCCAAGTTTCAATCTCATTGGTCTACAAGGAGAAGATGTTTAACCCATTCCAACTCAATAAAATTTTAGACGGTCCAAATTGAAAGGAGCTGCAGGCGATATTTTCAAGTTGGTGGAATTTAAATTTTCTTTGACTTTTTGGATAGAAAACATTGTGGATAATGAAGAAATTGCTTGATCCAAGCAATTTCTTCATTTTCCACAATGTTTTCCAAAGCTTTTTTGTTGAGGGGTGTAAAAAGGAGGGATTGAGTGGGAATGGGTTAAAGAATGTGAAAAGATGGAAGATGGATGAACGAAGGATTACCATAAGCAGGTTGTGCCAAATAGAGTCAAACAAGAAGGCCATTGGCCCTGATGTGCTCATTGAGTCAATGGTGACAAATGGCAAAAAAAGCAAAAAACAAGTGACCTAATTCTTTATCAAAATTACACTATCACAATTCTGGGATATATATATATCATGGAGAAACAACATTAACAAGCTTAAACCCATTCCAACTCAATCCCTCCTTTTTACGCCCCTCAAGAAAATAGCTTTTGAAAACATTGTGGAAAATGAAGAAATTGCTTGTATCAAGCAATTTCTTAATTATCCACAATGTTTTCTATCCAAAAGTCGAAAAAGTTCACAAGAGGCCCATGAGGGCCTGAGACGCTCTACTGGTTATCAAGTTTTCCGTTAAAGAAATCTGATATTTAAGGAAGTTAATTGCTCAAAGAAGAATGCATAAAGAAAAAAAAGGCCTTTATCCCCTTTATCATTTTAAGCAACAATCCTCAAGGCCCCTTTTCCCATGTTTCATGACGGAACCACTCCATTTCCAAAAGAAAGTTACCTTATGACCCTACAATCATTCTGTGAATATTTCATCAGAATCTGTCAATAATTGTGGACTTAATCACATAAACAGGATTGTTTTGAATGAAAATCAATAAGGCCCCTTTTCCTGTGTTTTCTGATGGATCAATTTCATTTCAAAAGGAACTTTCCTTACAACCTGACAATTGTCCTGTGAAATTTAAAAGACAACTTGATAATGATTGTGATCTTCATCACATACACAAGAATGTTTTGAATGATAATCTGTAAGGCCCCTTTTCTTGTGTATCAAATGCCACAATTATTCCATGCATCTTTGAAGAGAATCCAATAAAACTGTTGACTTTATTGTGTTAACAAAGATATTAAATTCAAGTTCTCATAGGGCCCCTTTCCCCGTGATATTTTACTGTTGGTTTTATCGTTCTATGAAAGTTAAAAGTGAATCCGATGAAATACTGGAAATTTCATTATGTTGACTAGAATATTTAAAAAAAAAATCATATGTCCCCTTTTTACATGATACTTGATGGATTGTACCCAGTTCTGAAAAGAACCATCTAAGTATTTGTACAATTTTGAAGTGAATCCGGTGAAATCAAGGGACATCATTGTGTTAACCAGAATATTTAAGAGAGTTTTTCATAAGGCCCCTTTTTATGTGACCCTTGCTATAGTCAGATCCACTGTCAAAATCAACAATTGGAATGATGGTACAATCAATCTGTTTAATCTGTGGAATTTATTGTGTTAATGAGTTTATAGTGAAATATTCATAGGGCCCCTTTTCTCATGATACTTTACAGAACAAACAAACAAAATTTCAAAAGGAACAATTCTAATGAAGGTAGAATCATTCTTTAAAAGTTAAAGAGAATCAATGAAAACAGTGGACTGAATTGTGTCAAGAATTTTTGTAACTAAATTTTCATAAGGCCCCTTTTTCTGTGAAACTTAACAAATCAGACCCAATGTACAAAGGAACAATCCTAATGACAGTTTGAAGAAAATGATAAAGACTGAGGACTTTATTGTAATAATGATGTTTTGTAATAAAAATTTTATAAGGTCCCTTTTCTTGTGTCACTTAACCAATCAGACCTAATTTATAAAGGAACAATCCAAATGATGGAACAATCATTCTATTAAAGTTTGAAGAGATTCTGATAAAGACTGAGGACATTGTTGTGTTTATGAGGATTTGGTAATATTTTTTCATACAGCCCCTTTTCCTATGATACTAGACAGATCAGGCCCACTTTGGAAAGAAACAATCCTTATGATGGTACAAACATTCTGTGAAAGTTTGAAAAGAATCTGATGAAAACTGCAGAACTTATCTTGGTGTAAAATTTTTAAAATAAAATTTTCATAAGGCTCCTTTTCCTGTGTTACTTGAAGGATCAGGTCTTTTGTCAGCATCAACAATCGTGATTATTGTACAATGATTCTGTGAAGGTTTGAATAAAATCCAATGAAAGCTCTGGACTTGGCTACAAGGATTATAGATAAAATTCTCAAAAGGCCCCTTTTCCCATGATACTTGACAGATCAGGCCTAATTTGAAAAGAAAGAATCCTCATGATGGAATAATCATTCTGTGAAAGTTTTAACAGAATCTGATGAAAACTGTTGACTTTATTGTGGTACAATGATTTTAAAATCAAATTTCATAATGCTCCTTTTCCTGAGATACTTGACGGATCAGGTCTAATGCAAACATCAACAATCATTATTATTGTACAATTATTCTGTGAATGTTTGAAGAAAATCCGATTAAAGCTCTGGACTTGGTTACAAGGATTTATAAATGAAGTTTTCATAAGGCCCCTTTTCCTGTGTTTCTTGACAGTTCAAACCCTGTTATGAAAAGAATGATAGTTATGACCTTCCAAACATTCTGTGAAAGTTTCAACAAAATCTGATCAAAGCTGTGGGCTTCATTGTGTTAACAGGGTTTTATTAATTGAATTTTCATTTAGCCCCTTTTCCCATGTTACTTGATGAATTTGAACCAATTCCAAAGGGAACTCTTCTTACAAAAGTATAATTATTCTGTTTGAGGATAAAGACAACCCCATCTCATCTGTGGACTTACAAGCATTAATTAAGATTTTTTTAATTGAATTTTCCTTAGGCCCCTTTTCCTATGTTTCTCAATGGATCAGACCCAATTTGAAAGGAACAATCCTTATGATGGTACAATCATTGTGTGAAAGTTTGAAGCCAATTAGGTGAATTCTAGGGCCATGATGTGTTAACTAAGATTTTTTTATTAAATTTTCATAGGGCCCCTATTCCCATGAAACTTGATGGATCAAACCTACTTCCGAAAGGAACAATCCATTTAATGTAATAATCATTCTGGGAATATTTGAAGAGAATTTGTTGAAACCTATGGACTCTATTGTGATTACGAGGACTTTTTTAATCCAGTTTTAATCGGGCCCCTTTTTCCCGTGGTCCTTGAAAGGCACAATTCTTATGATGGTACAATCATTCTGTGAATGTTTGAAGTCAATCAGATGAAAACTGTGGACTCTAGAGTGTTAACAAAGATCTTTGAATTAAATTTTCATAAGGCCCCTTTTCCTAAGTTTCTTGAGGAATCATATCCGATTCCAAAAGGAACAATCCTTATGATGGTACAATCATTCTGTGGGAGTTTGAAGAGAATCCGTTGAAAATTGTTGGCTCTAGATTATTAATGAGAATTTTTTATCAAAATTTCCATAAGGCCCCTTTTTCCTGTGTTTCTTGATGGATCATACCCAATTTTGAAAGGAACAATCCTTATGATAGTACAACCATTCTGTGAAAGTTTGAAGGGAATCCGATGAAAACTGTTGACTCCAGAGTGTTAAAGAGGATTTCCCAAAAGATTTTTCGATTATATTTCCATGAGGCCCCTTTTCCCTGTGTTTTCTGATGGATCTGACCAAATTCCCAAAGGAACAATCCTTATGATGGTACAATCATTCTGTGAAAGTTTAAATACAATCTGATGAAAACTGTGGACTCTAGAGTGTTAACAAGGATTTTTTAATTAAATTTTCATAAGGCCCCTTTTCCAGTGTTTCTTGACAGATCAGACCCATTTTTGAAAGGAACAAACTTAATGATAGTACAATCATTCTGAGAAAGTTTGAAGAGAATCCAATGAAAACTGTGGACTAAATTGCGTAAACGAGGATTTTTATGGAATTTTTAATTAAATTTTCATAAGGCCCCTTTTCCAGTGTTTCTTGACAGATCAGACCCATTTTCGAAAGGAACAAACTTAATGATAGTACAATCATTCTGAGAAAGTTTGAAGAGAATCCAATGAAAACTGTGGACTAAATTGCATAAACGAGGATTTTTATGGAATTTTTAATTGAATTTTCATAAGGTCCCTTTTCCCATGTTTCTAGACGGATTATACCCTTTTTCGAAAGGAACAATCCTTATGATGGTACAATCATTCTGAGAAAGTTTGAAGAGAATCCGATGAGAACTGTGGACTCTATCGAGTAAACGAGGATTTTTAATGGAATCTTTAATCAAATTTTCATAAGGCCCCTTTTCCCATGTTTCTAGACGGATCATATCAATTTTTGTAAGGGACCATCCTAATGTTGGTACAATCAAGCTGTGAAAGTTTAAATACAATCTGATGAAAACTGTGGACTCTAGAGTGTAAACGAGTTTTTTTCTAATTAAATTTTCATAAGGCCCCTTTTCCCATGTTTCTTGACAGATCATACCCATTTTCAAAGGAATGATCCTTATGATGGTACAATCATTCTGAGAAAGTTTGAAGAGAATCCGATGAAAACTGTGGACTCTATCGCATAAACGAGAATTTTTAATTGAATTTTTAATTGAATTTTCATAAGGCCCCTTTTCCCGTGTTTCTTGACGGATCATACCAATTTTCGAAAGGAACGATCCTTATGTTGGTACAATCATGCTGTGAAAGCTAAATACAATCTGATGAAAACTGTGGACTCTAGAGTGTTAACGAGTTTTTTTCTATTTAAATTTTCATAAAACACCTTTTCCCGTATTTCATGACGGATCATATGGATTTCCAAAAGGAACCATCCTCATGATGGTACAATCATTCTGTGAAAGTTTGAAGAGAATCTGATGAAAACTGTGGACTTTATCGCGTAAACAAGGATTTTTTAATTAAGTTTAATAAGGCCCCTTTACCCATGTTTCTTGACGGGTCTGACCCAATTTCTAAAGGAACAATCCTTATGATGGTACAATAATTCTGTGAAAGTTTGAAGGGAATCCGATGAAAACTTTGGACTCTATCGCGTAAACAAGGAAAAGTTTAATGGAAGAATGGACGGACGGACAGAGGGACGGACGGACGCGAAAAAGCCATCGCTTTAGCTCTAGTGGCCTTTGGCCAGTAGAGCTAACAAGAGGCCCATGAGGGCCTGAGACGCTCTACTGGTTATCAAGTTTTCCGTTAAAGAAATCTGATATTTAAGGAAGTTAATTGCTCAAAGAAGAATGCATAAAGAAAAAAAGGGGCTTTATCCCCTTTATCATTTAAAGCAACAATCCTCAAGGCCCCTTTTCCCATGTTTCATGACGGATCCACTCCATTTCCAAAAGAAAGTTACCTTATGACCCTACAATCATTCTGTGAATATTTCATCAGAATCTGGCAATAATTGTGGACTTTATCACATAAACAGGATTGTTTTGAATGAAAATCAATAAGGCCTCTTTTCCTGTGTTTTCTGATGGATCAATTTAATTCTAATAGGAACTTTCCTTACAACCCGACAATTGTCCTGTGAAATTTAAAAGACAACTTGATAATGATTGTGATCTTCATCACATACACAAGAATGTTTTGAATGATAATCTGTAAGGCCCCTTTTCCTGTGTTTCGAATGCCACAATTATTCCATGCATCTTTGAAGAGAATCCAATAAAACTGTTGACTTTATTGTGTTAACAAAGATATTAAATTCAAGTTCTCATAGGGCCCCTTTTCCCGTGATATTTTACTGTTGGTTTGATCATTCTATGAAAGTTAAAAGTGAATCCGATGAAATATTGGGAACTCATTATGTTGACTAGAATATTTAAAAAAAAAATCATATGTCCCCTTTTTACATGATACTTGATGGATTGTACCCAGTTCTGAAAAGAACCATCTACGTATTTGTACAATCATTCTGTGAAATTTTGAAGTGAATCCAGTGAAATCAAGGGACATCTTTGTGTTAACCAGAATATTTAAGAAAGTTTTTCATAAGGCCCCTTTTTATGTGACCCTTGCTATAGTCAGATCCACTGTCAAAATCAACAATTGGAATGATGGTACAATCAATCTGTTAATTTATTGTGTTAATGAGTTTATAGTGAAATATTCATAGGGCCCCTTTTCTCATGATACTTTACATAACAAACCAAATTTCAAAAGGAACAATTCTAATGAAGGTAGAATCATTCTTTAAAAGTTAAAGAGAATCAATGTAAACAGTGGGCTGAATTGTGTCAAGAATTTTTGTAACAAAATTTTCATAAGGCCCCTTTTTCCATGAAACTTAACAAATCAGACCCAATGTACAAAGGAACAATCCTAATGACAGTTTGAAGAAAGTGATAAAGACTGAGGACTTTATTGTAATAATGATGTTTTGTAATAAAGATTTTATAAGGTCCCTTTTCTTGTGTCACTTAACCAATCAGACCTAATTTACAAAGGAACAATCCAAATGATGGTACAATCATTCTATTAAAGTTTGAAGGTATTCTGATAAAGACTGAGGGCAATGTTGTGTTTATGAGGATTTGGTAATAATTTTTCATACAGCCCCTTTTCCTATGATGCTAGACAGATCAGGCCCACTTTGGAAAGAAACAATCCTTATGATGGTACAAACATTCTGTGAAAGTTTGAACAGAATCTGATGAAAACTGCAGACTTTATCTTGGTGAAAATTTTTTAAATAAAATTTTCATAAGGCTCCTTTTCCTGTGATACTTGAAGGATCAGGTCTCATGTCAGCATCAACAATCGTGATTATTGTTCAATGATTCTGTGAAGGTTTGAATTAAATCCAATGAAAGCTCTGGACTTGGTTACAAGGATTATAGATAAAATCCTCAAAAGGCCCGTTTTCCCATGATACTAGACAGTTTGTGCCTAATTTGAAAAGAAAGAATCCTCATGATGGAATAATCATTCTGTGAAAGTTTTAACAGAATCTGGTGAAAACTGTTGACTTTATTATGGTACAATGATTTTAAAATTAAATTTCATAATGCTCCTTTTCCTGTGACACTTGACGGATCAGGTCTAATGCAAACATCAACAATCATTATAATTGTACAATTATTCTGTGAATGTTTGAAGAAAATCCGATGAAAGCTCTGGACTTGGAAACAAGGATTTATAAATGAAATTTTCATAAGGCCCCTTTGCCTGTGTTTCTTGACAGTTCAAACCCTGTTATGAAAAGAATGATAGTTATGACCTTCCAATCATTCTGTGAAAGTTTCAACAAAATCTGATCAAAGCTGTCGGCTTCATTGTGTTTACAGGGTTTTATTAATTGAATTTTCATATAGCCCCTTTTCCCATGTTACTTGATGGATCTGAACCAATTCCAAAGGGAACTATTCTTACAAAAGTATAATTATTCTGTTTGAGTAAAAAGACAACCCCAAACTATGGACTCTATTGTTTTTACGAGGACTTTTTCAATCCAGTTTTTATCGGGCCCCTTTTTCCCGTGGTCTTGACTGATCATACCAAATTTTGAAAGGAACAATCCTTATGATGGTACAATCATTCTGTAAAAGTTTGAAGTCAATCAGATGAAAACTGTTGACTCTAGATTATTAATGAGAATTTTCTTTTAAAATTTTCATAAGGCCCCTTTTTCCTGTGTTTCTTGATGGATCATACCCAATTTTGAAAGGAACAATCCTTATGATAGTACAACCATTCTGTGAAAGTTTGAAGGGAATCCAATGAAAACTGTTGACTCCAGAGTGTTAAAGAGGATTTCCTAAAAGATTTTTCGATTAAATTTTCATGAGGCCCCTTTTCCCGTGTTTCCTGATTGATCCGACCAAATTCCCAAAGGAACAATCCTTATGATGTTCAATCATTCTGTGAAAGTTTAAATACAATCTGATGAAAACTGTAGACTCTAGAGTGTTAACTAGGATTTTTTAATTAAATTTTCATAAAGCCCCTTTTCCCGTGTTTCTTTATAGATAAGACCCATTTTCAAAAGGAACTATCCTTATGATAGTACAATCATTCCGAGAAATTTTGAAGAGAATCCGATGAAAACTTTAGACTCTATCGCGTAAATGAGGATTTTTAAAGGAATTTTGAATTGAATTTTCATAAGGCCCCTTTTCCCATGTTTTATGACGGATCATTCCCAATTTCGAAAGGAACGATCTTTATGATGGTACAATCATTTTGTGAAAGTTTGAAGAGAATCCGATGAAAACTGTGGACTTTATCGCGTAGACGAGGATTTTTTAATTAAGTTTTAATTAGGCCCCTTTTCCTGTGTTTCTTGACAGTTCAAACCCTGTTATGAAAAGAATGAAAGTTATGACCTTCCAATCATTCTGTGAAAGTTTCAACAAAATCTGATCAAAGCTGTAGGCTTCATTGTGTTAACAGGGTTTTATTACTTGAATTTTCATTTAGCCCATTTTCCCATGTTACTTGATGGATCTGAACCAATTCCAAAGGGAACTCTTCTTACAAAAGTATAATTATTCTGTTTGAGGATAAAGACAAGTTGTCACAACCCCATCTCATCTGTGGACTTACAAGCATTAATTAAGATTTTTGTAATTGAATTTTCCTTAGGCCCCTTTTCCTATGTTTCTCAATGGATCAGACCCAATTTGAAAGGAACAATCCTTATGATGGTACAATCATTATGTGAAAAGTTTGAAGTCAATCAGGTGAAATCTAGGGCCATGATGTGTTAACTAAGATTTTTTTATAAAATTTTCATAGGGCCCCTTTTCTCATGAAACTTGATGGATCGAACCTACTTCGGAAAGGAACAATCCATTTTATGTAATAAACATTCTGGGAATATTTGAAGAGAATTTGTTGAAAACTATGGACTCTATTGTTTTTACGAGAACTTTTTCAATCCAGTTTTTTTCGGGCCCCTTTTTCCGGTGGTCTTGACTGATTATACCAAATTTTGACAGGAACAATTCTTATGATGGTACAATATCTCTGTGAAAGTTTGAAGTCAATCAAATGAAAACTGTGGACTCTAGAGTGTTTACAAAGATCTTTGAATTTAATTTTAAAAAGGCCCCTTTTCCTATGTTTCTTGAGGAATCATATCCTATTCCAAAAGGAACAATCCTTATGATGGTACAATCATTCTGTGAAAGTTTGAAGAGAATCCGTTGAAAATTGTTGGCTCTAGATTATTAATGAGAATTTTTTATTAAAATTTTCATAAGGCCCCTTTTTCCTGTGTTTCTTGACAGATCATACCAAATTTCGAAAGGAACAATCCTTATGATAGTACAACCATTCTGTGAAAGTTTGAAGGGAATCTGATGAAAACTGTTGACTCCAGAGTGTTAAAGAGGATTTCTTAAAAGATTTTTCAATTAAATTTTCATGAGGCCCCTTTTCCCGTGTTTCCTGATGGATCCGACCAAATTCCCAAAGGCATAACTCTTATGATGATACAATTATTCTATGCAAGTTTAATTACAACCTGATGAAAACTGTAGACTCTAGAGTATTAACGAGTATTTTTTAATAAAATTTTCATAAAGCCCCTTTTCCCGTGTTTCTTGACAGATAAGACCAATTTTCAAAAGGAACTATCCTTATGATAGTACAATCATTCTGAGAAAGTTTGAAGAGAATCCGATGAAAACTGTAGACTCTATCACGTAAATGAGGATTTTTAAAGGAATTTTGAATTGAATTTTCATAAGGCCCCTTTTCCCATGTTTCTTGACGGATCATACCAAATTTCAAAAGGAACGATCCTTATGATGGTACAATCATTCTGTAAGAGTTTGAAGAGAACCGATGAAAACTGTGGACGCTACCGCGTAAACGAGGATTTTTTAATTAAGTTTTAATTAAATTTACAAAAGGCACCTTTTCCCGTGTTTCTTGACAGATCATACCCATTTTCGAAAGGAACGATCCTTATGATGGTACAATCATTCTGTGAAAGTTTGAAGAGAATCCGATGAAAACTGTGGACTTAATTGCGTAAACGAGGATTTTTTAATTAAGTTTTAATTAGGCCCCTTTTCCCATGTTTCTTGACGGATCTGACCCAATTTTGTAAGGAACGATCCTTATGATGGTACAATCATTCTGTGAAAGTTTGAAGGGAATCTGATGATAACTGTGGACTCTATCGCGTCAACAAGGAAAAGTTTAACGGACAGATGGACGCCTGACGGGAAAAAGCCATTGCTTAAGCTCTAGTGGCCTTCGGCCAGTAGAGCTAAAAATCATTATTGTATTTGAAAAATGAATGTATTTTTGTTTTCTTTGTACTCTAAAAAAGTTGTTAATATAAATAATAAAGCAGTTAAACAGTTTTTCCTTTCTCCTGTAAAATTTTGTAAAAGTCACTTACGACAGTTTTCCGTTCACCCCTCAATATAAGCTAAGGCATAATCAAGAAAAGTGTTACCCTTTCAAATAGGAAGAAAAACATAACTTGGTAACACAAAGATACAAACACTCCAAGGCATAATCAGGAAAAGATTTTTACCCTAATTTCCAGTTGTTCTTAAATCCAGTGGTAGTTCTCCTACCCTTGAAACCTTTAATCATTGATTAAATTTGGAAGGACCTCGCTCTGTGATTTATGATGAGTTGAGGTTGGGATGCACAAAGATAGAGAGCTAGATCTCATTAAGGGACTTTTATGGGTGTGGTTTGGTGCCTCGTCCAATGTCCAGGGATCTGATAAGAAGTTCTGGGTTGGTTATTAATTGAGAATAGTGTTGGTCCAGTGTTAACAGGCCTATTGGGTTAACATCCAATGTGTTGGCACTGGGGTTTCTTTCACTATTCAGATAAGACATGGGTAAAATGGAGGACTGTTTGCCGAATTATTAGGTTTTCAGAGAATTCACACCACATTGAAATTGTCCAGGACTAATACTCAAAGTCTTTATTGATTAAGCTAAAGAATTCAATTCAGAACTTCTATTAACAAAGCTCATAACCACCAGAAAAGCTCTGTGGTACTGGTGTATCACTTTATACACCTGCAAAAATATGCATCTGTTTGTATAGGATCAGTGTGTAAATATTTGTACATGTAAAGATAAGATGTAAAATCCACCAATTTTACACAGTTTAGGGACTGTCTAACGAAAACCGCATCAAAATGATGAAAATCTCCCTGTGCTTAATCTGTAACATTGAAATGGTTGACTTGAAATTGTAGCTTAATGTCAGCAAAATGAATCTTTATAAGAATTTTGAGTAGGCTGCTGATAATACAGTCATTATTTTTAACAGATTTCCTACTTCAAGGTAAATGGTTGAGTACTAAGATTTTTTATATAACTGTTAAGGTACTAAATCTTTTTGGATAAAAAAAGAAAGTTATTGTCTTGCAACATTGTCATATCTAATTTGTGGAAGATGTGATAGACCTTTTACAAAACACACTTGATTAAACAATCATTAAACAAACAAGAGTTGTCTGCGGACAACATAGCTCACCTTTTGGGGTGCTATTTGCAACAGAGTTGAATATTAAGGGCAACTCTTCATAGAGTCCTTGCCATCCTTGTATGATTGCACGGGTGAAATATGAGCATCCTGGGAGGAAAAATTATCAAGGTACAGTAGAACCTCGTTAATTCGAATGTCAATGGTTTGTAGGTATGTGTTCGTTCGTATACTTTACGCGGTCCCGATCTTTTTCCTTCTTTAGCTTTGTTAGAAAACCCTGTCTAATTCGAATGTCAGTGGTATGTAGTTCGTAGGCCAATTCAAGTCCCGCAGTACGATTATAGCGCAAACTCCTATGTTTAATTCGTAGGTGTGAAAAATAAATTGTCACAAATCACCACTTACCTTGATTTTCACACCTGCTGATCTATATGACAAATAATGTGTCACGTGAACCTTTAGTTAAAAGGGGTGTTTTGGTTTGTATGGTGGGTATTTAATCGAATTAATGTTCCCGTAATTATTGCCGAAAATTTACTTAAAATAGACGCATCCCCATAAGTATCAGTATTATTGGTCATTTAGAAATTCCAACCATTTTATTTTAATCTGCGGTTGCTTTCTCCACAATCATCTGTCCTTAATTTTATGCTTTGATGATAGATACACAGAGTGATTTTATTCAATACATTGTGAAGAAAAATCCCTCTGGCTGATGTAGAAATTTGATACAAGCAGTGTTTAAAAATGCCAAAAAATAATACAGAGATTAAAGCATAAAAATACAAGATGAGTGATTTTTAATTTTATGTTTGCCTCAATTGATATGTGGGTCTTGTTTAAAAAAATGACCAATTTAGAATCAATTCCTAAATTGGGGACAGAACAGGATCGTGTCCGATTCAGTGTATCTCAAACAGCTGACCACTTGCCCTCCATTTTGTTCGTACTACGCTTAATTCGTATAAATTTCCCCGGTCCCTTGCGCTACGAACTACCGAGGTTTTACTGTATATAAAATAAAGTTTTGGAAGGGGTAACGGTCGCATGGTCAGGGTCATTTTCTCAAATGAAAGCCTATCTTCTGAAGAATGCAACTGTGAACAAGAGGCCCATGAGGGCCTGAGACGCTCTACTGGTTATCAAGTTTTCCGTTAAAGAAATCTGATAATGAAGGAGGTTAACTGCTCAAAGAAGAATGCATAAAGAAAAAAAAGGCCTTTATCCCCTTTATCATTTTAAGCAACAATCCTCAAGGCCCCTTTTCCCATGTTTCATGACGGATCCACTCCATTTCCAAAAGAAAGTTACCTTATGACCCTACAACCATTCTGTGAAATTTTCATCAGAATCTGACAATAATTGTGGACTTTATCATATAAATATTGTTTTGAATGAAAATCAATAAGGCCCCTTTTCCTGTGTTTTCTGGTGGATCAATTTCATTCATTACAATTGTCCTGTGTAATTTAAAAGACAATTTGATAATGATTGTGATCTTCATCACATACACAAGAATGTTTTGAATGATAATCTGTAAGGCCCCTTTTCCTGTGTTTTGAATGCCACAATTATTCCATGCATCTTTGAAAGGAATCCATTAGAACTGTTGACTTTAATGTGTTAACAAAGATATTAAAATCAAGTTCTCATAAGGCCCCTTTTCCCTTGATATTTCACTGTTGGTTTTATCATTCTGTGAAAGTTAAAAGTGAATCTGATGTAATATTGGGAATTCATTATGTTTACTAGAATATTTAAAAAAAAAATCATATGGCCCCTTTTTACATGATACTTGATGGATTGTACCCAGTTCTGAAAAGAACCACTTAAGTGATTGTACAATCATTTTGTGAAATTTTGAAGTGAGTACGGTGAAATCAAGGGACATCATTGTGTTAACCAGAATATCTAAGAAAGTTTTTCATAAGGCCCCTTTTTATGTGACACTAACCATAATCAGATCCACTGTCAAAATCAGCAATTGGAATGATGGTATAATCAATCCGTGTAATCTGTGGAATTTATTGTGTTAATGAGTTTATAGTGAAATCTTCAGTCTCAGAGGGCCCCTCTTCTCATGATACTTTACAGAAAAACCAAATTTCAAAAGGAACAATTCTAATGAAGGTACAATTCTTTAAAAGTTAAAGAGAATCAATGAAACAGTGGACTGAATTATGTGACCCTTGCTATATTCAGATCCACTGTCAAAATCAACAATTGGAATGATGGTACAATCAATCTGTTAATTTATTGTGTTAATGAGTTTATAGTGAAATCTTCATAGGGCCCCTTTTCTCATGATACTTTACAAAACAAACCAAATTTCAAAAGGAACTATTCTAATGAAGGTAGAATCATTCTTTAAAAGTTAAAGAGAATCAATGTAAACAGTGGGCTGAATTGTGTCAAGAATTTTTGTAACAAAATTTTCATATGGCCCCTTTTTCCGTGAAACTTAACAAATCAGACCTAATGTACAAAGGAACAATCCTAATGATAGTTTGAAGAAAATGATAGACTGAGGACTTTATTGTAATAATGATGTTTTGTAATAAAGATTTTATAAGGTCCCTTTTCTTGTGTCACTTAACCAATCAGACCTAATTTACAAAGGAACAATCCAAATGATGGTACAATCATTCTATTAAAGTTTGAAGAGATTCTGATAAAGACTGAGGACATTGTTGTGTTTATGAGGATTTGGTAATAATTTTTCATACAGCCCCTTTTCCTATGATACTGGACAGATCAGGCCCAATTTGGAAAGAAACAATCCTAATGATGGAACAAACATTCTGTGAAAGTTTGAACAGAATCTGATGAAAACTGCAGACTCTACCTTGGTGTAAAATTTTTAAAATAAAATTTTCATAAGGCTCCTTTTCCTGTGATACTTGAAGGATCAGGTCTCATGTCAGCATCAACAATCATGATTATTGTACAATGATTCTGTGAAGGTTTGAAGAAAATCCAATGAAAGCTCTGGACTTGGTTACAAGGATTATAGATAAAATTCTCAAAAGGCCCGTTTTCCCATGATACTAGACAGATCACGCCTAATTTGAAAAGAAAGAATCCTCATAATGGAATAATCATTCTGTGAAAGTTTTAACAGAATCTGATGAAAACAGTTGACATTATTGTGGTACAATGATTTTAAAATCAAATCTCGTAATGCTCCTTTTCCTGTGACACTTGACGGATCAGGTCTAATGCAAACATCAACAATCATTATTATTGTACAATTGTTCTGTGAATGTTTGAAGAAAATCTGATGTAAGCTCTGGACTTGGTAACAAGGATTTATAAATGAAATTTTCATAAGGCCCCTTTTCCTGTGTTTCTTGACAGTTCAAACCCTGTTATGAAAAGAATGAAGTTATGACCTTCCAATCATTCTGTGAAAGTTTCAACAAAATCTGATCAAAGCTGTGGGTTTCATTGTGTTAACAGGGTTTTATTAATTGAATTTTCATATAGCCCCTTTTCCCATGTTACTTGATGGATCTGAACCAATTCCAAAGGGAACTCTACTTACAAAGTATAATTATTCTGTTTGAGTAAAAAGACAACCCCATCTCATCTGTTGACTTACAAGCATTAATTAAGATTTTTTTAATTGAATTTTCCCAAGGCCCCTTTTCCTATGTTTCTCAATGTATCAGACTCAATTTGAAAGTAACAATCTTTATGATGGTAAAATCATTATGTGAAAGTTTGAAGTCGATCAGGTGAAATTTTGGTCCATGATGTGTTAACTAAGATTATTTTATTAAATTTTCATAGGGCCCCTTTTCCCATGAACTTGATGGATCAAACCTACTTCTGAAAGGAACAATCCATTTAATGTAATAATCATTCTGGGAATGTTTGAAAAGAATTTGTTGCAAACTATGGACTCTATTGCGCTTACAAGGACTTTTTCAATCCAATTTTTATTAGGCCCCTTTTTCCCGTGGTCCTTGACTGATCATACCAAATTTTGAAAGGAACAATTCTTATGATGGAACAATCATTCTGTGAAAGTTTGAAGTCAATCAGATGAAAACTGAGGACTCTAGAGTGTTAACAAAGATCTTTGAATCAAAAATTTTAATAAGGCCCCTTTTCCTATGTTTCTTGAGGAATCATATCCTATTCCGAAAGGAACAATCCTTATGATGGTACAATCATTCTGTGAAAGTTTGAAGAGAATCCGTTGAAAATTGTTGGCTCTAGATTATTAATGAGGATTTTTTATTAAAAGTATCATAAGGCCCCTTTTTCCTGTGTTTCTTGACAGATCATACCCAATTTCCAAAGGAACAATCCTTATGATAGTTCAATCATTCTGTGAAAGTTTGAAGAGAATCTGATGAAAACTGTCGACTCCAGAGTGTTAAAGAGGATTTCTTAAAAGATTTTTCCATTAAATTTTCATAAGGCCCCTTTTTCCTGTGTTTCCTGATGGATCTATTCCAATTCCCAAAGGAACAATCCTTATGATGGTACAATCATTCTGTGAAAGATTGAATTGGATCTGACGAAATCTGTGGACTCTAGAGTGTTAATGAGGATTTTTTATTGAATTTTTAATGAAATTTTCATAAGGCCCCATTTCCCGCGATTCTGGATGGATCAATCAAAATCTCGAAAGAAACTATCCTTATGTTGGTACAATCATTCTGTGAAAGATTACATACAACCTGATGAAAACTGTGGACTCTAGAGTGTTAACGAGGATTTTTTAATAAAATTTACATAAGGCCCCTTTTCCCCTGTTTCTTGACGGATCATACCCAATTTCGAAAGGAACGATCCTTATGATGGTACAATCATTCTGTGAAAGTTTAAAGAGAATCCGATGAAAACTGAGGACTCTATCGTGTAAACGAGGATTTTTTAATGAAGTTTTAATTAGGCCCCTTTTCCCATGTTTCTAGACGGATCTGACCCAATTTCGAAAGGAACGATCTTCATGATGGTACAATCATTCTGTGAAGGTTTGAAGGGATTACGATGAAAACTGTGGACACTATCGCGTAAACAAGGAAAAGTTTAACAGACGGACGACGGATGGATGGACGCATGCACGGACGCCAGACTGGAAAATGCCATCGCTATAGCTGTAGTGGCCTTCGGCCAGTAGAGCTAAAAATGAGCTCCCTATGATAATAAATATCAATAAAAAGAAAATGTGTATTGGGTTAAAATATTCATAGCATGTCAAAGGTCAAGGTTTTAAGGTCAAGGTAATTTTATCAAATGAAATCATGTTGAGTACATTTGTAAAATATGAGTACCCTAGGATGTAAATGACCCCATTAGAAAAAGTTAATATAAATTGTTAAAGTTTTTCATAACAGATTAAAGCTTCTTTGTCTCTCATAAAGACGAATTTCTCACCAAAGGAACCCCGAAATCTTTGTTAAAACAAAAAAATAGACCCCTCTATAAATAATTTCAGAATAAGACATAAGGCTGCTTTGAAAAGATTTGCCGAACAGAATTCTAACAAAAATGATTTTTATTTTTCTTATGATGCCAACATAAAATGGTTTTGAAATTTATTTTTCTTTCATGTTTGGCAACGTGTTTGTATCAGGCTCAGGACCTTATTCCGAAATTATTTGGATATGGTATATTAACCATTTTAACGAAGATTTTAGGGATTGTTTAATGCAAAATTTTATCCCTTGGAGTCTTAAAAGGTCAAAGTGACAAGATCTCAGTGTCAAGGTCATTGTTTCAAATGAAAACTAATGAGTTAGGTATGAGTACCATATGACCAAAAATGAAAAATGACCAAGATAGGAAAGTTAAAGTTTTTCATAAAAGGGTAAAGGTCAATGTCACATGGTCTCTAGGTCAAGGCCATTGTCTCAAATGAAAGCCCCCCCCCCCCCAAAGATGACCAAGATAGAAAAAGCTAAAGTTTTTGGTTAAAGTTATTCTAAATAACAAGTTACAGGTCATGGTCCCAAGGTATAGGCTCTAGGTCATTGTCACAAATATTATCCTATCTCCTGCTAAGTATATATGTGAATTATAAGTTCCCTAGCTCTAGTTATAAAAGAGATATGCAACTTTTTCAAGGTACAGACCCCGACGCTGACGCCAATATCTAAGGGTATGAACGTAGCTCTTACAGGGGCTTCGTCTTAGGCTTTCTTCCCAGGCCGGGGGATAACACAAGGGGCAATTTATCTTTGGCTTCAGTCATAAAATTGGACATCAAAATGTTAGATAAATGAAACCTTAATTGATACACTAGATAAGCTTATGTGATTGATTAAAAAGTTCGTCTTAGCTAGCCGAACTGTAATTATTAGTTGAATTTAGAAGTGAACTCGAAGATTCAAAACGGCGTAAAATCTTATCAATTAATCAAATCAAACCAATCAATCAATCAATTAATCAATTAACATTTACTATATGTTTCAAGACCTCTACAACAAATTCAAGGAAGTATAAGGAATGGCATCGGCTGTCTACCTTAGTCTGTTCGTAGGCCCATTTTGTCCAAAGAAAGTCAACCACAGAACTGCACTCCAAATAACACATGATTATTCTATAATTTGTGCATATTGAATGTTCAAAACTCTGTTGCGTTTTGTACCAGAATTATCTCCCTTTGAATTAGATAACTTTTGCTGAAAAATTGTGTGATCATGGAATTTACCCGTTACCCTGTAGTATTTTTAGCTCCACTGGCTATTGTCATGGTGTTGTGTCCGGCGTGCATATATGGTGAAAACTTTGGAAATTTTCTTTTCAAAGATGAGTTTATGGGTTTCAACCAAATGTAACAGGATTTATTCTTTGGTAACTTTTTATCAGATTCCTGAAAGAATTTTAATCGAATGAAAACATGGTTTAAATGGGCAGGGCTAATTTCAATATATGGTTAAAAGTTTGAAAATCTTCTGTTAAAAACCAGTTGATGGGTTTAACCAAGTTTTACAGGAATGATCCTTAGGTGAATCTTTTTTAGATTATTAGAGATAATTTTGAGCTGTTGAAAATCATGACTTTCATAGTTGATTGATTAAATGGGGTTAAGCGCCACTTTTAACAGTATTTCATTCATATCACGGCAGCTGGAGCACCTAACCATGGATTCCTGGTATTTCTCACACCAGCACTATTACTACTGCTTTTCCTAGCCTCCAGCTGCTATCCCACTTACTTTTACGATTATCCACCCATTAGTGAGAGACAACAGTCGGAAAGGATATGTTCCGCCGCTGGGTATCGAACCAATGACATCCCATGATTGAAGATTAGGAGTCTGATGGGCTACTGACTGCGCTAGGCGGGCCTTATTTCAATATAAGGTATATAGTGGAAACTTTATAAATCATTTTATCTCAGAAGCCAGTAGATTGATTTCAATCAAATTTCACAGGTATTTTCAGTTAGAGACCCTTTATCAGATTTCTTCATTGAGTTTCATTGTACAAAAATCTATTGGCTTTTTGGTGTTCACTGGTGGTTCTGGGGGGAGGGCAAAAATTTTCATATAATTATGGTTTATACTGAACATTTGAAAATCTTCTCAGAAACCTGCTGATGGATTTCAACTAAATTCACATGAATGGTCCTCATGTCACTCTTTTTCAGAATCCATCAATTGATTTTATAATCAGTTGAAAAACATGGATTTTATGGTCGAGGCTAATGTCCATAAATGGCATACAGCGATTTTTTAAAAAAGAATATGAATACCTTTTTATCTCACTAAGTAAATGAATTTTATATAACTTGATTTTCGTAAAGGCTTTATGGAAAATAATGAAACGTTTTAAATGCTTCTCTAGAACTATTTAAAAAAAATTAAGAGATAATATTTATTTGCCACATATGGCGAATATGATTCAGTTTATATTGAATTCCTTAAACACCATTTGCTTAATCAGTACATTCAGGCCTGAAGGCCCTCAAGCAACTCTAGTTATTCTATCTATCAAAGGTTATGACCACAGATGAACTTGAACGGAACAAAGTTAAGTAAATTTTTGACATAGAACCATAAAACTTTTCAGGAAGGCTCACGGGTCTTTCTCTGAAATATGCATATGATATTTGTGTACATATTCATGATCCTACCATTGGTTGTGGATTTATCTCCCCTAAACTTGATATGTGTAGCCACTACTGTGCAGTTCATTCAATACTAACAAGAACTGATACAAGAAGAGAGTCATTGGCCCTAAAGCCCTCACCTGATTCGATGACTGCAGAAGTAAAAGGGTCCAAGTGATTTAATTTTGGCCAAAAGTGAGCCGTTATCAAATCTTGTCTGAAGAATTAAGAACAAACATTCCTACAATGTTTCAATGTAAGTGTGACAGAAAAGTAGCGGGTAAATTGCAAAGAAGATTTCTTAAAATAAGACCTAGTTTTTTACCCCATGTGACCAAATATGGAACTTGACACAATTTTATAGAGGCAAACATTATACAGAAATATCAAGTCAGTTAATCCAAAAATGCAGCCTGTAGAGTGCATGCAAGTTTTTATGCTTTGGTCTGTCTGTCCATCTGTCATTCTGTCCATCCATCCATCCACCCATCCATCCGTCCGGAGCGATTTCTCCATTACCCTCAAGCCAAATCAAATGAAACTTACCATGTGAACTCCCTATGATATAATGCCAATGTCTATTTCCAATTTTTGGATTGTCATGAGAAAAGGGGACTTAGGGTAGAATACAGTTTTTCTCTAATTTCTCCTAGTCTAATGGTCAGAATTTTATGAAATTTCATATTTGAGTAGCAAATCAGACGCCCTTGACCATAAACTTTTTGAAATTTGCGTATAAAAAATATGTCATGAAAAAGGGGGCTTAATGTTTGTTAGCTTTACGTTCGCTCTCCATGTCTCAGCAACAAACTAACATTGGCCACAACCTTTGATTAGTAAGAGATATAGCCTTCATATTTCACATGTGCATTGCTTATTACAAGGCCTTTCTGTTGGTTCCAACTTCAAGGTCATCAGTCAAGATCAAGGTCATTTCTCAAGGTCAAAATTTGGAAAATTTAAACTTTTAACATTGTCCTTAAAATTGCAATGGTAAATGATATAACCTTCATACTTCAAATGTTTATTACTTGTGGGAAGACCTTTCAGCAGATACCAAATCAAGGTCATTCAGGTCAAGGTCATGTTATCAAGCTGAATCAATTTTCTCCTTGACCAATAGAAAGAACACACATGTTGATGGTCAAGGGGAAATATTTAACCCTTGACCCCATAATTGGGTTTAACTCAAATGTAGATGGTCAAGGTGAAATATCTAACCCTTTACCCTATAATAAAATTGAATGTTACTTTTCTTTAAACTCTTTAAAAAAGCCATTGCTATGAATATCAAACTTTGTTGGTTGTTAGAACTCAATGAATAGAAGTATGGTTTATAGAAGAGATAACTCACGTCTTTCATTTTTTATGCTCCCCTTACCAGATACATTATCAAACATATGTTTAGCTGAATTTGCTTCATGGTATGTTTCAGAAATACAACACTGACAAGAAACTTTTTCCATTTATGGCATACATTTTTGTGACAATGCCTTACTCGGGGAGCATATTCCGTCTCTGACGGCTCTTGTTTTCTAAGATTTGACATAGTGATGTAGTTTTTGAGCATATATGACCCAATTCTGAACTTGTCCAAGCCTTTATGGCAACACAAATTCTGAACTTCGTGCTTATGTGAGAAAAAATGCAAGGGAATAAACTGCAATGGTGATAATGAACACAACGGTCAAGTTTTAAGCAACTATCCTTATTAAAAACAGAGATACAAGCAAGTTTTCAGTGTTAAAAGTTGACCAGCAAAGCCAAGTTGATGACAAAGGTCTTAAACAGGCAAGTTAAAAATAAAATTTCACAAAAAGTTGTTATATAGATTATATGAAGGATTGAATCAAACCATTAATGGGAATTTTGACACCTTGAGAAGCCTTTAATATTGAGTATTGCGCTATTGTAAATGCTATATATGAGACCAACATCAATCCTAAGGCAATTTCATCAATATATTTTGTTTTCCATTTTAAGCTTTCAAGCCAACGTTGTGTTAAATTGATTTTTTCATCAACATCAGTTTATCATAACAGTTACAAGAAATACCTTTCATTATGTATCTCTTGCTGAATCCTGGGGGATTGAATTTATGGGCATGATAAGCCAGCAGTAACTTGACAAGGTGTAACCTTTCATTTAGATAATATAATTAATGGTAGAGGGACTGTGAAAATAGGCATTTTAGTTAGTCCCTAAACTGTACAGCAAAAGTTGTAAAATATTCTGTTATGTTCATTATATGTATATATTATTGTCTATAAGTAAAAGCAGTTGCCTCACCAAATTCAATCCATTTTTCATTTAATAAAGTTAAATTGAACATTGAGACATCTGGGAATGGGCTAATTTTAATCCTGAGGCAATAATTTGAACAATCTTGATAGAGGTCCACCAGATGATGCTGTATACCAAATATCAAAGTTCTAGGCCCTCCTGTTTGGGAGAAGAACATTTCTGAAATTTTCACTATATAAGCCCTTTGTAAAACTTATGACGTCCAGGAATGGACTATTTCTGTCTCTGGGGCCATGATTTATTCAATCTTGATAGAAATTCACCAGATGATGCTACATACCAAATACAGTAACCCCTCCTTACGACCACCCCGGAAATACGGGCACCCCTCTATTACGACCGAATTTTTACAGAACGGAATTTTTTGTTCTTTATTTCAATGGTCCCGAACCCCTCTAAAACGGGCACCCCGCTATTCCGAATTACGACCACTAAATTCAGTACCAACTATAGCTGATACACTATTTTGAACTCCACTAAAACGACCAGTAACTTCACACGTTGAGATCGACCACCCGAATTTCACACTTGATAAGAGCGAGATTAATTGTGTAGGAATGCATTGTCAATACAATATCGGATTTTTGATTAGGTGATATCGAACCTTTATTATAATAGGCGTTATTTCTATTAAAAGATTAAACTGGCCGATCACTTTTAGAAATAATACCTTGCATTATTTTTAATTGTTATTTGAATATGTCGTGAACTGGTTTTGACTCGAGTAATAACATCGACAGTGAAAAAGTATTCGAGAAGTTATGATTAGTTTGTTTATGGCGTTCCAAACAGATAATTAGCAATCAAATTTTGATTTCAACTAAATTGGTGTTTTTTATTCGCATAAAAGAAGATATGATATAAACAGTTTGACTCTTTGAAATCATTCTTACGTACAGATAATCTGAGGTCGGACTTCTGAATCAGATCAAAATGGAGAAGAGAGAAAGTAAAAACTAATCAAAGATTGTAAATTTGAAAATGACATAAGATTCCGCTGTAATACATGTTTTTATAGTTTCATTTTTTATATGTATAGTATTAATATATTTAAATATCGAAGATAAAATAAACATGAATTAATTGACAACAAACCACCAAACCTCAGTATTACGACCACCCCGCTATTACGACCACTTTCTGAAAGTACCGCAAGTGGTCGTATTAGAGGGGTTTTACTGTATAATAGCTCTATGCCCTCTAGTTTGGGAGAAAAAGATTTCTGAAATGTTCACTATATAAGCCTATGTTAAACTTGTGATGTCCGGAAAAGGGCTAATTTTGACCCTGGGGTTATAATTTACACAATATTGATAGAGGTCCACTATATGATGCCACATACCAAATATCAGAGCTGTAGGTCTTTTGGTTTGGTAGAAAAGGATTTTCAAAGTTGTAACTATGTACCCAACCCACCTTTGCCCCCCCCCCCCCCCCAGCACTGCCATTTCTGGACAGATTTTTTTTTTCCTGTACAAACTTGATAGTCCTTACCCTAGAGACTCTAAATACCAAATGTGAATCTAATATGACAGCCGGTTCATGACAAGAAGATTTTAAAGATGTACCCTTATGGAGCTCCAAGGGGAGATAACTCCATGATGTGTACAAATCTGAAGCGCCTTCCCATAATGATGCTTCCTGCAAAGTTTTGTTGAAATCCATCTAAGGGTTCTTAAGAAGAAGTCTAAAATGTAAAAAGTGAATGCACAACGCTCAAAAACGGACAAAACACGATTGCAATAGGTCACCGTGACCTTCGGTCAGGTGACTTAAAAAATAATACAAAAATAAAATTGAAATAAAAGAAACAAAAGATAGAAACAGGATATCAACAAAAATCCATCAAAAATTTTTGGGGCTGGTTTCGGAGGCTGGTTTGACCGTCAGAAAATCAATTATGGGCTGGTTTGACCGATTTGGGGCTGGTTTGACCAGGGGTCGGTTTGACAGTAAATGCCCCTCCTTTTTCCATTTGGCCCCAACTATTTCAATTTGGATGGCGACAATTTTTTCAAGCAAGAGCAAACCCTGATCTATTTGATATAAAGTGAAGTTTGCAGGTGTTGAGACTAACTGTGTCCCAGTATCCCGAGGATCCCTGAAAATTGGAAGGGACCCAGGCCAGGGCTCCCCCTGGAAAATTATATTCTTGCGCCAATGAAATCGCCAATGGTAAAAATTTGGGGCCACTTGGTGCCAATTGGAGAAAAAAGTGAAGCCAGTATGAATAAGTGAATGAAAGAAATCTACTATATTGAAAACAAATAACCTGTTACCTGTATATGTTATGTTGAATGAATTGGGTTAAAAGGTGCAAAACGATAGAATTGTCTTTTGAAAATAAAATGCAAAGAACACCTAGAGCTATGCCGGATGACAAGTCAAATATTTGGTAACCCATAGTACTTTGAATACTAATGTCTGCAGTACTTTGATTACTAATGTCCGATATTTCTCATTTCTCAGATATTCACTTGACTCTGTTACTTAAATCACCAATAGATAAGCAAAATGGTGTCTTTGCTTTTTATTCGGCACTCTAATGAATCACAAAAAGTAATCAAGGAATAAAGATCGTCAATTTTTTAGCCAAAGCAATGTGACTAACCGCCATCTTGGTTTACATGATGGTTCCCGGCGGGGTGCTTGGTAAACCCCAATAACTCGAGTGATGTTAGAATCAATTAGGTCAGTGATGCGTTACTAATCTGTCTTGATTGACACGGATATGCAATGGATATTGATGGTCGAGTGTCTCCCAAACATATAAGCAGATGTGTGAATGATAAAGTTGCGTATCAGTAATCATTTCAAAGGACTCAACATCCCTATGCCTTGTTTTGAAAGTTGTCGCCAGTGAAATCGCCAATTCGCCGATTTTGGGGGCAGAATTTTTATTTTGACACATTTGGAGCCATTGGCAATCGGCAGCAGGAGCCCTGCAGGCTATCTCAGGCTAGGGATTTCGTCAGGATTCTTTTTCAGTACAATAGATCTAATGTATCAACTAATGCTCCTGACTTTTTGGTCGCTTGTTTTTGTAGAAAACATTGTGGAGAATGAAGAAATAATTGCTTGTAACAAGCAATTTCTTCATTTTCCACAATGATTTCCAATGTTGTTTTTTTTTTTTTCAAGTTGGGCTCAGAAGGACATGATTGCGTGTGAATGAGTTAATGTATATTAAGGAAGGATCCCTGATTATCTGGAGGGAAACTAGACTGGTACCACTGTCGAATTTAACAAAAAAAGCCGACAGGTATACACCGATTTTCGGTACATACATGGAAAGCCTGGCCCGTTAGGTTTTTTCCTTACTAAATTCGATAACAAGGCTTACGCATGCGCAGCTAATTTTGTTGAAAAATTTGGACACGTCGCGGGATTTCCACCCAGTACTATAAAAATCCTACTTTTGTAGTTTTAAAGCATTCAGTTTTAATTTTAAAACATCTTCACATGATCAATCAAATTTGTGTGCGAGAAAAACCTTGGAATGTTATCCTTACATGCAAAATATATAAGGTTTTCCGCGTTCCGCTTCAGCCATATTGTTTACAAACAATGGACCAGCCAATCAGATTCGATGTTTAGGTATTGTCAAAACTCAATTATCATGCATACCTATGTTATCGTGCATGGCCCCTAAGGAGCCCCAGTGAACTTTGGTGCAGTGTTCAATCTAGAGGGGGCCATGGCTAAAATGGCCCTCTAAAATCCAAACTGACCCCCTTCAAAATGAAGACTGGGCCCAAATGGCGCACTTCAATCACACATTCAATAAGACTTCTCTGAATGAAGTCATGGAAATAATGTCTTAACTTTTTCTAGTAGATTTATTTTGTTCCAAACAATATATTTATTATCAAATTGTTATGGTTTGTTACATTTAAAACCTTGTAATTCAATAGCTTGTCTATGTATTTGTATCGCATGACCCCCTTGACCAAGAGCCATGGGCCCATTGGGCCCCCTGTGAAACAAAGCTAGATTGAACGCTGTTGGTGACCTAATTTTTTCACAGGATGTTTAGTTTTTGGGGCCCGTAACTGTTGCTGTAAGAAACACCCATACCATACAGCACACTTAACTTAATCCCAAGGAGATGCAAAATTGGCCCCCAAATAATAAATTTCACAAAATAGGGGACAGGGGATAAATTTAACAAGAGTTTTCATAACTCTAAACTAAAACTTACATCAAATAAATCTTCTAGATTAATTGTTTAAAAGAAAAGATGGGTGACAAAAATTTAAACAATAAATTTGCTTCGTTTTGGTTGTCATAGACACACTTTTTTGTAAGATGCATGATAACTGCAGAAGCAATCCAAAATTTCTAAAGGGTCAACAAGCAACTTTCAACATAAATTTCATGTAGAAGTTTAGAATAGAACTGGACAAAAACTTTACTGAAAGATAAATTAAATGTATATAAGATATATAAAAACTATTTCATCAGATAAAAACATTTTTTGATTGGTACTGAACCCTGGGTTCCTTACATGCACGATAATTGAGGTGAAGAGCATATACGTCATTAAATGCCCATCAGCCAATCTCTTTATGCAGTCGTTTGGGATCTACCTGTCGGCTTTGTTAAAGTCGACGGTGGTACCGGTCTAGAGGGAAACCTGAAGTAACAACTAGGGATTCCCGTGGGATCCCATTGAAGCAAAGTTAGTGTCGACCCCTGGTTTAGAATTATGTAAACTCATGCTAAATCTATCCCGTCCCCTATTTTTTTTAAACGTTTCATTTGGGGTCAATTTTGCGGGTAGGTATAAAAAGCTGACCAACTCACTGCTGACCAGCTGACTGCTGACCAGCTGATCAATAAGGTATAAAAAGCTGACCAGTATTTTGCTGACCACTTATTTCACCACTTATTTAAGCTCCTTAGCCCACCATTAATCCTGCTTAAAAAGAGGAAAAACCTCTTTTCCTACAGACAAAAAATATGAAAAAATATTCAAATTATGGAGAAAATGTTTAAAAGAAAATTTGATATTATTCACATTACCATTACTTATATTGTATTTATTAAATTTTTTTATTAGATTAACTTGTATAGATTGATGAATCATAAATTGAAATGGAATTTAATTCACAAGTTAAAAGAAAATAGAACTACTTATTCAAAAATACTATGAACATGTTCAAGGATTTATAGCTGCTTCTCAGTTTCTTGACCAAGAAAAAATATTACCACTTCAATCATGGTAGCCAATTAAGTTGATTAGCTGCTTCCTCATTTGATTATCAATGTGTTGTCACCATCGTTACATGTATGTACTAACAAAACAGCTTTTAATACATATGCATTGCATTTATTTATGTTTTCATTTTTTAAAAATTAAATTTTGTTGTTTTTGACATTCTTTTAGAATTGGAGAAGAAAATAGAAAAATGATATCTATAATTCACAATTGAAGGCTTTGCATTTTCTATCATTTTCATTCTAGTCATTTAGCAATTTCCTTATCAAACAGCGAGTGTATTTCATGATCATCAATATAGGAATATAATGAAAATGATTTTAAAAAAAAAACCTTTGAAACATTTAAAAGAAATCATGTTCTGCTGGTACATTAATAAAACATGTACAAAACTTCTTCATTTTACAGAATGTTTTCTAAATCGTTTTTCTTGAGGGGAGTCAAATAGCATCATTGTGAGGGAATGGGCTAAGCTGGACAACATTTCCCATGATCTATCTAACAGTCCATCTTATATTGCATACCAATTATGCTGACCACATTTTATAAAATTGCAAACTGATCTTTCTGACAGCATTTTTTTTTTCATATTTTTTGACAAATCTTGCTGACCACAATTTATCACATTTGCTGAATAATATTCTTAGAATAGCTTGCAAATCTAGATGACTTCAAAGACCTTTTTTAACCCTTACCAATTCAATCCCTGTTTTTTTCATCCCTGTGGTTTTATACATGATAAAACATTGTGGAAAAAGAAGAAATTGCTTCTAACAAGCAATTTCTCTTTTTTTCCACAATATTTTCTACCCTACTAATTGATTGTTTTTCAAATAAAATCAACTTTAAATTGTCGTTTTCAAAACCCTTAAATTTGGACAGGTCTAACATTTTGAAAAACAGTAAAGGGTTAAGGATTGTTGTGTGTGTTTGACTCCTACTGATAAGCTAATTGCCTTATCTGTATATCACACCAGGGGGATGGGGGTGGGAGGGTAAACGTCTTGTGTATTTGCTCATCATGGTCAATAAGGATCAATATTATGCAATAGCAGCACATTTGCTTTTATACAGGTGACACTTTGATAGGAAATCTGAGGAAAGTTTTACTAATATTCTTTCTTTGTGTTAAATTGACTTAATTCACTTAAAATTCAATTTAATGTGATTCATTCTCATTGCCCTACTTTGATTCGTTTGTTTGTTTGAATGGGGTTTTACGCTGCTTTCAACAATCTTTCAGTTATATCGTGTCAGCTGGAGCACCTAACAATGGAATCCTGGTATTTCTCACACCAGTACTATCATTACATCCTTTCATAACCTCCAGCTGCTATCCCACTTAGGTGTACGATTATCCACTGATTGGTGAGAGACAAATGTCTGAAAGAATATGTCCCGCTGTCAGGGAACGAACCCATGACATCCCATGATTGAAGATTAGAAGTCTGACGGGCTACCAACTGCTCTATGATGGCAACTCGAAATTGTTATAAGGAGATAACTGAAATTTATGATTTCAAAATGTATGCCTCTTGGATTTCTTCTTAAATAATGTTAACCCATTCCTGAAATAACAATGTTAAGACTGGTTGAAGAAGTTGAAGACATCAATTTGAAGCTAGTAACATCTAAAAAATCTTTGTCTTTTTGGGTAGAACACAATGTGAAAAATGAAGAAAACAAAGCAATTTCTTCATTTTCCACATTCTTTTCCCGAACTATTGCCTTGAGAGACCTAAAAAGGCATAAAAGGAGAGCTAGGAATATGTTTACCTGGTTGAGTGGACATGTTAATATAATTAGAAATAGAGACATAAAGATGAATTCACAGGAATAAAGATAGAAAGAAATTACACGTAGACACAAAAAGAAAATAAAGATTTTTATCTTTAAGTTAGTTGAATCATTTTGAGTAACATTGAAAGAAAAGGAATATATTTTTGTAACAAATAATTTTCTTCTTTAGCCCCAATATTCTCCTTGAATTCATTCCTCAGAATTTTAGAAACAAAGAAGTCAAGTAAGAGTTTGAGAAGTTTTCATTCACATGAAAACACATATTTAACCCATTCCCACACAATGACACTTTTAAACACCCCTCAACATGAAAGCTTTAGAAAACATTGAGGAGAAAGAAGAAATTGCTTGTAACAAGCAATTTCTTCATTCTCCATAATGTTTTCTACCCTACAAGACAAAGACTTTGAAGATTTCATCAACTTAAAATTGTCTTCTGCAAATTCTTTGAATTTGGACAGGTCCAAAATATCTTGTGTGGAATTGGGAAAAAAAAAACATAATTCAGATAGGCCTACTCCCATTACTGTGCCTTTTCCAAACTTCACATTTAGACAAGCATTGAAAACTCAGTGCTTTTATGAGAAAAAATGTCTAGATCACTTTTATACCAAATCAAGAGTATATCTCTATGCAAAAAATGTTATAAATATTTATAAAAAATTCATTCCTTTGTAAAAAAGTATATACTTTTACCTAATCTAAAATAATATTTTTCCACAAAAAAAATTATAAAAAAAGGGATGGGAAATAATCACATAAGAAATGACCATTGTTCAGCATATTATTGTAAGTACAGGTACATATGAATGTCATATTAAGGTCATTCATTATTTTCTTCAAATTCAGACATTAATAGATTGGGAAAGTATGTTCATATCACTGTATATTTTTAGTGCGAAGGGTTTTCTGATAATCAGGGATTGGTGTTTATTTCTAGCTTGAAGGTTTCGCCTCCAATGGCATCACTGACCAATAATATTGTAACATTGCTCAAAGTGCACTCTGATTGGCTTATTGGATTTGATTGACAACTCCCTTCACTCTAAAGAACAAATAGCATGCAGTACTCTTTTCCTAATTTACCCATTACTTTCCAAATTGAAAGGAGTTGCAGATGACAATGTTAAGCTGATGAAATTCTGCATTTATCAATTTTCTAGGTAGAGAACAATGTAAAAAATGAACAAATTGCTCATTGCAAGTATGTCTTCATTTTAAACAATGTATACCCAATATTGTATTTCCTGAGGGACACCAAAAATCATGATTGTGAGGGAATGGGTGAAATAGCTTATCATTTAATTATTCTTTTTCTTTTTTTACTAATTATTTCTTTTCTTTTTTGTTGTTAATTGTACCTGTGCTAATTTAATAGAGAGAAAGGGAAGGAGAAAGAGAGAGAATGGGGAGAAAGACAGAGAGGGGGGCTTTGACTGGTTGTTTGGTACAACAATGTAGTATCATTCCCATATTTGGACTCACTGAAGAAAATCAGTCCTAAAATTTGAAGGAAAAAATATTTGTTACTTTGTTATACAATGTTTCTTCTATCCATAATTGTTCTTACACAGTAGTGACATTTCAGGACCAGTCTTAAAACTGTTTTCTAGTAATGCATTCATTAAATCATAGTGGCATCAAATCAGTTTGTACACATTTGAATGCCATGGGCAGGCCCCCATTCACATGTTCACCAGATTAATTATGATGTCATTAAACTTTCATTGATTCTTGACTTACCTAGAGAATAAACATGTCATACAGCACATCTTTTTGATTGGACAAGAAAAGTTCATTGCCAGTCGACATTAAGTTTTGCTATCTTGTATTATTCTACATCTAAATTGTCATTTGATTCTGATAAATTGCATCAGTCATGTTTGGAGTCCAATATAAAATAAAAAATGAATGAAAAATAATGTGAATGGATAATGCATAAATATCTTTTCTCTAATTTGGATATTGGAAAAATAAATCTTGGGTAAGCTAACTGTTCTGAATTGTTCAACAAATAAGACAAACTTGTCCCCATAGAAAAGGTAATCAAGATGATTTTGATAAGAAATAATCGGTCAGCAAGTCTTGTCTGTAGTGTTCTTAATTTAACTATGGTCAGCAGATTAATTGATTAACTAATTACCAGACGACAAAATTTTAGACTGGCTCAAATTGAAAGGCATTACAGGCGACAATTAAAAGTTAATGAAATTTTGGATGTTTCAATTTTTAGGACAGAAAACATTGTGGAAAATGAAGAAATTGGTTGCTGCAAGCAATTTCTAAATTTTCCACAATTTTTTCCCAAATATTTCTTAGTGGGGCATTGAAAGGCGTCATTGTTTATGAATAGGTTAACCCGTTCCCACACAGTAAAATCTTAGACCAGTCTTAATTGAAAGAAGTTGCAGACAACAATTTTAAGTTTATGAAATATAGATATGTTCAACTTTCTCGATAAAAAACATTAGGTAAAGAGAAGAAATTGCTTGTCTACAGGGGCGTCCAAAAGCATCAATCTGGGATTGGGTTAATGAGTGGGGTCAGCCGTTTTACTCTGGTCAACAAATTTGGTAAGCAGATTATTTGTCAGAAAGTACAGTCAGCAACTTTTTTTGGTCAGCATATTATTTGGTCAGCTAGTCAAGTCAGAAATTTAATTGGTCAGCAAGTTTGGTCAATTATTATGTTCAGCATACAATTAGGTCATCAGGGCTGGTCACTTTTTTTTTAAATTGGTCAGCTAATCTAGTTGGCATAATATTTCGTCAGGAAGTCAGGTCAGGAATTTCAGTTTTTTTGGTCAGCAAGGCTGGTCAGAAATTTAATTGGTCAGCAGAATAATTGTCCAGAAAGTCCTGTCAGCAATGTTCATTGATCATCAAATTTGGTCAGCAAGTCAGGTCAGCAGTTTTACATTGGTCAGCAAATTATTTCATCATCAAGTCTGGTCAGCAATTTGTATTGGATAAAAGTCTGGTCAGCCCTTTTACATTGGTCAGCAAATCTTGTTAGCATATTATTTTGTCGGAAACTTTTGATGGTCAGCAAGGCTAGTTAGCAACTTTAACTCAGTAAATTTGGTCAACAAGTCTAGTCAGCAATTTTTATTGGTCAGCAATTTGGTTAACAAGTCTGGTCAGTTTATTTGTTCAGCATATTAATAGGTCAGCAGGGCTGGTCAGCTATTTTACAATGGTCAACAAATCTTGTTTGCATTCATTTGGTCAGGAAGTCAGATGAGATATTTCATTAGTCAGCAAATTTGGTCAACAGATTTATTGATCAGCAAGTCTTAGTTAGCAATTTAAATTGCTCAGCAAGTTTTGTCATCATATTATTTAGTCAGAAAAGTCTGGTCGGCTTTTTTACATTGGTCAGCATTTGTTAATCAAGTCTAGTTAGTGATTTTCATTGCTTAGCAAATTTTGTTAACTGATATTGTTTAGCTAGTCTGGTCATCAATTTAACACTGGTCAGCAAATTCAGTCAGCATATTAATTCATAATCGAGTCTGGTAAGCAATTTGTATTGGTCAGCAAATTTGGTCAGCTTATTATTTAGTCAGCAAAGTCTGGTCAGCTATTTTACATTTGTCAGCAGATTATTTAGTCAGCAGATTGTTTGGTCAACAAGTTTAGTCAGCCATTTTTATTGGTAAGCAAGTCTGGTCAGCTAATTTAGTCAGCATATCATTAGATCAGCGGGGCTAATAATCAAGTCTAGTTAGTCATTTTCATTGCTCAGCAAATTTTGTCAACTGATATTTTGTAGCTAGTCTGGTCAGCAATTTAATTCTGGTCAGCAAATTTGGTCAGCATATTTATTCAAAATCATGTCTGGTCAGCAATTTGTATTGGTCAGCAGGTTTGGCCAGCATATTATTTAGTCAGCAAAGTCTGGTCAGCTATTTTACATTTGTCAGTCTGGTCAGCAGATTATTTGGTCAGCAAGTTTAGTCAGCCATTTAAGGTTAAAAACATTGTGAGAAAGGAGAAACTGTTAGAAACAATTTCTCCTTTGTATACAATGTTTCTTATAATTGTACTTTGACAATATATATCAATAGAGGAACATTTGGTTATCTGCTAACCTATTACTACACATTACTATAGATAACAATTATGGAAAAAAGGGTAATTATTATAACTACCATTTTCTCCTTTTCATACAATGTTTTCAACTCTGTACGGTACTTGTACTTGTTTTTTTTTTTTATTCATGTTTTTAGAATGATTTATCCAGCATCTTGCAACTTGAACCACTCTTCAAAGTTTGTTGTCTGGATTGATAAAGAATAAAAATGGCTAAAATTTGAATTTGTACATAGATAACTTGTTTTAAGGAAAAGGTATAAAAACAAGAAATTGATAATTCATACCATGTGCATGTATATCAAAGTTAATGAAACAGCAGATTTGGAAAAGTTGAATAAAGAAGTATGTCATTTCAAACAAAGAAAAGGGATATATTAAGAACAACAACAACAAAAAAAAAGTTAAAGGTTATATTAAGTTGCTAGAATAATTCTTTTACTTTATTTTTTTTAAAATTCTTTTACTTTACAAAAAATACTCCCCCCCCCCAAAAAAAATAGATTTCAAAATTTCCTTGAAACAACTTATCAAGAATTTACATAATTGTATCATTACTTCTTGTGTCAAAATATTATACATAAAATAGTACAGAATAAAGGGTGGGTGAAGGAGTTAAAATAAGTGGTGTAATAAGTGGTCAGCAGTTTACTGGTCAGCATTTTATACCCAATGGTCAGCCAGTCAGCTAGTCAGCAGTCAGCGGTCAGCAGTCAGCTTTTTATACTTACCCCAATTTTGCATCTCATTGGTTTTAAGTTAATTGTGTTATATGGTATTGGCGATTCTCGCAGCAGCGGATATGGGGGCCGAAAGCTAAACATCCTGTGAAAAATAAGATCATCAAAGTTCACCGAGGCTCCTTAGGGGCCATGCACGATAACGTAGGTATGCATGATAAATGAGTTTTGACAATACAGGTGGTTAAATCAGACTAACCGTAAAGCTTTCTCCATCAGACTCTACTTTTTGGTAACATGGAATGGACACACGTATCATCGTTTTCGGGAAAACACATTTGTTTATAGAGTCGCTTTATTTCGAGCAGTGGACTCCCTTGTTAATCAAACAGGCCGAAATCACCTGGTGTCTACAGTTGTTCCGAATTATGTTCTATTTACGGGGAAAAAATGATTACCCCCACTACGTGTATAATATGAAGTTTGACAAAGCCTAGAAAACGGGCGAAATTTCAAGCTCTTACAAAAAGCAATCCGGCTCAACAAAAGATTTTGATTTCAAATTTTCATTATAATCTGGTTTAAATTGTTTCACTTTATGTCTGCACAGCATGTGATGATGCTTTCAAGTGATTGATGTTTCCACAAGTTTTAATGTTCAATGTCTAATTGTCGAGAATCAATAGGACAAAGGCATGTTTTTAATTAGAATACAGATTATCAAAAAGGCTTGATAAGCACTTGCCTTAAATTGCGTAATCGGACTTATATATAATTAACTAACACGATTGCATCATAAGTAATTTCCATCAAATACAGTAAAGGTAGTGTTCGATACAACACAAACACATTTATTTTTTATGTTATTCATATTTTGTTAATGAATGTAGAGTAATAAACGGTCTTTATATCAAGTTCATACATATGTTTCAATTTCTACAACGACAAAATTGAATTACAAATAAAATGTACGAATAAAAGATTGGAAACGTTATACATCGTTAAATACATTTATCATAAAGGGCAAGTTTGACGATTTGGAGACCGGTTTTACTATTTAGGGGCCGGTTTAACTGTTTATTTAATGCTGGGGCCAGTTTGACCTTTTTGTGGGACCGGTTTGACCGATTTAGGGCCCGGTTTGACTGGTTCCCTTTCCAGTAGTTTATCCTATGTCCAGGTCCTGGAGCACTATGGCTCTAAATCTGAGAGAAATCGAGGGTTGCGGGTTTGAATATAAGCCGTGCTGCTGGTCACATCGATATGTCGTTTGGCAAAATATTTCAGAGCACCTGCCTGGTACTTTGTATACCCAGGCACCATAAGTAAATGACTTCTGTCTTTGTATTACCGAAAGATTGTTCAAAGTGATGTTAAACCCCTTAAAAACAAACAAACTGTCCTATTAACCTATTCCTTTTCTACATCAGATTATATCTCATTACAGCAGCAGTAAGCGGATGCCTAAAAGAACAAGTGTTAAAATAATCACTACGATGACATTAAAAACGGGCTCTGTACTACACAATTATATGTCTGATATAAGCAATGGTCTGGTAAAGGTTCAACCAGATGCTCTTGTTTTCTTTTATGAGTTGATTAGAGGCTCAGAGACACACAGTACACATTTGATTAATAAACAACAGAGATAAATTTGATTGAACTCTCATTCTAAGGAAGGAGATAGATAATGATATTCAAATAATGTTTTACAGTTTGTTTGTATACTCCTCATTTTAACTTTGAACAACCTACCAGTTACTAGAATATCACTTCAAAGTTCACTCTAGTGTACATCTTTAAGTCAGTGTTCTGCTAAATAACTGAAATGTCCCATGAAAAACCATTAAGAATAGAAACATAGGTTTAATTTACACCCATGGTCAGAGGAGGACTAGAGGAAGACAGCAAAAAAATTGAAATATATTTGCAGTTGTCATATATAACTGCATTTTGAATTTATAAGTGCATTTTGAACAAAATGCAATAAATATCATATAGAGTAAAACACTGTATAACAAAAGCTGAAATTACTTCTAAAATTTATTTTCTTCTTTTAACACAATACTTTTCGTACATATTTGTTCATAAGGATAGTACTTTTTTTCATAAGGATAGTACATATTTAAGAGGGATAGTACCAAAATAAGCAACTCTTCATCTATGTAGGCGTTTTGATATTCAAATCCTACTATTGGCAAGAAAAAAGAATAGTATATTGAATGTAGGTTCAAAGCAATCATGGTTTATTTCAATTCTGTTCATTAGCCCTGCCCCCTTCCCATCCCCATTATTACGGCTAGCACCAGCCTTTAATTGTTGGTATATCACTATCCAATCGTTCATTATCTAAAAGACCTTTTCACGCTCTCACAGCGCATGCGTCAAATCAAATCTCGTTAAATGCGATATTTCTCTGAGACTAAGTCACGTGATCGGTTGTGGGGAGTCGATAAATTATCACTATATAATCCCAAATAAATTGGCTATTTTGAACGTGCATATATAAATGTTAAAAATCAAAATTTGGTTGAAAAAAGAGTTTCAACCTGTGAGCATGTATATACAGACTCGTTGTAGCGAGTAAAGTATTAATGATATTATCGTGTATTAGTAACCAAATAGAGTTTAAACGGCCTGGTATCTAGGCCATATGAAATATAACGTACCTTGAATCTGGCGATAACAATAATGTTTCCAATGTAATAAGATTTCTCGAAAGTATTTTTAAACCCCCCCCACACACACACACACACACACGCGCGCGCGCGCGTATAGAGTTGTAGTTAAACACTGACTGATCAATTTGGTGAATTATAATATACAACAAATTACTTTAAGTTATCTGTGCCGGTAATCAATTGATAATTAACATTCACAACTATCGACACCATAAGCTTTCCGTATTTTTTTTCGGCAAACTGACTGGTTAATTATGCGAATATGCGTCAATTATAGGCGTGTCAATCATTGCAAACCCCACCCTTCACACGATAGGCCTGATAACAAGTGACATAATCCTGATTGACATGAATGCCTAAATTTATTTGTTTCATTTTAAAGCATTTAAATACACAAATATTGTCAGGTCGATTAGCTCAGTCGGTAGAGCACTTGACTTCAAACCTCATGATCACGGGTTCGAGCCATGGGCCGACCATATCAAGTTACAAACTAATTGTCTTTCGGATGAGACGTAAAACCGAGGCCCCGTGTGACGGTGCTATCCATCGAGCACGTGAAAGAACCAGGCGGGGCTCTCAGCGGTTTCGTCCTGTATCCTTGCATTATCTCCCGTAACAATTAACCGTATTCTGGGGGCGTCGCTCATATGGGCATGTGCTACGGTAGCTACGATAGATAAATGGAAATACAAATAAACATTTAAATACTATTGACACCACTTTGGACGATACAGATAAAAATTTGCTTTAGATATGCCATGTTGATATTAATCTCCTTAAGTCTTCATCAAAGTGATTATATATTTCTTTTCTTTAAAAAGTTTCCTTGTTACAAAGTTTAAGCGTATAAACTTTAACATTGGTAAAATAAAGAACAAAGCAGGCATGCTGTTTTTGAAATACTTGTTTATATCTGTGTACACCAATGTAGATATCTCGCTCTTCTTTTCATTTCTTAATATCAAACACGCCCGCACTAAAGCATGTCAGTCTGTTTTAAACATTCGCATCATTGTAACATTGGAAATGTGGAAGAAAAGGAGGAGACATTTTCTTGATATAAATGATCCACTTTTCTAAAAAAAATGCCATTCAATGAATTAAAAAGATTATATTGTAATGCAAAAACATGGAGCATTATTTCGACGATGAATGAATGACATAGACCGTATTGATGATGGCGGTGTTAATAGTGCGAAGAAAAGTATGAAAAATATAAATGATTAAACGTAAAGATAATGATAAGAGAGAAATGATCAGAAGAATGATCTGTTAACAGCCTTGATGTAAAGGGTTCCCTTTGGTATATCACAATACATATGGTGTTATTATGTTACCGGCACAAAGAATCCGGTAAACACTCTTACATTTCATTAGTCAAATTCATGATTTGATGAGACAAATTTAATCTTTTTATGTTTCAACCGATATGCCGACAAATACTAATTACTTGTCGATTGATCAAGGGATGCGATCGGGCGTCGTTTAAATCGGCACGGTTGTATGACAAACATGGTGTTTATCTTTTCAGCATTTTCCATAATCAAATAAAGTGACAAAATGGCGATAATGAGTGATCGTAAAATTATGTTCTACATATAAGATTTATTTTCTTTTTCTTGATAAAGGCATTTTTGCCGAAATATTGAAAATTAGAGTGATTTTGTATAGAGCAAATAAAGTGAATACGCTTATTTTCATTGAATGGATTTAAAAAAAAAAATGCTGGAGGATATTGTTACATAATGTACATACATGTAAATATTGCTTAGTGCGCATGTTAGTAGTCATGTGACCACACAATGATGTTATACATACGTCACATGTTGTGACGTAGTATTTGTTCTCAGCTTGGTACGAATTATCGTATGTAAAAAGACTCATGGTGTTAGCATTGCGTCATTGTATAGTATGATAATTGGGTTGGTGATATTGTGAGCGATCTTGTTGGGTACATGGCAGTATGTTTTTTTTTTTTTTTTTTTTTTTTTCATTGAAATAAAACTAAAACTAAACATATGCATTGTGTGTTCACTATCACGTAGATTTACAAAAACTATATATTCTGTATATGCGAGACCCACACGTGGTCCAGTCAGTCTGTTAATTAAAATTTGAATGTTGCGCACGTATTGTGTTGATATCATCTTACTTTAATATCAATAATCCACAAGATTATTAACCAAGCCCCAAAAGTGACTTGGTGTCAGAAGTGAGATAGATTTCGAGTGATTATAATCTATTTACAATTGGAGATAGAAATCCTTGGTTATTGTCACAGTTTTGTTTTGGACAATAACAGAGTTAAAAAATGGCATAAGCTCTTCCACACCCGGCAATGAACTGGAACTCAGTAAACATGCTAGACACGTGGAATAAATTTCAGAAGCATTGCAAACTTATGTTCGACGGTCCATTGAAAGGAAAGAGTCCCAAGGAACAATGCGCTTACATATTATTATGGGTTGGCGACAGAGGCAGGACGATCCATGAATCATAGGATCTGAGTGAGGACGATAGTAAGAATCCTCAAATTCTGTACAATAAATTCAAGGAATTTGTACAACCAAAGGCAAATCCAGTTTTTGATAGATATAAGTTTTATTGTGAACTACAGAATGACGATACGATCGACGAATTCATCGCACGACTTACAATTGCCGCCCAGAAATGTAATTTTGGAGATAAAGAGGCGGAGTTGATAAGGGACAGAATTTTATTCGGTTGTAAGTCTGATCGTGTAAGAGAAAAATTGATCGAAAAGGGCAAGGATTTAACAATGGACAATGCCAAGCAAATCGTTCAGTCGTACGAATTCCATAAGAGGCAATGGACGCAATGCGGGACGAGAAAGACATCGACGCGGTACAAGCGAAAATGCAAGGAAGACCCCGCCGATGCCGACGACAGGAAACGCATAGTCACAATAAGGACAAATGTAACTTCAACAAAGAAAAGGGGATTTGTCCTCGTCGTGGATATCAGAAGCACGACAAAAAAGACTGTCCGGCGATGGGGAAAACTGCAATAAATGGTCAAAACTTAACCACTTTGCCGAAATGTGCAAGTCTCAAATTAATAACAGTGTGAATTTAGTTGAGCATTCGGACTGTAGTGAGGAATTTTATGTTTATCTATCTATATATACTGCCCAACTCCCCTGTCGGGTATTACTGGCAGGTGCGCGTCTGTGCTGGAATAAAAACTGTTAGACATTTGTTAGGGTGCAAAATTTTAAAAGTATTTTGAGTGTTAGATTAAAAGAGCTGATAAAACATATTTTGGTCATTCAAATACGATAGGTGGTTCTTCTTATCGTTCAGACCTTGCACTTGTGAGCATTTCAATTTGCAATAAAACCATTGATGTCAAGATTAATACAGGCAGCCAGGTTAATATTCTACCGGTCGAACTTAAAATTCAATTGAAATTAAATGCCCCTATGTTACCTCCCGACTCGAGATTAAGGTCATATAGCGGAGACACCTTGACCGTTCTAGGTAAATGACACTAGAATGTAAATATGGGGATAGGTCTACGCAGGCTACCCTTTACATTGTTGGTCAGGAAAAGCACCCGTTTTGCTAAATTCAGAAACGGCTCGAATTTTGAATTTGATAAAATTAACCTATGCTGTTTCGGAACTAAGTACGGAATCAAAACTCTTACTTCGCGACTTCAAAGACATTTTTGAAGGCATTGGCCTCTTTGAGGGCAGATGTTCTATCAAGTTGATCCCCGACGGTGGCACTCATCCTTTCCGACTATTTGTCTCCCACCAATGGGTCGATAATCGTAGACCTATGTGGGATAGCAGCTGGAGGCTAGGATGGGATGTGATGGCGGTACTGGTGTGAGAAATACCAGGAATCCATTGTTAGGTGCTTCAGCCGCCGTGATATAACTGAAAGATTGTTGAAAGCGGCGTAAAACCCCATTAAAATCAAATCAAATCTATCAAGTTGAAGGATAATGCTACACCTGTAGTATGCGCCGCGAGAAAAGTACCTCACGCGCTGCAGGAAAAGTTAAAATCTGAGCTTGATTCAATTGAAAGTAAAGGCATCATCGTGTTACTATCGGAACAAACGCTCTGGTCTGCGTCGAAAAGCCAAATGGGAAAATACGCGTTTGCATAGATCCAAAAGCTTTGAACGATTGTATTCAGCGACCGTATTACCCAATGAGAACAATAGACCACATCACGGCAAAACTTACTAGCGCAAAATGTTTTAGCGTGCTAGACGCAACAAAAGGCTACTATTCTTGCCAGCTAAACGAAGATTCGTCACGACAAACGACTTTTGCGACGCCATTCGGGAGTTTTAGATATCTTCGGCTTCCGATGGGTTTAAAAATTCCCAGGACATCTACAATTATAAAATGGATGAAATTCTTGAAGGATTAAACGGAATAGCCTGTATAGTAGATGACATTAGTGTCTATGAAAAACTGAGAAAGAACATGATAGAAATTTAAGAAACTTGCTTACTTGTGCAAGGGAAAAGAGTTTAAAGTTCAATCCCGAAAAAACCATAAGCAGACAAAAACAGGTCAAATATTTTGGTGATGTGATCACGGACAAAGGTTTATCTACAGACAATGACAAAATATCTGCGATTTTGAATATGAAAACCCCGGAGTCTAGACAAGAGCTTGAAACAATATTAAGTATGCTCACATATCTCTCCAAGTTCGCACAAAATCTTGCAGAGAGTACTAGCCCTATGCGTTTGCTCTTGAAAAAAGACACCGAGTTCGTCTTGGGACCTGAGCAAGATAAAGCATTCCAAAGAGTTAAACAAATAATTACTTAAGCACCAGTTTTGTCCTACTTCGACCCCGCTGAATACGTCACCTTGCAAGTGGACGCTAGTTCGAAAAGCATCGGATGCGTGTGCTTACAAGACGGAAAACCTATAGCGTATGCGTCGAAAAAACTGACGGAAAGTCAGAAATCATGGCACAAATAGAAAAGGAGTTGTTAGCTATACTCTTCGCGTGTTTTAAATTTAAGCAAATACATTTATGGCAATCGAACGACGATCGAAAGTGATTGTAAGCCATTGTCGTAAAATGAAAAAGGCTCTTTGTATAGCTCCATCGAGGCTTCAAAGAATGTTGTTACAACTTCAACCGTTTGACATTGAAGTGATACATAAAAAGGGTATCAGTATTCCCTTAGGCGATGCTCTTAGCAGAAACTTTGAGTCCAAAACTTATTCAGACATAATTAATGGTTTAGACACCCATGTACACACGGTACTCAAACAATTGCCGATAAGCGATGCTTCACACACTCATAAACAGCTTCAAAATTTGATTATGATTTCAAAAATTGGATTATGATACAAGTGGGCCACACTTACATATAAAGATTATGAGCCTGGGGATCCAAAAGTCTAAATTATAATTTCCAAGGCTTTAGTGCGGATTTGAAAGAAGGAAAAAACTTTTCCTCCCTCCAGATACATGGGTTATTATTTCAGAAATAAGAAAGAAGTCTGTGAACTGATGTTTCATGCCTATAATCCCCTCCCCCCTTCCCTGGCTCCACCAATGGAGACCCTAAGATCATGGCTTTAGCTATTTTGTAAGAGATCAATATACTGATACTTCAAGCAAAGTATCAAGGCTCTACGCCTAAGGAACATTTCTGCCAAATTTGGTTCAAGTCAGCCCAGTGGTTCGGAGAAGATGTCACTTATAAAAATCGATCTTTATTTCTATATAAACCTCGCGATCATGATTTAAGCTATTTTGAAAGAGGTCATAATACTGATGCTTCATGCAAAATATCAAGGCTCTACACCTTCTGAGTCATAAAGAGAAGATTTTTTAAAGATTATTTTAAAATTTCACTTTTGTTGCCATGGCAACCAGAGTTTTTAACGGATTTCAGTTCTTTGATCTATTTTCAAAGGGGATCATTTAAAGAACATGTATGCCAAATTTGGTTCAAATCGGCCCAGTGGTTTTGGAGGAGATGTCATTTAAAAAAATGTTCTTTATTTCTAATTAAACCCCACCCCCCTGGGGCTCCGCCCCTGGGGACCCGAGGATCATGTTTTTAGCTATTTTGGAAGAGGTCAATATACTGATGCTCCATGCAAAATATCAAGGCCCTACGCCTTCTGGGTCATAAGGAGACGATTTTTAAAGATTATTTTAAAATTTCACTTTTGTTGCCATCTCAACCAGAGTTTTAACGGATTTCAATTCTTTAAGCTGTTTTTAAAGGGGACCACCTAAGGAACATTTCTGCCAAATTTTGGTTTGGGAGGAGATGTCGTTTAAAGAAATTGTTGACGGACGACGCACGCCGGACGCCGGACGAAAGGTGATCACAATAGCTCCCTTGAGCACTTCGTGCTAAGGTCAGCTAAAAAGCCCGCGAGAATATTCAAACGCTGCGAGAAAAATCGAAATTTTTCTTTGATCAGAAAACGAAAAATCTCCAAACAATTGAGCCAGGTGAGAGCGCCATATTTAAAAAATCTCCTTGTGATAATTGGGAACGTGCGAAAGTGTTACGACAAAACACGGATGGATTGTATGATATCCAGACATCAGATGGTGCGACATATAGGCGTAACCGAGTTTTCATTAACAAAACCGTGTAACGACCCAATTCAATTAATGGTAATAACACCAAATAGACAACCCATAACGGAACCCCATCCTCTGTATCATCACCTAGCATAATGAGTAATAACACACCTAATTATGTGACAAGGTCTGGCCGACAAGTTAAACCTTCACAGATATACTCACAGGATGAATGGGAAACGTAACTAATGTAATCTGATACTTTGTTGTTGTACTACGAAATTCCATTCACTGATGTAGCAGTACCCATTATGCAGATTTAATTTTTTTTTGTTTTGAAACAAAGGGGATGTAACATATTGTACATACATGTATATATTGTTTAGTCCGCATGTCTATATATTCTGTATATGTGAGACCCAGACGTGGTCCAGTCAGTCTGTTAATTAAAGTTTGAATGTTACGCACGTATTGTGTTGATATCATCTTCCTTTAATATCAATAATCCACAAGTAGATTATTAACCAAGGTCCAAAAGTAACAGATATATTGCAAGGTAGGCTTTCATTTTAAAATATCTAGCTTTAATTATTGAAAATCTAGCCATACTAGTAGATCAAGGGACTAATATGTATATTATAACCAGAATATCACCAATGGGCTACCAAAAGGTCGTAAATATAATTTGAGATCATATGTAATACGACATTTTGGTCACCAAACAACGATACAATGTCTTAACCATATTGTTCTCTAATTTCATCTTTCCTCGCCAAGAATCACTTGTAAAAACAATAAGGTTGAGCATTTTTTAGCATCCTACGATCATCATCGGTTAGGTAGGTACTCTAGGCTAACATTCGTTGAATCAGAAAGTCCCGAAATACGGTTGACTGCCTCAAAGGCAACGTATGACTCCATGACGTCACGATTTTGACCGTTAAAGTTTTAGGTTGTCATTTTTTCAACTGGAATTTTTGCCGTCTAAATAACAAAAGAATTAACTTTACGCACAGTTACAATGGAAAAATAACTAAGGAATTGTAAAATCGAGTTTTTATGCGTATATTAGCTTTTTGAGGAAGTAGATGATGAGTACCTGTCTAAATTTGACCAGTGGCGAAAATGGCCGACAAAAAGTCTTATTGTAGCCCGAGTCTATTATAAGTGTAACCTATAGGGCCAGGCGGTCTCCGCATCGCGCCCTCGACGCGGTAAGGCTGGCTCTTCCGCCAGTTTTAAATAAATATTTGGTTATTTTGTGTTTTGAATGTGTATATAACCATAAGTAAAAAATCTTTATGTGAAAAAAGCAGTAACTATGGTTTATTTATATTTGTTTGAGTTGTTTGTATGAAAAACGTACTTCGCTTGTGTTCAGGTTCGATCCTTTATTACAACTTACGGATAAATCAAATTACAATAGTCACAACAATAAACAAACACGTATCCAATAGACAACGTAACGCAAAACAACACAGACTTAAAATGCGGGAACGTATGCAAGACGCGGGAAAGACAAAACGACGTTAACGTAACGGAACAACATACAGACGTTGACGTGTCCACAACAATATTCAATCATAGAACTACACAAACGACAGTATTTCTGACCTGTTCAAAACGATATGAATTATAAGCAATTTTCCGTTTCCCACAATGTTTTGACAAGCCGAACTCTTGCGCATCAAAATACTCGATAGTTATGCTTAATTTTGGTACCCGACACGCAAAATCTGACCTTACCAGACAACCTAAAGGACCCAAATATTCGGAAAGGCATTTAGACAAATAGTTAGTTCAGGATCGCTGAAAATTTGAAATACTTGAGTCTCAAGTTAAATGAACTAAACTACAACTTATTTTAGAACGGTTTAAAATTACATTAGCAGTGTGTAACATAGTACTAATATTTAATCAAAATCCGACAGCGACGACCAGTTGCATCTGATAGTTTGCTAATCATTGTTCGCAAAATTACACCAAAAAAGCAGCTGACGAGATAATCAAGACAGGTGAGTAAACACAATGCACAACAATGTTGTAGGGTGTTGACCACACTTCTTAAAATAAATCTGGGATGTCGGCTTTTAATTAGGCGCTTGTCGGGTCATTCAGTATTTTATCGGTAGTAATTCCAAAACTATCAAATTTCCATCCCTCAAGTAGATAGCTACCGAAAACGCTGTAGCAGCATGCTAAATTGAAAAACCTAGTGTCTTCATTTTCTATAGATGTTCAAGCTTCAGCTAGTGATCACACGAGTGGGTAAAATTGACCTTTCATCACTCACTTATATACAAATTTATACGGTCCAGCCCAGTTTCTCTCGTCGAAAAAGAAACCGGGAGCATTAAGGCCATGTGTTGAATACCGACAACTTTAATGTAAGTATCGAAGTTTTTTTCATGTCACAGATTTTAACTTTTTTCATTTCCTTTCATATACTTTTTGAAATAATATTCTAAAAAGTAGTTTTCAGAGGTCGCTTTTCAGAAAAAAACAGGGTATTTCCCTAATAGCCTACGTAGGCTATTAATCTATTTTTAGATTAGACAGTTGCAAAGAATATAGGGTCATTCACGCGGTGCGTATAACCGTTGGAACCTCGCATTTCGTTTAAATTACATCAAACCAACATCATCGTTACGTCATCCAGAGTTATTTTCGCTAGCCGGTCTTTAATTCTGCAAAGATCAGTCCAAAACTGTCGAAAGCGTTAGTAAGAATGTAAACACTTATCGTAGTCTTGCGCTAACCATTTCATGTGACATGATTTAGGACGTTGGCTGTTTCGCTAGTAAATTTGTTACCTTCAGTTGATTTTGGGTCATATGCAAATGAGGTCATTCGATGTCGACAGTCGATTTCCGTGATATCCAAAAATAACCTGGAATTCCGCTGAATATCTCCGATATTACCCCAAAGAGCATCTTTAAGCCCATTAGATTACCCCCTAGACAATACTTGACTCAATTTAAGGTATTAAATGTTTGTTTGGGCGTATTTTTCGGCACTTGGTATTTTCTTCTTATCTAGGTTTCAGAAACATCGATACCTACCTTTAATGCCATAGTGAAACTAGACGATTTCCAACTGCTCAGGATCCAAGATTGTTTGGATGCGATGACAGGTTTCACATATTTCGACCTTACAAGTGGATATTTTCAGGAAGAAGATATTCCTAAAAGTGCGTTCTGCTGCTAATTTGAACTGACCTGAATGCCGTTTGGCTTTAATAATAGTGCCTTAACGTTCCAACACAATATGGAGGTTGCGTTGCAAGGGTTACAACGGGACACCTGTGTTATTTACATTGACGACATTATTGTCATTGAAGCAACCAAAGAAGCACATTTGGTAGCGTCGAGTAAGCATTTAAGATGATAAAAGCCACAGGACTGAAGTTCAACCCAGAGAAGTATAGCATGCTTCAAACAGAGGTGGTGTTTCTTGGTCACATAGTGTTCAAAGATGTTATAAGACCAGACCCGATGGACGATTCCTAGACCTTAATTGGCCTAAACCAGAAATGCAAAAAAGGTTAAACGATTTTTGGCAACCGGTCTTTATCATCGCCGTTTCATATTTTTTTTTGCAAGAATTGAAAGACCATTGGCTGAACTTACAAAAAGGGATAAGCCGTTTATGTGGAACGAAATATGTGCCATAGCCTTTGCTGCTTTTGAAAGGGCAATGGTGAGTTCTGGCATAATGGGGTATCCTCTGAATAGAGGCGATGGCTTTATTCTAGACGTTGGTGAAAGTTGCTGTGGAATTGGAGTTGTTCTCTCTTAGAAACAGCATGGGAGAGAAAAGGTAGTAGCCTATGCAAGGAGAGCACTAAATGAAACGGAATAGAATTATTGCATCATAGAACAGATGATACACGCGGTTAGGTTTTTCATAGAATATTTGAGATAGTATCTCCTTGGACGACGATTTCCAGTAAGAACTGACCATCCGGCGCTCACATGGCTTTTCAACTTGGAATAACCAAGCGGAAGAGATGCAAGGTGGATTGAGATTCTGTCACTCTATGGCTTTGCTATCAAGTATTAGACAGGAAAGAAACAGGGTCTCTGCGATGCACTGTCCCGATGACAAAACCCGACAGAACATAGATGCCCAGATGTTGTTACTCTTGAGCCATTAAAGTTTGCTCCGTGCCAAAATGCAAGAGGCGGACTGAACTGATGCAGTGGTCAGGATTGCCAGTCGCGTACAGCAATCAAAGCGCTGATGAGGCTGTACAGGCACCGCGAGCCTCTGAAAAGGGAAGATTAGAATTGCAGCAGACTCAGCTGAGGGGCTTTCATCAACCAGAAGGAACGAGGTAAATGGTTCTAGATTAGGAACGCTGTCAAGGTAAGAGAATTACAGCTATTCGTTCCCAATGTTGGTCCAATGTCAAATGGGACTAAGCCCTCGAGTAAAGATTACATGGCCGTAAGCTCAGCACGCATACATTATTTGTTGTTGTCGGATCAGTTAGAGGTGAGTAACGGGGTGCTTTTTAAACGTTTCTGTAGCAAAAATGGCATTGAGGGCAATCTGCAGCTAGTTGTTCCTATACAGATAAAAATGATGTGTTAACGCATTCGCTCGAGTCGTTGATGGGCGGTCACGAGGGATGTAAAAAGACAAAACGTAAAATATTTAAAAGGTACTACTGGCAGCAGTTGAGTGATGACGTCAGGTATACACAAGTAAGTTTGATATATTTGCAATGAACAAAAAACATCCAAAGATGCCGAAAGCAGCCAATGTAAGCTTGAAGGCTCAAGACCAATGGGACACTATTGCTAAAGACTTCATTAGACCTCTTCCAGTTACGCAACGGGGAAATAGGTACATAATGGTACTTACCGATCGCTTCTCAAAGCATGTAGAGGTAATCCCTACCAGAGATCAGACAGCGAAAGCTTATGCGAAGGAAGTTCTGAACCAATTTATTTCAAGATGGGGTTGCCCGTCAACAATCGATAGCGATCAAGGAAGGAACTATGAGATTAAAGTGTTCCAGGAAATGTGTAAGACACGTGGGATACATAAGACAAATCAAAGTGTGAGGCATCTACAGGGGAACGGACAGACAGAGAGGTTTAACAGAACGCTTGTCAAAAAGATAAAACGGGAAAACTGAGACTTTCATCTTGGCTGCATCGCTGGTGCTTATCAACTGCTGTGACACCGAATATGTTGGCACTAGGGGCAGAAACATTCGACTACCAGCTGACAATTTTTCAAGAGCAGTGGCCCCACCCATCAACCAAAAATTGAGTGCATTTTGAGTGCATTTTGAGAGTACATTTTGAGTCTTAGAGTAAAGATGCATTCGCAAGACAGCACATTGGTGTGACAGCGAAGAGAAGTAGAGACTCTCATGATATCCGGATGTCCTTCAATAACTACAAAGTGGGTGACAAAGTTTGGTGTGCTTTGACAAAAGCGGAAAAAAGAAGGTTGTACACCATGACAAACTTAAACCCTATGATGGCAATAAGTCTCCAAAGTGGATGTTAACCATGAAGTAGAACTAATATGTTTTAAATAAGTTGAGACTTGTTTTATTGATTTTATCCGAGTTTATTGTAAAGTGAAAGAGAGAAAGTGACTGACCTGTTGAACCTTTACTATGTTGTATAGTGTAATCTTCCACTGATATCTAATTGGCTTATATTTTCTTTTTAAAAAAGTAAATTGAAGTCTAGCTTACCTTAAATTGATGAATATTACTGCGGAAATGCGTGAACTTAATCAAGATATTTTCAAGGGAACCTGACGTTCTGAGATGATACCTGATAATAACCGTAACAACAAATCAGTAACAAGGGTCGTCCAATTTCTTGTATCTCAGAAATTGTAATTTGTACGACAGAGATGTTTCGAAAAAAAGTAGAGAAGGCTAAGAAGAAGGAACGAAGATTTAAGCACGCCAGGCGCTACAAGATGGGCAGTGGATGTGAGGTATAGGGTGACCGACCAATTACTGAAGTACCAGCTTTCGTTAGACAAGGTACCTTACTACTGTACCTTGTGTCTGTTCCGTTGCTGTGAAGAGTCGCAACTGTTACAGCAAGTGTCTAAATACAAAAGGCACCAGATGCTTTCTTTGGAGAGGAGGTTCTGGACAGCAGACCCTGGTTGGTGAGAAACCCTTATCCATATGTAATGGGAAACAGTGATTTTGAGGCTATATCACAGGAAGAGTCACATGATATCTTCTTGAAGAGGATAAGGCCTGGAAGCGCCACGATTATCCACACAGTTGAAGAGGAGACAGGGGTTGAGGTTTCCACCGCGCTCGATGAGTCGTTCGACAGTCTTGAAAGATACGTCAGTGCGCTCATCCAACCCATTTGCCAACCAGTAATGAAAAAAGGGAGCGAGCCTCGACAGTCCAATACAGTCGTCCAGGTGCCGGCAGACTATTTATCCTCTCTCATGAAGAACTAGACCAATCTTTCGAAAAACCAAGTGGTTAATGTGCCAACAGTCTCTCTGCCCAACCTTCCTCTTGTACAAACCCAAACACTTGGTCAAATGAGCAGCATGATTAGCCAAAATAACATGACACTTATAAGCGGAACACCAAAGCCAGTTACTCTGCATGTTCCTGACGACCCAGTCTATGTGCCAAAGATGTCCCTAACACCCGTCCAAAGAGCCACAATTGGTAGAGCTATCCCTCAGCCAACCCTGAACACCCCTAAGCTTAGGTAAACTGCTGTGCCATCTACCACATTGCTTGACGAGAAGTTCGTCAGAAAAAAACATATTACCGCGGCAACTATGTGGCATTGGTACCTCAACCTCCATCATAAATAAAAAAAACTCCATCGTTCATTGTCACCGCTACCAAGTGCGACCTACAAGATGAGATGCCAGCTTTGGTAAGCATTATACAGACCCTAGCGAAGAAAATGGGCGAAAACATCGATTATAACCAACCATAAGTGCGCGCGACACCTTAGATAGCTTGTCTGAGGAAGTTGTCCGATGAGAAGTTAAAATCAAACCAAGTTTTAAATGAAGAAAGTGACAATGATCGAAAAAAGAAGAACAACGAGAGACACCAAATTAAGTCAGTCTTGGTTAATGTGTGCCCAGAAAATAGAAAATACACCACTGAACCCACCATGGAAGGTTAAATGCTTGGTAATGGACGAGTACCTTTTAGTAAAAATCAACCTTTATTTGTCAGCAAGTTTAATGCTTAAGTGGAAGATTATTATCAAAGAACTGTGATGGACACTATCTCATTCATTGTTTATAATGTTTAATTGACACATTTTAAATCTATTTTGCTTTAGAGTAAACTGTTTGCAAAGGTTTATTTATGTGAAGCCTAAAGCGACACCTTTACCCAATACAATTTTGGCGCCAAGTCTATTTAATCTATGCCTTGAAGGGACAGTAACACCTTTTACTATTAATGGGGCGGTACCAATTCTGGAAGGTATAATTTGTTTCAATTTCAAATGAATCTTTTAGCTTAATTTTTCACGACAGTCGGAGCTCTGCCATGCTAGGAGGGGGATGGGGTAATGTAGCGATCAGATTTCACTGTCTATCTAGCTATTTCTTCCATCCATTTCATGCAATTTTCAATATTCTACCTGATTGTCAGTGTGTGTAGACTGGATTGCAGAGTTTGACGGTCAACTCGAAGGATAACTAGATTATTCGCCATTTTGGTTTGTTAATTATGCGGAGTGCATTATGGGATGGTTACCCCTAGCAACTTTTGGAAGAGGATCTTTCAATTTAATTTCAATTAGGCTGATTTTCATATGTTTCTTGACGGATCTAACCAAATTTCGAAAGGAACGATCCTTGTGATGGTACAATCATTCTGTGAAAGTTTGCAGAGAATCCAAAGAATGCTATGGAATCTAGAGTTTGTACGAGGGTTTTTAATGGATTTTTTTAAATCAATTTTTCATAAGGCCCCTTTTCCCGTGTTTCTTGACGGATCACACCCAATTTCGAAAGGAACGAACCTTGTGATAGTACAATCACTCTGTGAAAGGTTGAAGAGAATCCGATGAAAACTGTGTACTCTAAAATGTTAACGAGGATTTATTCATCAAATTTTTTTCTTGACGGATTTGACCCAATTTTGAAAGGAACGATCCTTATCACGGAACAATCATTCTGGCTGAAAAAGTTTGAAGGGAATTCGATGAAATATGTTGACTCTAGAATGTTAACAAGGAAAAGTTAACGGACGGACGCCTGACGGGAAAAGACCACCGCTTTAGCCATATTGGCCTTCGACCCGTAGAGATAAAAATGACAAAAACCCATGTTTGATTCACCAGTGACGTAATCACTGTGTATAACCGTACAGTGAGCCAATCGGAAGTGACACCGACTGTACCCTAAATATACCACTAGTGAGACTACACAGTTTAACGGGTGGAATTTTCTCAATCGAGGTAAATTTAGACCATAAGACGGATTTAAACGCGGTTTTCGGTATTTGAAAGAGCTAATATTGCTTGTCTCTCGCTTGTGTGTCGTTCTGTGTTATTGAGTATACTTTCTGGTAAAATCCATACTTTCATCGACGAATCACTCAATTTTCTTTAATGTGATACGACAGACTGACGAATCCAATGTCATTATGCGTGACTGAGAGCATTAATTGTGACCTAGCCTGTTAAGAAGGATAGTAAAACCTTACTACTCGAATACCTATACCATGCTATTCAGCAATGCATAGCCGGGTACGACCGAGAAATTGCAACCTGTCTTTCGACTGACTGTACGAATTAGTGACATGCGTTCAGTATCAGTAGTGACAGAGGTCGCAGAAAAAAATGTACGATTAGTGACAGTTTAAAATATAATTCCCGGCAGCTGATTTCATCTGTTATCCTGTATATTTGGATAGTCTTTGGATTCGCAGGCCAACAATGCCAAATGCCGATCCTATAAACATTTGTACATGCACATAATGTTACCGTTATACGAGCTAACTCGTGGGGTTTATTAGTCCCCTACCGGCGAAAGCCGAAGGGGAATATAGGTTTGCGTCCGTCCGTCTGTCAGTCCGGACATATCAGTTTTCCGGACTTTTTTTCTTAACCCTAGGAGATATTGAGCTGATTTTTGGTATGTGGGTCTGCATCAATGAGTTACAGAACAAGTTCGAGTTTGGTTCCGGTCAATTGATTTTTGTGGAAGATACGGATGCTGGACTTAGAAATTACCATGAAATTTCAGTTTTCCGGACTTTTTTTCTTAACCCTCAGTGATATTGACCTGATTTTTTTGTATGTGAGTCTGTATCAATTAGTTGCAGAACAAGTTCGAGTTTGGTTCCGGTCCATTGATTTTTGAGGAAGATACAGATGCTGGACTTAGAAAATTACCAGGAAATTTCAGTTTTCCGGACTTTTTTTCTTAACCCTCAGAGAAATTGAGCTGATTTTTTTGTATGTGAGTCTTCAACAATTAGTTACAGAACAAGTTTGGTTTGGTTCTGGACCATCGATTTTTGAGGAAGATTTGGATGCTGGACTTAGAAATTACCAAGAAATTTCAGTTTTCCGGACTTTTTTTCCTAAACCCTTGGAGATATTGAGCTGATTTTTGTATGAGAGTCTGCATCAACGAGTTAGAGAACAAGTTTGTGTTTGGTTACGGTCCATTGATTTTTGAGGAAGATACGGATGCTGGTCTTAGAAAATTACCAGGAAATTTCAGTTTTCCGGACTTTAATTCTTTACCCTCAGAGATATTGACCTGATTTTTTATATGTGAGTCTGCATCAACGAGTTAGAGAACAAGTTTGTGTTTGGTTACGGTCCATTGATTTTTGAGGAAGATACGGATGCTGGACTTAGAAATTACCAGGAAATTTCAGTTTTCCGGACTTTTTTTCTTAACCTTCACAGTCATACGTACAAGCCCAGTAACTCTGAAAATCTTCCAAATCCACCAGTAACGGAGTACAGTTAAAATATCAAACTGCCAAGCATGTATTTGATTGATAACATCTTATGATTGATAGCACTACCAGAAGAATCCCTAATTGTTTATTTTTCCTGCGTCAACGGACATTCTGATGAACCAACTTAATTTCTAAAACCATATCTTACCTCCGAGGAAGGCCAAAAATTTTAAACAATTTATTGTTTTCTTATTAATTTTGTTGTGTGTTTTGTAGCAAGATATGGCTTTAATATTATTTGTATTCACAGAACTTAGGTTCATTTTAGACTTTCAGCCATTCCCCATACACAGGCTACTTATAAATCTAGTATTTAAGCTCCACTGGCTGAAAGCCAGCGAGCTATTATCAGATTGTTGTGTCCGTCGTGCGTCTGTCCATATGTCAGTAAACTTTAACTTTATAAATCTTCCCCTAAGAAAGTACTGAACAGAATTCGACCAAATTTCACAGAAATGATCCTTGGTAGACGCTTTATCAGAACCATTCAAAGAATTTTCATTGAAGGAAAAACATGACTTTAATTGGCGGGCTAATTTCCATATATGGTGAGAGCTTTGTAAATCCTTTTCTCAGAAACAAGATGTAAATTTCACAGGAATGATCCTTGCGTGGCCCTTTATCAGAATCCCTCAAGGAAATTCTTTTATGGTGAAAACTTTGAAAATCTTTTTCTCAGAAACCAGTAGATGATTTCAATCAAATTTCACAGGAATGATCCTTTTAAAAAAGATCTCGGAAACTTGTATGTTGATTTCAACCAAAGTTCAATGGAATTATCCTTTGGAGATCTATTATCAGATTTCTTCGCTGAATTTGATTGAATGAAAAACATGGATTTCATTGTTGGGGCTTCTGTTCATATATGAAGTATACCGAAAACTCCCTCAGGAACCTGTCGACGGATTTCAACCAAATTTTACAGGAATGATCCTCAGGTGCTTCTTTGTCAGATCCCAAATTTTAATTTGATTAGTTGAAAAACATGGCTTTTGTGTTTGTGGCTTATGTCCATATATGGTATGCAGTGAAAATTTTGTTTATGCCTTTTCATCTCTCATGGAAATTAACTTTACATAACTTGATTTTTGTAAAGTTTGAAACGCTTGTCTAGAACTATCTAAAAGAATTCAGTGAAGAGGTTTATTTGTCAGACATTTGGAATACGATTCAGTGTATAATGAGCTCCCGAAAACACCACTTGCTTAATCAGTACTTCATGGTTAGGGACTGAGAGATATCGAACCCGGATGGCGTCTATTGTACCATGGGTATATCCTTGGACAAGACGTTTTCAGAACCCCAGCTTCAGTACTTGTCTAACCAAGAAAGTACATGGATAGGTGATCCTTGCTGTGGTGTAACTGAAAGATTATTCAAAGCGTCTTTAAATATCATACATACAAATCCAAGAACATACTGAAGACTCACCTTGCCATCAGGGGTTGTCAAATTGTATGTTTGTCTGTGCGTTTTTCCATTAGTTCATCAAAACCGTTTCTTTCTGTAGCTTTACTTGCCATAGCCAAAGACCCGAAGAGTTATTGCCACGGCCATGTTTCCCAGCTTTCAATCTATGATTGCGTCTGTCTTTGTGTCTTTTTAGCTCACCTGAAGTAAAAGGTCAGCTATTGTGATCGGTCAATATATGACATCCGTCCGTCTAGCTGTCCTTCAACAGTTTTTAAAAATCTTCTCTTCCAAAACTAAAAGGCCAATCAAGCTATAACTTTGCAGGGATACTCCTTGGGGGATTATTTAAAAGATGTTAAAAGAGGATGTTTCTGTGAGAAAAGGTCTTGTTGCCATGACCTTTGAAAATAGAAATTTTAGAAAACATTTGGAAAACTTATTTTTCAGACACCACAGGGGCAAGGGCTTGTATACTTCATATAAAACATAATCACGTGGTTCTCTTTTAAGTCCTCAAAAACTAAAACTATACCTCGGCCCAAGCCCGTAGGTCCAAATTTTGAAAAACACTCAAATAGAGCAATTTCAAACGTCTGCTAGCCTATAAGGTCGAGGACACTCATATTTGGTATATAGCATAACTAGGTAATTTGTATATGCTATAATAAGTCATGCCCCAGTGGACAAAAAATTTGGACCATGGGGACCAAAATTTAGAATTTGGCTCAATATGAGCCCAAATCTTCTTAACTATAAGCCATGAAGCATAAGTATTTGGCATGTAGTATATTCCAATAGTTTTTTACCATGTTTGTTAAAATTATACATCAGAGGCCAAACGCAGTCCCGCCCCAGAGGTCTAAAGTTTGGAAAAACGCTCAATTACAGCATGTTCAAATATCTTTTCCTCTGATATAAGGTGTAATGCATTCAAATTTCATCATAACCACGTGCTTCTTTGTCAAGTTCTCAAAAATATAACCATTGGTCACAATGACACACCCTTGAGGACCAAAGTTTGGAAAAACACTCACTTAGATAAGATTTGAACGTTTTCTCCTTAACTATATGGCCTGGGCATTCATATTTGGTATGTCGAATTACTAGATTGTTTCATAGTTTTTTAGTAGGCATTAAGATCCTGGGTTGAAAAACAACCTGATATCCCAGGTATGCATTCATATTTGGTCCAGATGTCTCTCTACCAAGATTTCAAGCATTAAACCTATTGGGTCAAAATAAGCCCTACCACGGTGGTCCAAAGTTTTGAAAAGCGCTCAAACTATGGCCAAAATCTTATATTTGAAATATCTATCTGGCTTCAGTTGCGTTCTAAAATACAAAAACATATTTTAGTTAGTAGATGACTCAGATGGGCGATTTGGGACCACCGTTGGTCTCGTTTTCGTGTTAGCACAAAAAAGTATATATAAAATTCTCTACAAACTTGCCCAGTATTTTCCATAGAGTGAGTGTATCCCACAAAGATTTTCCTTAGGAATTCCAGACAAGTAATGCAACACAAGTGGTCTTGGGAAAATTTGACTGTAATATTGTCGTAAAAGTCTACACTTTGCATTGGATTCTCTTAAAATCTGCACAGCCTAATTTGTGTCAATTCTGTCAGCAATATAGGGCAATGTTTAGTAGACATATAATTGTAAAACTTGATAAGATCTTTTAGTTTCATTCTACCATTGCACAAAATGGTTGTAGCGTCAATTTACCAGGAAAAAAAGCAGGGGGAAGGGGAGAGTGAAAATTAAACTGACATATCCTCATTAAAACAAGCAGGTCAGTTTTCATTGGATTCTCTTCAAACATCATGACTTAACCATCAAAGGATCACTCCTTTTAGAATTGGGTCTATATCGGGTCTATTTTATTGAGTAGCATAATTATGGTGTTTGACCAACACTAACTTTACAGAAATTGCTGTTCTTTCATTGTACAATAGATAAATATCATGATTACGTCATGTACATACCTCTGTAAGATCAGGCAATAACCTTTTTCTACAATATTTTCTCAATCATAAATTCAAAGGGACGTGAAAGCTAGGGATTGAACAGGAGAGGGTTAAACAATTTTACAGCATATTTGTAAACATCATTTCATTTCACGAAACCATTTCTCATTAGTAAAATAAATAAGACCTTGTCAGAGAACGAACTTACTTCAAGGAATAAAGGTAAAAAGTATATGTTGCTGTGAAACCTTATTTTGAATAAGGACTGACTTGTAAGAGCTTAGAAAAATCACGATTCTTCACAAGTTTGAAAAGCACTTTCAAGTCACGATAAAAAAATGTTACATGGCTTATCATTAGATCTAAAGTGTTAGTCCCTAGGGACCCAGGTCAAGCATTCCTATAGTGAAATTGATTGCCACTTAATAGATTAGCAGACAGATAGCCTGCCAAGCCTACAAATTTACCGCTGGTTGATTTTGAGGATCACAACTGGCTTGTACGTATGACTGTTCAGAGATACTGAGCTTATTTTTGGTATGTGAGTCTGTATCAATTAGTTTCAGAACAAGTTTGAGTTTGGTTCCGAGCCATTGATTTTTGAGGAAGATGCGGATGCTGGACTTAGAAAATTACCAGGAAATTAAGTTTTCCGGATTTTTTTTCTTATGATAGTCAATATTGATAAGTTACAGAACAAGTGTAAGTTTTGTTCCGGTCCATTGAGTTTTGAGGAAGATATGGATGCTAGACTAGAGATATTACAGTTTTTCAAGACTTTTTTCTTAACACTTGCAGGTATTGAGCTGATTTTTGATAAGTGAGTCAGCATTGATGAGTTACAGAACGAGTTCAAGTTCTGTTCCAGTCCATTGATTTTTTAGCAATATATGGATGTTTTTGCAAAATAAGTTACATATTAATAAAATTGAGTTTAATTGCAGTCCATTGCCTTTTCAAGGCTTGTAAAGGATGTTAGGGTGGTACTGGTGAGAGAGATACCAGGAACACATTGTAAGGTGCTCCAGCCACTGTTATATTGACTGAACAAATTGTTAAAAGTGGTTGCATGAAGTGATCAAGGCAAAATATTTTGATAACCGAAAAGCTTTCATAATCCTAGACAGATTTTTGAAAGCTTTTGTTCAAAGTTTACTTGGGCTTTAGGGTCTTAATTCTTAATTCTCTTGGAACAGATGACTTTATGAAGTATAATTCAGCTAACAACAAAAAGAGACGCCTATCTTTTGTGTTTGTATGTACGTGTGTGTGTTTAAGAATTGCTCATAAAATCTGAAACAACTGTAATGTTTTGGAGGGGTAGTAATCCCTTTACCTTCCAAAAAATATACCGCTCTATGGATATATATAAAGCCGGTAGGGGACTTGGTATTGCCATGCTTAATTGAATACTTTGAAACTTAATATGGGAGATAAGCATTTTATCCCTGTAAATAAGTCTTTAAGAAGACTACATTTACTATGCCAATTTAGAGATGCGCCACTAGTGGCATAATCCATACGATATAATCGACTGAACCTTGCATATCATTATAGGTCGCCCAATTGTGTAAATGAAGTGCAGCCCGGTTGAGACTATTCGCACGGCTGTCGTACAGATTATCAGCTTATCCCGCCAGTCAGAGCTGCCTGGACACCTCACTGCATAATTTTCACATCTCGAATAGGACATTGTGATCAGTGTGCGTCTGTTGTCTTTGCGTTTTATCGGGTCTGCAAATATTGCATGATTCATATTGCTCCAATTCTTTCACCTTAGACGCACCTAACAGAAGTCCTAGTATTAATCATGCCCTGATCCAGAAACTTTAACAAGAGGGGGTCCACACTCCCAAGAGGGGTCTTACGAAAAAAAGTTAACATTGCCAAAAACAACAAAAACAAAGGAAAATTTCATTTTTTACAGCTGAAATAATTACTGTATATTGTATAGGCGTGTTTTCGTAATGGACTTTGAGTAGAAATGTTTAAAACATTGGTCCCAATGAGCAACAGTCACCCTCTTTCCTCTTGTATTGTATATAAATATATGACAAGTGTCGATTCAGAGAATAAGATACACCTCAAAAATAGAAATCCTAGTAAACTTTCAGTGAACCTTAAACACAAGGGAATCGCAGAGTAAAATTTTGTATAAACGGTGAATACGATATGCAAACACATGGAACATATTGCATCTAAACGTCTCAATTTCTACCCGTTAAACAGTGTAGTCTCACAAGTGATATATTTAGCGTACAGTGGGTGCCACTTCCGATTTGGCTCACTGTACGGTTATACACAGTGGTAATATAATTGAAATACTGTTCAATCAATTTTACTTATCCTGACATGATGATGGATTTGGATGAATTTTCATCATATGTATATCATTGTTTTGCAAACGTAACAGTTTTAGCTCACCTGAGCACACCTGTTGAGATTATGTGATTTGGGTCACATGGGGTAAAAAACTAGGTAACTAGGTCAAATTTTACAAAAACATTGTGTGCACTCTAGAGGCCGCATTTTTAGCTGAAATGTCTTGATATCTGGTCAGGAAACCTGTCGTCATAGAATCTCGGCCAAGTTTGACATTTGGTCATACCGGATCAAAAACTAGGAAGCTAGGTCAAATCTTTTAACAATCATGTGTGCACTCTAGAGGCCACATTTATGGCTCAAAAATCTTGATATTTGGGCCGAATGTTTGTCTCTATAAAATCTCAGTCAAGTTTGATATTTGGTAATGCTGGATTAAAAACTAGGTCACTAGGTCAAATCTTTTATAAACATTGTATGCTTTTTAGAGGCCACACTTTATGGTGAAATGTCTTGATATTTGGTCAAAATGATCGTCTCCATGAATCTTAAATCAAGTTAGATATTGGGACACACAGGGTCAAAAACTAGGTCACATGGTTAAATCTTTGTAAACCTTTTGTCACTCTAGAGGCTACTTTTTTGTCTGAAATGTCTTGATTTAGTCAAAATAAATGTCTTGGTCAAGTTGGATATTGGGTAAGATAATATCATGGTGAAAAACTAGACCAATAGGTCAAATCTTTATAGAATATTGTGTGCACTCTAGAGGCCAATTTTAGTGTTCAAATGTCTGTATATTTGGCCAGAATCTTTGTCTTCATAAATTCTTGGTCAAGCTCAATATTAGAAAGAATATGGTGAGAAACTAGGTCAAATCATGTGGGATCAATTATGTTCGTCTCCGTATCTTCAGCATTGGGCACAAAAAATTGTATCTTTGTAAGAATGTGTTTTAATTTCTGATTTCTTATTCAAGATATTACTCATAGATCATTTTTGACTGAAATTATGTCACTGGCGCTTTGATTACTTCTGCGGTCATCAACTCAGGTGGGCGCTTTAGGGCAAATGGCTCTCTTGGTTTGTTTTTTTTACTCAGTCACAGAAACTAAGGGAGTTCATTGCAGTTTTCTAGTAAATGCAACTTCGGCTATGAATTTTTTAAACTTAGATTGAATCTTGGCAATTTTTTGACTGGAGAATATTGAATGAATTGGAGAGATTAAGACTTTACCCTCAAAGTTAGAAGACATCGTAGAATGAGACTAAGTAGTACTCTCAAGAAGGTTTTTGTCGAGCCCGCTTATATTGAGCAATACATAGTTGTAACAATCAGTGTATGTGTCAGCCCATCCAAATTTATCCGAAGCATTCTTCTACATTTATACATGTATATGGATTTTAAAATAACCATAAGTGGATGTGTCATTAGAAACAATTTCCCTTGATATCTCTGAGATTAAGGTCTTACTCAAGGTCAAATGTTTATTGTCCTCCATTATAAGTAGTTGTCCCATTTGAAGAAAACCCTCTCGATAACACCAAGATCAATGTCAAATGTTCAAATCGAGCTTGTCCAGATTATATCTCCTACATTTGTGGTTGAATTTCAAAATAATTTGGCCCAAATGCTCCCCATAATGAGTAGAACGTCCATTTTAGACAAATTTCAGCTGAGCTCGAATATCAAGTTCACAGCTCAAGGTACAGTATTTGACAGGTGGAACATGTCCATGGGTGACTTTCTGTGTCTGTGTGTGTGTGTTTTTTTTTTTTGTGTGTGTGTGTGTAACATGTAGAGCCCGTAGACAATTAAAGCCTATCTAAATGGGTCGAGTTTGTCTATATGTAACTACAAATAGTGTCTTGTCTCTCTGGGGTTTTTCTTATTTGCATAACACCACACACTTCCTCCCCTGAAACGTCAAATTTGTTTTGTTATGTTTCCTTAATCCGTGTACAAATCAATGAGTGTTTGAGTAATAATTAAAACAACAACAACAACAACAACAACAAAGCCCATTCAATACGATTTCTTGATTCTGCAGTCATTGTTTTGGATAACAATTGCCTTATCCTTTCCCATTTTATAAATTGTCTAATAATTTTTGGCTATGAAAACAGGTACATTTGAATCGATTGAGATTTGATAATAAATATTAGGAAAATAACTTGAAAAAAATACATATTGTAATTAAGAAAGGAACCAATTCCATTCCAAATGATATAGATGATGGAGTTCGCATACATTTTGGAATTTTTAACTGTCAACTATTCGAAACTGCGACCGTTTCGAGGCTTTGCTATTTTCATATTACGGACGAGGTAAGATGTAGGTATGCAATCGGTCGAGTGACGACTGTACAGAACGTATCAGACGTGTTCTTTTTTTTTTTTTCTTTTTAAATAGCAATAGATGTGATGCCGAATTAACCAAGGGCCGAGTTGATGATTATGAATTTCCGTTTATTTATCCTCGCCACCGTAGCACATACCATGAGCGACGCCCCAAGAAGATAGTTGTTACGGGGGATAGTGCAAGGGTACGGGACGAAACTGTCGAGAGCCCCACCTGGTTCTTTGACGTGCTCGATGGATAGTAGACCGGTACCGCCGTCGACTTTAATAAAGCCGACAGGTAGATTCCAAATGACTGCACCAAGAGATTGGCTGATGCGCATTTAATGACGTATACCCAAACATCGAATCTGATTGAGTGATGGATTGTTTGTAAACAATATGGCGGAAAAGGAACGCGGTGTTCCTCATATATTTTACTTGAAAGGGGTGGCATTCCAAGGTTTTTCTCGCACATAATTTCGATTGTTCACGTGAGGAATGTTTTAACATGAAAACTGACTCCTTTAAAACTGCAAAACTAAGATTCTTATCGTATTAGATGGAAATCCCGCGGCGTGTCCAAATTTTTCAACAAAATTTGCTGCGCATGCGTAAGCCTCGTTTTCGATTTTAGTAAGGTGGAAAACCTAAGGGGCCAGGCTTTCCGTGTATGTACCGAAAATCGGTGTTTACCTGTCGGCTTTATCAAAGTCGACAGTGGTACCAGTCTAGATGGATAGAAGCACACGGGGCCTCGGTTCAACGTCTCTTCCATAAGACAACTAGTTTGTTAGTTGATATAGCGTCAGCCCGATTAGCTCAGTTTGTAGAGCACTTGCCTTCAAACCTCAAGATCACGGGTTCGAGCCCTGGGCTGACCATATCAACTAACTAACTAATTGTCTTTCGGATGAGACGTTAAACCGAGGCCCCGTGTGACGATGCCATCCATCGAGCACGTTAAAGAACCAGGCGGGGCTCTCAGTAGTTTCGTCCTGTATCCTTGCACTATCCCCCGTTACAGATAGATAGATAGATAGATATTCTTTATTACCTCCTTTACAGAAGAGAATCATGTTACAAACAACAAAGAGAACATATAGAAGCATATAGAAACAGTTACAATACATACAGAAAGACAGACATTTACATATATATACATGTACATACATGCACTAGTGCACGGAGTCAAACATTTACACATATACCCAATATTTACACATACCATGTTAAATACGGTTTAACATTTAAACTTAATTATTCAAACCAAAGAAATGGTTAAACCTAAATGTTGGTTCACTTATTTATAAACATACAAATGCGATTTTCTGTATGTATGTATCAGCAAGAAGAGGGGTTATTACCTTATCGAAACGAAACACAAGATAAAAAGGTTCAAATTGCTGACACGAGTGAATTTTTAATGGCCTTTGACTAATATTAGTGCTCCCTTTTACAATGCCGTAAGAGGATGCGTAAGACCGTACTGAATATTTCGCATGTTAAGAGTTAAACCAACTTAAGAACATCTAAAGTTATATGTTCGTACATATATCTAGGACACACAGAAGATTTTTTATTTCTCACACATATCTGATACATAATTATATCATCCTAAAGTGGTTTATGTAGGGAATTGACCTGCCGCAAGTCTGTGGAGATACCTTAACGACAGTTTGAAGCAGGTCACCCTTTCATCATCTGTAAAGTTGTAGTTCTGTGCAACCTGCGATTAACTGTAAAATTTGATCATTAGGCGAAAAACCAATAAATTTTACGTAGTTTATTTCTCCTATGGTCTCAAACAGTTCTGCCCACATTTGTTCTCGTGTTCTTTCATTTGAAGAACAGAAAAGTATGACATGTGCAGCAATGCAATCAACGGTTTTTCTACATTTATAACAAATCGTACAGAACTTCCTTGAGAACAAATTTGCAATCAATTGCATAGCTGAAAAACAAAATCTTAGCTGATTTCGATAAAGTTTACTGAAATACCAAAGATTACAAGGCTTAAAAAAATCATTGTGGATTTGTTTGAAATCTTGCAAGCCTTGGTCTGCTTCTATTTGTGCTGAAGTTACACTTTCTGTGTATCTTTTTATTGCAACATTAACATGTTTTTTCCATAAACTAGGTCTCGGGAATGTGGCATTTTGCAAGTAGTCGGATAATACATTGGTAAGCCGTATTTGCCCAAAATTCTGTAGATATCTGGGAAGAATCCGGCTTTATTTCTTGGACTTTCTATGAACGAAACTAGCCGAAAATTGAACATCTGTTTTATTCGTATGTCTGGACGGAGCCTACACAATTGTCCAAGAAGATTAAGCTTTCGTTTATCAATATATTGCTCGATGGGCATTATCCCAATACAGCCTAGAGCGACTATTGTTGATGTTGTACGCGGTAAATGCTGTATATGCTTGATGCATTGTCTGTGAGCACGCTCTAATGTTTGAACGTGCGTGTTCGTTAACGATGACCACAACTCGCTTCCGTACAGTGCTTTAGATAATACCACCGTTTCATATATCTTTTTAAGAGAAATTGGATGCATACAGTCCCGGCTGATACCGGAGGAGTTAAGGCTAAAATATGTGCGTCGTAGCTTATTACAGCATTCGTGTACTGAGTCATCAAGATTCATATTTTTGTCGCTTAAAACACCTAAGTGGAAAAATTGACTTGCTTCTTCCACGTTATTTGGCCCTAAATACCAAGTCCTGGTTTGCCTTTGATATTCTGTATGCTTCTCATTGTAGACCACGACTTTGCACTTCGATGAATTGTACGTATAATCATTTTGGAGCGAATTGTTATGACACGTTGTCATGAGATGCTGAAGACCGTTTTTAGTATAGGACATGAGCATCATATCGTCTGCTACCGTTGGACAACCGAAATTCTGATCGTTTAACTTATAACAGTCAGAGCTAGTATCCAGTTTATTCATTAAATCATTGATATAAATAAGATAAAGCACTGCGCTCAGAATTTGGCCTTGTCGCGCACCTTTTAGTATCATGAACCAATCGGAGGTTAATCCATCAGATCGTACGCAGCTATATATTTCAGACAGTAGATTTCTAATTATATTAAATACTGAAACATCTATACCAGTTTTATATAACTTGACAAGTAGCAACTTATGATTTACATTGTCAAACGCTTGTTTAACGTCTAAATAGCAGGTATATAGTTTACAGTGGTTCTCGATCGCGCTGTATATGGCTTCACGTGCCATGAACGATGTTAAGACACAGTTGAGGCCCTTTTGAAACCCGCCTTGCAATTTGTTGATTTTGTCTTCAAACTTTATGTGGTTAAAGATCACTTTTTCGTACAGCTTAAGTATGGTAGAACAGAGTGATATAGCCCGGTATGAATTGGGATCGGTTTTACTTTTGTTACTTCCCTTGTGTAGGGTAGTTATTACCCCCCTTTTCATTTCAATTGGACAGTAAGATAAGCGTGCCATTGCTGAAAAGATATTGCTCAAAACCTGCATTAGGATCGATCCTCCATAGATAATATTTTCATAATAAACCTCGTCAAATCCGCATGCTTTATTTCTTTTACACGATTTCAATGCGGTGTTGACGTCATTTGCGTTGACGTTGATCGGCGTTACGTTTATCTTATCACACGTTTGGTTTATGAAGGTTCAACTCCATTTTGATATCGTCTGAGATATCGAAAGTGTCAGTACTGTATAATTTTTTAAAGTATCGCATCCATCCGTGATTTATATCTTTGGCCGATTTGCAGTGTTTGCCTTCAAACACCATTTCAAAGACTGGGTTTTGTCCCTTTTTACGGCGCTTGTTTACGAGTTTCCAAAACGCACAGCTGTCCGCTTCGGCAGTATCGTCAATCTCCTGTTCTAGCTTGTCTAAATACTTACTGACGGTATTTCGGTGCGCATTGCGAAATTCGCGTTTTGATGCCTTATAATTGAGGAAAACCTGATTTGTTTCGCTTTTACAGGTTTATTTTCTAATATCCATATTTGACGACACGATCTAACCTTTGTTACGAGCTCTGTTAGATTCTGATTCCAATACGGTTTTATGTGTGGTTTGAACGAAGATCTGGGTATACACTTGTCGGTCGCACGTTTTATCGCAAAAACTAACTGTTTGTAACAATTATCAATATCTGTAGGATTATCGAATTTCATTTGGGATAATTGTATTAGGGTTTGATCTTCATTCATATATTTTGTGTACTTTTCAATTTGATGCGTTTTCGCATTTTTCCAGATTATACCCCTTGGTTGTTTGTGTTCGGCTTCATCGTGTTGGTAAAGATGTTTTATACTACATGTTATCGGTCGATGTGTAGATACATTAGTACAACTATCATCGTGTATTTCGCAACTATTTATCAATGGTACTTTTTCCTGTGGAACTATGATAAAGTCTATTAATGTTTCTCTATTACTATTGTAGGGTACATTACTGTACTTTGGGCCTTTGCAAAAAGGGAGACAATTCACTGGGGTCAACTTTAGTCTGTCAAGAAGTTGACAGAGTGATTTGCTCCTAGTATTTTGGCTTCTAGATGAATCAGATGAATCCAATAAAGGCAGTTCTGTGTTGAAGTCGCCCATAAGTATCACAGTTCCACAGTTTTGATAGTAATTGACAGTATTTTCTATCTCTTCAAGACATTGTTTATATTCATGCAATGAGTGATTGGTACAAGGGAGATAAATCTGGAATACATAATAATAGCAACCTGGATTGCTCTTATATTGTATACCTATAATACTTTTACTATCAATGGACAAGGGAGCTATATTACCAGATAATGTTTTCTTCCATAATATGCATAGACCACCTTTGCCTACTTTTCTGCTACTAACCTTTTCAAGATCCGGATCAGACATTGCATGATAGGCATAATTAGTGTGAATCGAACTTAAGAAGTGTAGATTATAACTTAACAACCAATGCTCGCTTATTCCACAAATGTCTATATCATGTTTCTCTATCAAATCACCTATGTAGCTCGCACTGGACATTATGCCTGTGGCGTTCCATGTTGCAAATTGTACGTTTTTGTAATGATTCATAATGTTATAGATTTTGGTATGTGCTTTCTTACAGATATGTTACCACTATGAAAATGTGTGGCTTGCAATCTTAGTCTACATCTGGATTATCAAAACTAAACACTGAATAACGGTTCTGAGTCTCAGTTTCGTCATAATTTTCCCAGTTTCCGTTCTTGTTATTGTCTGTTATTCGTCTATTTTCGCGTCTGGGTTTGTTGTTATATCGTCTCGTGTTTGGTTGCCATGGCCGACATACGACACCCCAGGGCCAGAATGAGGGGTAATCGGTTATATAGTCTGTGTTACCGTCGTCCTCTACGCTAACACGGATCGTAGATCTGTCGTATTTGTAGTTACGATATATCGTAACTCTGGACACGCGGAATACTCGGTCCGATATATAATCGGAAATTTGCTTCTCCGATACTGACGATTTGAACCCACCTACGAATAATGACACAGATTTTCGTTTTATATGTTTCTCGAAGTCGTCATCGTCGTTCTCATCGGACAGTAAGTGTGATGGGGGCTGATAACCCCTGGGCCTATATTGTTGGTTGTCGATGTTTGTTTGATGTTTTTTCTCGGCTAGTTCCCTGTTAATTATCGAAAAGTTTATTTTTCTCCCAATATATCTTTGTCCGCGTTTTTTATGCGGATGGTAGGATTTGACTTTCTTACTTTGTTTTACCCGATCTGTTATTACAGTTGGAATTTTCATGTTTCCAAAAGTTGAATCAGTCTCCATTTTTTCGTCATTATTCACATGAAAATCAACTTTCTTCGCTATAAGTTCATTCTCGTTTTCTTTTATACATTCTGACAATGATATATAAGGAACTTGTAAGCTCCTATCCTCCCCTGGGTTGATGTTGTCATTTGGTGGAGGGGCTTGATCTGTAATTACTTGAGCTTGTTGATTTATCAGCGCGTTCTAGGGAAGATCGTTGTGATTGTTTGGCTTTGGGGTAGGGCCAACGAGGTTTGTTGGAATTTGTATTCCATTGTCTCTTGATACAATCGCTATGACAGATTCTTGAAGAATCGATATATTTGTGTATATAGTTGATAGACTTTCTTTGCATTCGTAAATAGAGGTGCTCATTTTTTCTATGGCTTTATCGCTATTTTGCAAATCGTTCTCTATGCTCATGGTTTTGGTTTTAATTTCACTTAGCGTTTTGTCCGTTTCATCACGATACTCGGCCAAATGCGTATCATAGCTTTTTAGAACCTCTGATATAGAATCAATACTTTTCTTACGAGTGTTTTCGGAAGCCACTTGTCTCTGTTTAAGAAGTAGAATGTCCGATTTTAACCCGTTAATTGTGTCTTTCAGAATAGCTATCTCTGCACTACAATTGCATTTTTGGGTTTGGACTGAGATTCTTGAAGCATGGGGTGTGGACATAGATTTCGTTGGTTTCTTTGACGTACTAATAAGATCTTTAATTAGTGTGATATCTCCACCTTCAATAGTTTGAAGAAGTTTGTAAATGTCGTTAGCTAGTTTCACAGCTACGCTGTCGCCGTGCTTCGATCTAGTCATCACTCGACGCTTTAATTCACTGTTCTCGCCATATGGAAAGTCATTCGAATCTTGCAGGATTTCAAATAACATGTATCTAGTTTGTTCTAATGTTTCATTGCAGTATTTATAGTCTATCAATATTTGGTCTATGAACATGTCACCAGGTAATGACTTAATAAGACTTTGAAGTCGGTTAAATTCCACAATTAAATGATTGTTCAATGTTGGTTTCGGGGTCATCAGGTAATGGTCTGTTGGAGTCGAACATGGGGGAAATAGGACTTCTATTAATAACAGGTAATGGAACTTTTACTTTGGTGTTCTCGTCTAATGTTAGGGGTTCCAGTTCAACAGTACTGGCTTCCTGCATATATAGACTGGAATCCATGTCAATTTAACTGGGTGCCAGCTTAGCGTGTTTAATCCATCCGCTACTAATCTCTAAATCGGTGAGAACATATCACCTTTTGTCAACTATATATGTTTAGTCTGCCCTAAGGCAGAAATCGTCCTTTGTTTCAACAAAATAAGCCATATCTTCTAATAAAAAGTCAATTTAATGATAACAATGTACTCATCTGATGCAGCAAGGAATCAGCCACATTTTGATATATAACATGTATCCCTTTAATCCGGTTTTATTAATTTAAAATCCAATTTACACGCGACAGAATAATACACGTCCTTTCGAATCGATTGATATTTGATAATAAATATTAGGAAAATAACTTGAAAAAAATACATATTGTAATTAAGAAAGGAACCAATTCCATTCCAAATGATATAGATGATGGAGTTCGCATACATTTTGGAATTTTTAACTGTAAACTATTCGAAACTGCGACCGTTTCGAGGCTTTGCCATTTTCATATTACGGACGAGGTAAGATGTAGGTATGCAATCGGTCGAGTGACGACTGTACAGAACGTATCAGACGTGTTTTTTTTTTTTTTTTCTTTTTAAATAGCAATAGATGTGATGCCGAATTAACCAAGGGCCGAGTTGATGATTATGAATTTCCGTTTATTTATCCTCGCCACCGTAGCACATACCATGAGCGACGCCCCAAGAAGATAGTTGTTACGGGGGATAGTGCAAGGGTACGGGACGAAACTGTCGAGAGCCCCACCTGGTTCTTTGACGTGCTCGATGGATAGTAGACCGGTACCGCCGTCGACTTTAATAAAGCCGACAGGTAGATTCCAAATGACTGCACCAAGAGATTGGCTGATGCGCATTTAATGACGTATACCCAAACATCGAATCTGATTGAGTGATGGATTGTTTGTAAACAATATGGCGGAAAAGGAACGCGGTGTTCCTCATATATTTTACTTGAAAGGGGTGGCATTCCAAGGTTTTTCTCGCACATAATTTCGATTGTTCACGTGAGGAATGTTTTAACATGAAAACTGACTCCTTTAAAACTGCAAAACTAAGATTCTTATCGTATTAGATGGAAATCCCGCGGCGTGTCCAAATTTTTCAACAAAATTTGCTGCGCATGCGTAAGCCTCGTTTTCGATTTTAGTAAGGTGGAAAACCTAAGGGGCCAGGCTTTCCGTGTATGTACCGAAAATCGGTGTTTACCTGTCAGATTTATAAAAGTCGACAGTGGTACCAGTCTAGATGGATAGAAGCACACGGGGCCTCGGTTCAACGTCTCTTCCATAAGACAACTAGTTTGTTAGTTGATATAGCGTCAGCCCGATTAGCTCAGTTTGTAGAGCACTTGCCTTCAAACCTCAAGATCACGGGTTCGAGCCCTGGGCTGACCATATCAACTAACTAACTAATTGTCTTTCGGATGAGACGTTAAACCGAGGCCCCGTGTGACGATGCCATCCATCGAGCACGTTAAAGAACCAGGCGGGGCTCTCAGTAGTTTCGTCCTGTATCCTTGCACTATCCCCCGTTACAACTAACCGTCTTCTGCGGGCGTCGCTCATATGGGCATGTGCTACGGTAGCGACGATAAATAAACGGAAATACACACAGTTGATATAGTAAGCCAAGGGCCCGAACCCGTGATCTTGAGGTTTGAATTCAAATGCTCTACATACTAAGCTAATCGGACTGGCCAAGGGCCGAGATTTTTACATGTCGGGTTTTTAAAAGGCCGAGTTGACTGCTATATTGAATTGAGTTCGAAATAGACTAAGTATGCTAATCGAGTCCACCCGCGACAGTTTGTTATGGGATAGTTTCTTGAAAGAGTTCACGCATTTGTGAATGATAAAGCATGCCGCCCCAAAAAAAGCGGAGGCTTTGGAATAATCTTAGCCAGAGCAGACAGTCATTGGATAATTGTCTACCAGGCCAACAGACCATTTCGAAGTTTTTCGCTTTCCCAGCCCTAAAAAGAAAGTCTATGGAAGATCAGGTCTAGAGTTTTTTTTTTAATTTCAACACAGCCTGCCGGCAGTGGTGCAACAAGTTTTACAGCACAAAATGATTTAGCCAGATTTTTGAAAATATATACATCGTAATTGAGGGAATGGCGGCTTTTACCCCCAAGTCAACCCGTAACTAGCTGCGATATCGTAGCCCTCATTCTGATAATCTGCTGCAGATTATCAGAAAGAGGGCTACGATATCGCAGCTAACCCGTACCCAGTTCGATCCCCGACGGCGGCACTTATCCTTTCCGACTATTTGTCTCCCACCAATGGGCCGATAATCGTAGACCTATGTTGGATAGCAGCTGGGGCTAGGAAAGGATGTGATGGTGGTATGGTGGTACTGGTGTGAGAAATACCAGAAATCCTTTGTTAGGTGCTTTGCCGCTGCAATATAACTGAAAGATTGTTGAAAGTGGCGTAAAACCCCATCCAAACAAATCAACTCGTACCCAAGGCAAGTCATACACACATCATTCAACTCGTAACCAAAGTGAAAATAATGGAGTCCAACTCATACCCATTTATCATTTTTATGAATGTAATTTATATTAAGTCATTTTCATAGTTTTAATCTTTAGTAATATGAAATTAGGCAAAGCCTATATTGTGGGTGAAAGAGCAACAAGAAATCACACCATATGAATTTGAGTTTTAGGCTTTAATTTTGTGACTTTACAAATAAAATTTATATCCTTCTTTATCCCATAGTTTCATGCTAATTAATGTTCATACCATTATTGCAGAGGTAACAATATCTGGTTACCAGTCAACTCGGCCAATTGAATAATTCAGCACGGTCGGGTCAACTCGGCCCCAATATATAGTGTATAGTAATCGGTTATATTTTGTAATATATTTGAAGATAATGTACAATTAATATTATGAAACTTATTTTTCATTATCATTTTATTGTTGTAAAATAGATACATAAACATTTTTCGGAATCACATCAATTTGAATGGTTGTGTAACTGTTTTTTCAAAGTACATTTCAATCTACTACGAACTAAATAGAATTTTCCAACAACGGATCGATGATGGATAAAATTTGTTTACTTTATAATTACTCATTGATATATCCAAAAAATAAGGATAAGATTAAAATGGGCGTGTTTTTTTCAATGTATATTTTAATTTACAACGATCTAGATAGGGATAGGGTTTTCTAACAATTGATTGATGATGTATAAAAGTTGTTTACTTTATAATTACTCATTAATGTATTCCAAAAAATGGGCCGAGTTGACCTGTCACCCAATATCTAAGTAGAACAGTAAACATCATTTCAACATGTTGCAAAAGACAGGTTTGACAATAAAGCTGAGAGATTTATATTGAAAGAGACTAGCTGCTGTACTGCATCATCATATGATCAGTGGAAGGGTTCTCTCCAATGACAGTCATTTTCTTTTCTTTTTTTTAACGCCACATTTAACAGTATTTCAGTCATATTGCGGCAGCTGGAGCACCTATTTCTCACACCAGTACTACCACACCATCCTTTCCTAGCCTCCAGCTGCTATCCCACTTAGGTTTACGATTATCCACCCATTGGTGAGAGACAAATATCGGAAAGAATATGTTCCGCTGACGGGGAATGAACCCATGACATCCAATGATTGAAGATTAGGAGTCTGACGCACTACCGACTGTGCTATGATGGCAGCACAAATTACAGTCACGAAGCTCCAATGATCATTCAGATGGTCCTAAGAGAGTTCAAAGGGGAGGAATCAATAGGTTCAAGTTATCCCGAGATGTAAAACAGCATATCAATACTTTTTCTTATTTAAATCCTTTAACAATTTCATTTTGCTTGACTTAAACAGAGATCTAGATAATAGTGGGTAGTAGCATTCTAAAATTCTCATTTGTCACTGAAATTCCATGTCCTGGGTACTTATTTGAATAGTCTTGATGAAACCATTCAAATGAGCTTAGAATAAAAATAACAGAAATCATTTGATCACAAAATACCCATTTTTAATAAATTATTGAATTTAACTGAAAAATTACAATATTGTAGAAACAATAAACTGGTCATTAATTCATCATAGTTGAAGATATTCATAAATATTATTTATACAGATTACCAGTACCTCAGACCCCAGATGATTATACATGTATATAATATTATATTATCAATTATTCATAAAAAGTTGTCCTCTCAGAGACACACGCTTTGGCAGTGCTATCTATCTTGGGAAATTTTTCCATGAGTCGTTTTATTTTCATTTTCAAACAAAATCTGATATAGTTTTACAGATTTTGATGAAAGTTCACACACTTGTAAATCTTAACTCTGCAAGAAACAAATATTATTTGTTTGCCCAAAGTACATGGTGAAAATCCATCAAGCTCTGACTTGTTAGGATAATTTCTAATTTCCATTGATTCTAACATAGTGTTAAGGCATATTTTGTTTTCAGCTTGTAATTGTTGTAGATCTCAGACACGAACTTAAATATACATTTCAGTGAATTTAAGCACACAGAGAGAATATTACATGTAACAAGGGTAATTAAATGTTCTTTTGCCCATGAAGTTGGTGCTTGTTGATTTTATAAAAGCCTGTCATATAGCCTACAGGTGCAAAGTATATCCATCTACATTTAAAAACATTTTCTCTCAAGAAATATGCTTTGGAAAACATCAGGGAAAATGTAGAAGTTGCATGTTATAACAATTTCTTTATTATTCACAATATTGTCTACCACAAGAGACAAAGATTTATAACATTTCATCAACTAAAAATTCTGGCCTGAAATTTCTTTGAATTTGGACCAGTCAAAAATTTGTCATTGGGAATGGGTTAATCCAGCTGTTCTGGTGGTCCCCTTTTATAAAGCTAGTAGAATTGAAATCTGTTCTGGTTGCCTTGGCAACAAAAGTGAAATTTTAAGATAATCTTTATAAATCTTCTCCTCTAGACCCAGAAGGCATAAAGCTTTGATATTTTGCATGAAGCATCAGTATATTGACCTCTTTCAAAATAGCTAAAATCACGATCTTCGGGTCCCCAGGGGCGGAGCCCCAGTGGAGTGGGGTTTTAAAAGAAATAAAGAATGATTTTGAAATGACATCTCCTCCTAAAAAACCTGGACAACTTGAAACAAATTTGGCAGAAATGTTTCATAGGTGGTCCCCTTCTAAAATAGCTAAAACAATTAAAATTTGTTTAAATTCAATGCCATGGCAACAAAAGTAAAATTTTAAAATTATCTTTAAAAATATTCTTCTCCTGACCCAGAAGGCATAGAGCCTTGATATTTTGCATGAAGCATCAGTATATTGACCTCTTTCAAAATGGCTAAAATCATGGTCCTCGGGTCCCATGGGGCAGAGTTCCAGGGGGTAGGGTTTATTTAGAAATAAAGAATGATTTTAAAACAACATCTTCTCCCAAACAATGTTGCCAATTTAAACCAAATTTGGCAGAAATGTTTTATAGGTGGTACCTTTTGAAAATAGCTAAAAGAATTGAAATCTGTTAAAAACTCTGGTTGCATTTGCAACAAAAGTGAAATTTTAAGATAAACTTTATAAATCTTCTCCTCTAGACCCAGATGGCATAGGGCTTTGATATTTTGTATGAAGCATCAGTATATTGACCTCTTTCAAAATATCTAAAATCACGATCCTCGGGTCCCCAGGGGCGGAGCCCCAGTGGAGTGGGGTTTTAAAAGAAATAAAGAATGATTTTGAAATGACATCTCCTCCCAAACAACCTGGCCAATTTGAAACAAATTTGGCAGAAATGTTTTATAGGTGGTCCCCTTTTAAAATAGCTAAAACAATTTAAATTTGTTGAAAATCATTGCCATGGCAATAAAACTAAAATTTTAAATAATCTTTAAATATATTCTCTTCCTGACCCAGAAGGCATAGAGCCTTGATTTTTTTTGCATGAAGCATCAGTATATTGACCTCTTTCAAAATGGCTAAAATCATGATCCTCGGGTCTTCAGGGGCGGAGCCCCAGGGGGATGGGGTCTATTTAGAAGTAAAGAATGATTTTAAACAACTTCTCCTAAACCACTTTGCCAATTTAAACCAAATTTGGCAGAAATGTTTTATAGGTGGTCCCTTTTGACAATAGCTAAAAGAATTGAAATCCGTTAAAAACTCTGGTTGCATTTGCAACAAAAGTGAAATTTTAAGATAAACTTTAAAAATCTACTCCTCCTGACCAAGAAGGCATCGAGCCATGCAATTAACCTGAAATTTGATCAGAATGATTGTCTTGATGAAATCTTAAACAAGTTCATAACTGGGTCAACCGAGGTCAAAAACTAGATCATTCGGTCAAATCTTAGAAAAACCTTGTATGGACTCTTGAGACCATGTTTTTTGCCCAATTTACCTGAAATTTAGTCAGAATGATTGTCTTGGTGAAATCTAGTGTGATTTTGAAACTTGATCAACAGGGGTCAAAAACTAATTCACTTGGTCAAATCTTAGAAAAACCTTGTATGCACTTTAGAGGCCAAATTTTTTGCCTCATTAACCAGAAATCCAGTCAGAATGATTGTTGTGATAAAATATTGTATGAATTCGAAACTGGGTCAACTAGGATTAAAAACTAGGTCATAGGGTCAAATCCTAGAAAAACCTTGTATGCACTCTAGAGGCCACATTTTTTGCCGAATCAATTGTCATCAATGAAATGAAATAAAAAATTCGAGACATTCAACTCAGATGAGCAATTTAGGGCCACCATGGCCCTCTTGTTTCCACTAAATCCTGCTTTACATTGTGAGAAAAGGAGGAATTACTTCTTACAAGCAATTTATTTTTTTCTCACATTCTTTTCTACCCTATATAACACACATTTTTGTGTGGTCTGAATGTTCAAAATATGGCAATTTTCAGGACCTTCAATCCTTTGATTTTGAGTTATTACCCTTTATTGTTTTTCTGACTTGAATTTTGCCTGTATTATAGCTCTGAAAGTATAAAAGGTAAACTCTTGAAACTTTATTTGTGGATAAATCTCACGAAGGAAAAGTGCTTTGCTCAAGAACCATAACTCTATCATACTTTTCTTTAATTATTGCCCATTGTTGTTTCCATACTTGAATTTTTCCGTAGCATATCTATGAAAGTAAAATAACTATTTTTTTGCAAGTTCAAACCTGGGGTAGTTCATGTTTAAAGACTGGGTCACCAGGTCAAATCTTAGAAAAAGCTTATGGCACTCTTAAAATTCTCTCAAATCTGTCAGAATGTTTGCACTGATATATTCTTGGTCAACTTCAGAATTGAGTCACTTTGGGACAAAAACTGGGTAATTAGCTCAAATTTTGGAATAGCTTTCTAGGCTCTATTTAGAAATAACATCTTTTTTCTAAGTATTCTGAAAATGAAAAAATAATTTTGGTATAGTCTAGAACAAGTTGAAATCAAATCAGTAATAAATTAAAAAACAGAGTACTTATAAAGTTAAATTTAAGAAAACATGTTGACTCTATAAAGTCAAAACTTGATCACAAGGTCAAACGTTAGGAAAACTATGATTACAGTAGTGGCCTCTGTTTCAGTCCAATAAGATATGAAATCTGGTCATACTATTCATCTATTCAGTGAATTAAGGTGAGCAATTTAGGGCTATTATGACCCTTTTGTTCAACAATGTGTCTTGAAAACATAACAGAATGCAGTTTGTGAAAAGGAGAAATTGATTTTAACTTTTTAATTTCTGCCTTAAACAATATTATGATATACATGTACTTATTTTAAAACCTTGACTTTTATTGTCTTTGTAAATTCTTACACATCTTGTTTTATGTTAATGGGTAAATTTTTCATACTTTCAGACTGAAACTTCCCTTAGAAAAAAGCAAAAACATCTCAAAAAGTGCTCAGCACCTGTAGCATCGAGTATTAATGAATCTCCAACAAAATCTACTAACACTGAAATTATGGCCAGAGTGAAAGATAAACTGAAAGCTTTTGAAGCTAACGATATAAACACTGATGCTGGTGTCAGTTCAAAATCTTTCAATTCTAACATTTTAAGAAGAGACAGATCCTTGCCACATGCTAATTCTACCGAGAACAGTGCAATGCCAAGTACATCATCATCTCATGATGACAGCATTGAAATTTTGGATGAAGAAAGGTTGGATACACAAAGTAGTTGCAGTCCTTTAGAGAAATATGTAAAAGGTAACTCAGGAAATACAAAATTCGGAAAACTTACCTCGATGAGGGGACCCACAGGGAAAGTGAAATACACACACCTGGAACAGCAATATTTAGACATAAAAAAGAAATGCCCAGATGTTGTGTTGTTTGTTGAGTGTGGATATAGGTATAGATTCTTTGGGGAAGATGCAGAGGTAAGGCAAAAAGAAAAATTTATGCCCTTACTTGGGTAGATGAGGTGTTTTGTTTTGCTGGTGTCTGTCTGCAATCTTTCTGTCAGCTGTAAACTTAATCTGTAAACTTAACATTCCCCATACTTTTCCGTTTTAAAAGCTCATATTTGACATGATAATAGCTCTCATTCATATTGTTTTCTATCCAGTTTAAACTTTCGAGAAAAATTATTGTTACAGGGGCCTGGGCTATCAGTGTTTCATACACACAGTCTGTTGTTTTGGTTAATAACATAAGATGTGACTTTCCCACACCTGACGCTTCTATATGCCCCTTAATATGAAAGCTTTTAAAAACATTGTGGAAAATGACCCCCCATCCAAGCCTTGGTGATGGATGGAGGGCATTATTGAAGTAAAGCCGGAGGCTGAGCATGTAGAAACAGCATATCGTTCTAAACGTTATTCGATCAACGCGCTTTAAAGATAAATCGAGTCCACCTAGCGACAACCGGAAGTTCGGCCCATGCTTTCTCATGATTTAAAGGAAGATAAGTTTGCTTAGTTGCTTAAGACAACCGGGAGGGAGCGTGTCCAGATGAATCTATAAGGTAACATGACACAATTACTTTTATAAATAGCAATGAAGCTAGGGTAGGGTTCCAACATGCTCAGCCTCCGGCTTTACTCCAATAATGCCCTCCATCCATCACCAAGGCTTGGATGGGGGGTCATTATTTCCCGTAAAGCCTTTGGCTTTCACATGTAGAAACAGCATGTTTAAAGAGCAACTAAACAAACTGAAAACAAAGGAAAACAAACATAAATGTAACTGAACTTAAATGTACTGCTTAAGAGCGAACTGAACATACATAACAAGAAATATTTGTTATGAACAAAATAAAGCAACCCTCATTTGAAAGGGCACAAACAAGTCTAATTCATGAACTCAGCACTGATTTAGCAAAACTAAGACCCTTATTAGTCAATACCTGTCTATGGTAGAACTTTTTGAAGTTCTTGTCAGAGGACCAGTCAGCTGTTGACAAGATATTATTAAGTGAACAGCCCTTCTTATAAGCAGCAGAAACTGCAGCTGCTCTAAAGGAGTGAGCTTTAAACAGGGATATATCAATACCAGACATCTCCAAAACACATCTGAGCCACCTAGCAATAGTGCTAGTAGATACACTCTTATAAGTTTGGTAAGATACCAGTAGCAGGTTACTTAATCTATGACATTTAGTCTTATCTATATAGAACAGGAGGGTATGATATACACACAAGCACTCTTTATTGAAATGTTCAACTTTAAACACGTAAGTGTGTCCACGCCTTGAAGTTTTCAACGCCTCTGGGAAAGTAAAAGTCACAACAGCATCCTCTTTGCACATGTAGTCTAGGTTTAGGTTTGCCAGAGTTTGAGCTCTAGGAGCTGAGGAAAGCACCAGCAGGGCAACCAGCTTAAAAGTTAATAGCTTTAATGTAAGCTTATCCAAGGGGAAAAGGCCAGACAGAAATTTCAAGACCACCGAAACATCCCAAGTGAACTGATATCTAGGTAAAGGAGGTTTCTGGTAAAAAATGCCCTTCATAAACCTATTTATGAGATTACAGTTTTTGCACCAGTCATTACCCAAAAAGGGTAGAGTCTGCAATAACATGGCCTTATGAGTATTAATGCAGGAATAAGATTTCCCAGTTTTAAATAAAAAGTACATAAACTGGATTACTTTAACTTCAGTTGAGTGAAAAGGATCCTCTGACCTGATACTGTTCCAAATACACCATTTTCTCCATGCGAGGTTATATTGTTTTCTGGTACCTTTACTCCAGGACTCTGTGATAATTCTTGCAACATCTTCTTGAAGGCCAGTTTTACGTAATTCTTCCCTGATACAGAAACAGCGATCATTTGAATAGTTCGATGAAGAGGGTGGTTTTGGTTGTTGTGTGGCAATGTAAGAAGGTCCTTGTGTCGAGGGAGTCTAACTGGAAAGGAAGACAAATTCACTAAAATCAAAGGAAACCATGATTGAGATTTCCAGAAAGGAAAAACCAAAATAGCTTTTTCCACCTGATCTATCAAAATCTTATTCATAACTTTCCCAACTAAGCTAAAAGGTGGGAAAATATATGGTTAAAGATTTCTCCAGCTAAAACCAAATGCATTGTGATGCATGGCTCCAGGCTCGGGATACCATGAGACAAAACTTTGCATACGAGCATTCATTTTTGATGCAAACAGGTCAACATCAGGTTCAAAGAACTGTACACAAATTCTCTTGAAAATATCATACTTTAACATGTACTCTGTGGAGTCTGAAAAGTTCCTTGAGAAAAAATCTGCAGTATTCTCCTTACCAGGTATATAGACTGCTGAAATCATGATATTCCTTTTTAAACACCATTCCCAAACTAGTTTAGCTAAGGAATCAAGACTATAAGAGCACATACCCCCCATGTCATTAACATATGTGACTGCAGTTACATTATCACACTGAATTTGAATATGGACATTTCTGTATTCTGCATAGAAGGCTTGTAATGAATTGAATATGGCCAAAAGCTCTAGGTAATTAATGCTATTTTCAAGCTCCTGTGAGCTCCATCTACCTTGGGCAATCTTATCAGATTCTAGTTCAATTCCTCCCCACCCAGTAAAGCTAGCATCTGTTCTACAGGAAAAAGCCACTTTGTCAAAACGTATCTGTTTCCCATTTTTGAGAGCTACATTGCTTTTCCACCATGAGAGGTCATTAATGCACTCTTTTGACAGGCACACCTTATTATCAAAATTATTTTCACTCCCTAGTCCTTTGACCTTCAATCTTTCCATTGCTCTATAATGTAAGGGCGCCTCCAAAATAGCATGAAATGAACTGACAACTAAGCCAATAAAAGAAGCTAGTTCTCGTACTATAATTTGTTCTTTTGCAAGCAAGGTAGTGGCCTTTAAAACTATTTTGACAACCTTATCTTCTGGTAGGAAAATCATAAAAGCTACAGAGTCTATCACAAAGCCAAAAAAGACAATTCTCTGGGTGGGTATAAGAACAGACTTTTTGAAATTAATACCATAACCCAAACTCTGTAATGTATCGACCATTGTACTAGTATTATGTTGACAGACATCTTTCAAACTGTTCATATTTATCGAGTCATCAATATAATAACTGCAGCGTATGTTTTGCTGTCTGAACCACGCATAAACAGGCTTAAGAATCTTGGTGAAAACAAACAGCGCTGACTTGATCCCAAAGGGTAAAACCACGAATTTTAGCAATCGGCCTTTCCATGAAAATTTAAGGTATTTCTGAAAGTCATAATGAATTGGTACAGAGAAATAGGCATCACTGAGATCAATTGAAGTAAAATAATCATCTTTCTGTATTAGGTCTAACACCACTCTAAATGTTTCCTGCTTGAAATGATCGTAATGAACAAAATGATTCAAGTAGCGCAAATTAATAACAGGGCGGAACTTGCCGTCCTTTTTAGGTACAATGAATAAGGTAGAAATAAATTCCCCTGGCTCATTTTGACATGGCACGACTGCCCCTTTTCTTATTAGTTCAGTGACCTCTTTATCTACAATCTGCCATTGTTCACCCTGAAACGGTATCTCATTGGGTACAGTTATTTGATATGGAAGACTATCAAAATGAATTTTATAACCTGAAATTGCTTCAAGTACCCAAGGATCATTAGTCAACTGATGCCATTTCTCTATATTGAGTTTCAGTTTTCCAACTGTACTATCAGTACTAGTAGGGTCATAAGAATTTTTACTTACATTCATTCGTTTTGTGATGCTGCAGTTGCTGAGGGCGACTTTTTTGGAATACGGTAGTTTTTTGAAACCCTGTTACCATAGTTGCCTCTGTTTGTTTGGTATGGCTGGTATCTCTGGCCACCATAACCAGAAGTGTTGTAGTTACTATAGTTTCCCCTTCTTTGATTGTAGCAGGAATTTCCTCTCCCACGATAGTACGAATTTCTGTTATACTGGTCTTTACCAATAGCCACAAGAGAGTCACATGCCTTAATGTCTTTGCTAACTTCATCCCCGAATAAATTACTGGTAATGGGCATGGAAATATTACAAAGTGAGTGATACTTTTTCCTCAGTGTAGGTCTTATCATATACCGTCTCCTCACAGATAAATTAAATTGAACTTGTCCCATTAACGTAATGGCATCAGCAAGAAGAACTTTAGCTTCAGGATTACTAGATATCTGTGGCTTCAATATATCTGCCACCTGGAGAATAGGTATCATGCTAGAAACAACCAAATTTTGAATTTCAGCAAAACTCCTGTCTAATGTCTGAGCTCGTTTGTCCATAACTTTCCAGATTTCATTATTAACTAAAGGGCTGCAAGCTCTGTCACAGTTCTCAGGAACCTTATATTTGCTAGTAATACACTCTGTCTCGCATTGACTGGTACAAGCTAAGTTAATCATGTTGGCTAGTGATTGAGCAACAGCCTTCCCTTTGACAGGAGTCTTGAGGCGGGGCAAGTCCCATTCTGAGTCATGTTCTACAATTTCTCCTTCTTCAAAAAGAGCATTAGACATATCTGACAAAGCATTCCTCTTCCTACTATGTTCTTCATATTGGGAATCCCCATCTGAAATGTCAGCTGAATCTACTTCAACAGTCATTCTGGGCAGACTAGATAGGGGTCTTCCAGACATTTCATGAAGACCAGAGTCATCAAAATCACCACTATCATTGTTTTGTGGAAACTGAATGCCCAAAATAGTCCTCAAATGAGTAATGTCAGCCTCTGATAAATGAGTAAGATCGAGTCCACTTGTACCACGTGGAACCGTATGGCCGCCATTAGCCGTGGGGTTCTTAGTCCCTTTTTTGCTCGTTTTCTTCTTAGTCGGAACTTTCTCCTTCAGAGTGTCCTTATTCTCCTTACCTTTGTTTTTCTTAACAGTCTTTACTGTCTTCTTAGAAACCGGAGCGACTTCGTCGTCCCCATGTTCTGACTCGGGAAGAGAGCTAAATCCCGAAAACGATGCATCCGACCCGTCAACGCTAACTACTCCATCCTGGTCATTTGAGGCCATAATTAATGGATACTGCGCAAAAGAACTGGGACTGCGTCCGCAGTTAAATTCTCCAAGACGGGTCAAGCAGCAGAACATCCAAAACAAAAGTTGAAAATGAAGGAAGCGCATTTATAATTCGTTTTACGTCTGTATAGATTGAACGCCAGAACGATTATGAGAAAGCATGGGCCGAACTTCCGGTTGTCGCTAGGTGGACTCGATTTATCTTTAAAGCGCGTTGATCGAATAACGTTTAGAACGATATGCTGTTTCTACATGTGAAAGCCAAAGGCTTTACGGGAAATAATGAAGAAATTGCTTGTTACAAGCAATTTCTTCAATGTCCACAATGTTTTCTGTCCCAAAAGACAAAGATTTAAAGATTTCATCAATATAAAATTGTTGACTGCAACTTCTTTGAATTTGGACTGGTCTAAAATTTTATCATGGGGGAATGGGTTTAACAAGACAGAATTAATTGCCAATAGTCTTGTGATGAGCAAAAATATGCAGCTTATTAATTACTGAACAATTATTTAGTTTTGAAAGTTTTGGGGAATAAAATCAAAGAAAATGTATTAAAATAAAAGGTAACTTGCTACATGATATTTGCTTTTATGCTACTATGCATTATGCCACTCATATAATCACACTGACATTCCATGATAGACTATCATCTTGGACTAGTTTTGGCTTGTGTTGTCTAGCAATAGTGAAGTGAATTCAGATAGGAATATTTTTCAAACAACTTCATACTGTTGTTACTAGTTCAAATCATTTTCACATCTCCTGGAGTATGTTTATTACCAGTGTTTCTGATAATTTTATGGCATGTTTTAGCTCCACTATTCGAAGAAATGGGGAGGGGGGGGGGGGATCAGCGTAATACTTTGGTCAAACCTTACATGCAAGTGTAATATCCCAGTTTCTATTAATGCTATTGCTCTGAAACTTTGCACATGCTTTTGTGGCAATAATATCAGCCATTAGACACAGATTCAATACTTTGACATTCATTTTAGTGGAATTTTAACCCTGTTCAGACTTAGAAATTCTTGGTTAAACATTATGTGCAACTGTCATATCTCTCTCTACCAATGCTATTACTTTGTAACTTTGCACATGCATTTGTGACCATCCTATTATATTCTAGGCAAAGATTCATTACAATCACTTTTTTATAGTGGAGTTTTAGCCCTTTTAGGCCTTAGAAATTCTTGGTTAAACCCTGTGTGCAAATGTCATATATCTTGAATAACTCTCTTTCTATTAGTGCTACTGCTTTTAAAGCTTGCACATGTTTTTGTGACAATAGCATCTGCCTTAAGACACAGATTCATTACTCTGACATTCATTTCAGTAAAATTTAACCCTTTTCCGACTTAGAAAGTCTTGGTTAAACTTTACATGCAACTATCTCATTGCTTTAAAAACTCTCTTTCTACCAATGCTTTTGCTTTGAAATTTTGCAGATTTCTTTGAGTTTAGGATTTCATCTTCTAGGCAAAGATTCATTACTCAGACATTCAATTTAGTGGAATTTGAACCCTTTTTGGACTTAGGAACTCTTGTTTTACTTAAAATTTTGTTTTAAAGATTTTTTTCATCTCTTTTACTACCTAGGTATTATGCCTAATGTCAACATTGGATTACTGTTGCTATACTCAGAAAAGTTTTTCTGTCCTCTGACAGCTCTTGTTTAAAGAAAGACCCTTTGAATTGTCATCTACATGATAAATTATTTCTTTCAATTAGAATTGGTTTAACAATGATGTCAAATAATTGGTTAATTAAAAAGATGCTTTCAGTTAAATGACAATCAGGTAGTTTCGAGTATCACATTGCATGTTGTGGAGTAAATGTTAATTTAGAATATACTCTGAATAGCACGCTGTTTCACTCCAACATATCAATGTTCATATATAAATGTTGCTTGGATTTAATTACAGGTGGAGTTAAGTCAGATTGACAGAAAAAACTTACTTGAAAAAAATATCTTTTTGATCAATATTTTAGTTGAATCAATAAAATTCAATGTCAAAGAAAATCTTTTTATTACACATACAGATTGCTTCAAGAGTGTTGAAGATCTATAGCCATCAGGATCATAATTTTCTTACAGCCAGTATCCCCACACACCGTCTGTATGTACATGTAAGAAGGATTGTATCAGCTGGTTATAAGGTGAGGAAAATCCTATTTCTGTATCACAAAACAATGTTAAGATTACATCTTTTTAAACCATTATTCATTGCTTACCAGATTTAAGGGGGAAAAAAAGAGGAAAAAAAACCTTCAAAGCAACCAATGGTCAAAAGTGACTGAAATTACAGATGTTTGTTCTCAGTAAGATGTTTAGGAGTAATTATCCAATCTTGGTTGCTAGTGATTCTGTAAGGTTACATTAAAAAGGCAAACTGCTGTCAAATTGGTTACACACAACTGTGGGCAGATTATTTTTTCAGTTATAACATAATGAATAAGATATTGTAAATTAATTCCAAGTCGTCTTTCATATTAAAATTATTGCCTTGAGATTTGATCTTCATGTCCATCTCCTGTGACATGATATGGTTAGTATATTAATATTTACTACCAATATTTGTATGCTTTTATACGTGGATTTTCCTAATGAAAAACTGTTATCTAACCTGAGCAAAACTTGCTCAAGGGGAACTTTCAGGATCATTCAGTGTCTGTTGTGCTTTGTCTGTCGTCAACATTTTCTTAATATGTTTTCTCCTCCTAAACTACAAGTCCAATTTGGACCAATAATTTCAGGAATATTCCTTTGGTGACCTTTTTTAAAAACTTGCAAATCTTTATTAAGTTCATGTTTACGTTCAACTTATTGCGATCGGCGCAGTAATCTCTGTATGAGTGGTTGGGTTGGGGATGTCTTTAGTTGAAAATCGTCATAGAACTACTTTTGCCCGATATTTGTTCTGAATATCTGCAATTCCTTCTTTTTTGAAGAGCCAGACCCTGTAACATTGTCTGCATAGGCCATAAAAGTAGTAAAATACACACACAAAATATTACGATATTTTTGTAATATCACGTGAAAAGTTAACAAGTATCTCCTATTATTAATGAAATTAAATTGTGTTTTTTGACGATTTTGTGTATCCTTCATTCAATTTCTTGACTTTGCGTATTAATATACAGAGACGTCATAGCGTACACTTGTTAGAGAAGAAGAATTATGTTGTGTAGAAAATTTCCTTGAATTTAAGCAGTCTTGATTTCAAGGTAAGTATCAAAAATTCAATTCGTTAGTATCTTTGTTCTCCACATTGTATCAACTTGGGCCCTTTTGATGAGATTGTTGCAATTGTATTCTTTGCAGTAGATTAGTTGGATCTAGGTAAACTAGGTCAGCAGATTATTCAGCGAGGGTTGACATTTTGTAAATGAAAAAGATACACCAAGAATATTTTTCAGGTGATTATTTTTACTTGCGTAAATTTTGTTGCATTCTCTGAACATTTGTCACTCAGATTGCGTTGCTCTTTTAAATACTGTATCATCGACATACAAACTGTAAAGCAAGCTGACCCAAAATATTGGATGAGTTGTTACTTTGACCGTTTGAATGGAGCAAAAGTTTAAAAAAAAATGTCTTTAATTGTTGTAAATTGTCAACGGTTTGGTTTGTAGACTGGACGTCATCATTTTAGAGGTTAATCCAGATTTTTAGCTCACCTGAGCACAACTTGCTCAAGTTGAGCTATTGTGATAGGTAATTGTCCGTCTGCCTAACTGTCTGTCTGTCTGTCCATAAACAATTATTAACAATTTTATCCTCAAAAACCATAAAGCCTAGATCTTTGATATTTGGTACATATCCTCACCTTTTGACCCTCTACCAAAATACTTCAAAGAATTACTTTACTTTGAAAATTAGTCCTTTTCTGTGCGATCCCTGATTTTACAAAGGAAATCTTTAAAAAATCTTCTCCTCCTAAACTATAGGGCCTAGATCTTTAATATTTGGTACATATCATCACCTATTGACCCTCTACCAAAATACTTCAAAAAATCATCATACTCTGAAAATTAGCCCTTTTCAGTGCAATTCCTGAATTTACAAAGGAATAAAGAAGGAAATCTTTTAAAATCTTTTCCTCACAAACCATAAGGTCTAGAGCTTTGATATTTGGTACATATAATCATCACCTATAGACCCTCCACCAAAATACTACAAAGTATTACTGTACTCTTAAAATCAACCCCATTCTGTGCAATTCCTGATTTTACAAAGGAATAAAGAAGGAAATCTTCTCCTTTAAACTATAAGGCCAAGATCTTTGATATTTGGTACCTATAATCACCTATTGACCCTCTACCAAAAACTTCAAAGAATTATTGTACTCTGAAAATTAGCCCTTTTGAAAACCTTCTTCTCCCAAACAATAATGCCCAGAACTTTGAGATTTGGTACATATAATCATCTATTGACTCTATACCTAAATACTTCAAAGAATTACCATATTCTGAAAATTAGCCCTTTTCTGGGTGATCCCTGATTTTACAGAGGAAAAAGAAGGAAATCTTTTAAAGTCTTCTCCAAAACCATAAGGCCTAGAGCTTTGATATTTGGTACATATCATCAGCTATTAACCATCTTCCAAAAGAACTACAAAGAATTAATGTTTTCTGAAAATTAGCCCTTTTCTGTGCAATCCCTAATTTTAGATAGGAATAAAGAATGATAACTTTGAAAACCTTTTTCTTCTTAACTGTTACGCCTAGAGCTTTGATATTTGGTATGTATTGATGTCTATACATCAAAGCATCATCATATTTAGGAAATTAGTGCTATATGGTGGGATCATCAATATACTTAGGATTAAAAGACAAAATATTTAAACATCTTCTCCAGAATAATTAGATTCAAATTTCACAGAAAGCCTTGGTATAAGTCAGACATGTACATATCCTATTATGGTTGGATCTTTTTTAAACTTGGTCTATGTTATCACCTTAATTGGTAGATGTGCATGAAGTAAGGATTTTATGGTTCATTGATTTTTGCCTCAGTTATGCCCCCTTAAAACTTAGTCTCTGGGGCTTATTGAAATTGCAGCCTTGTGAATGCAACTCCTTCTAGGTTTCTGGCTGGATCTAAATGAAACTTGGTGGATGTTGTAAACTAAATTGGTAGATGTGCATGAAGGACTTTATGGTTCATTAATTTTTCCCTGAATTATGCCCCCTTAAAACTTAGTATCTGGAGCTTATTGAAATTGCAGCCTTGCAACTCCTCCTAACTTTTTGTCTTGATTTAAATGAAACTTGGCCAATGTCATCACTATAATTTGTAGATGACCGTGGATCAAGGATTTTATGGTTCATTAATTTCCCTGAATTATGCCTCCTTAAAACTTAGTATCTGGGGCTTATTGAAATTGCAGCCTTGTGAACGCAACTCCTCCTAACTTTTTGTCTTGATATAAATGAGACTTGCAAATGTTTTGAATTTGGTTCTGTTAAAATAAGTTGTCTACAATTATTTTCGTGAAACAGCAGCAAAGTGACGGCGTATATTGTGACTAGGGCACTCTTGTTTTTCTTGGAAAATTAAAACCAGCACTTCCTTGGGCCACACATGAAGAATCCATCCAATTTGTCACCAACAAGTCAAAACCCCAATCTCGAAAGTTTATCAATTGAGAAATCTGCTCTTTTTAGGGAAGTAAAAGCATGTTACCTGACAACCGAAATTTAATCCAAGGCTTTCTGACCAAACAAACAAAACAAATGAATATTTTAAGTTATATGAGGCAAACGATTTTTGTGCAGTTTTGTGCAGTTTATTTTACTTGGGGAGGAAAGGTGATCAAAGGCTTTGCCGCCAGATGTTTGACTATTTTTAGGAGAGTTTCCAGAGTTGTCACATGCAAGACACGTACCCTGTGAGAATTTTAACCCTTGTCATTATCTATAATCTAATTGGCTGTCTGAACTTACATTACTGATATAATATACAAAAAGATGAAATGGATTTTTTTTTTTTTCCACACAGCAGGTAGGTTTTACTTTTCAGAGAAAGCCATAATTTTTACTCATTGTCAGATTTAGTAGTTTTGTATTAACCAAGAAATTTAAAACTGTCCTAATTGCCGAATACCATCATTATTGTTACGACAGTTTTCAACTTTTGTAAATCTGGGCTATAATACAAAAGCACACAAGGTTGCTTATCCTGAAATATGCTTAATTCGGACAATACCACAGGGAACCAAAGTGTCCAGATTAATGCATCATGACTGTATATTATATTAGCCATAGAAACCTCTAGGGACATTCCTTCTTCCTTTATTAAGTACATGTAGCTATCTTTTGATATTGATATGCCCCCTTATTAATAAGATCAACAGCATATAATGTTATCACTGTCTGTCTGTTTATCTGTCTATGAGTTGCAGCCTTAACACATAAAGTTAACATTTGCTCTCATTCAAACACATTTGCAGATACATGACTCATGGATAAATGGATAAAGGTAACTTGCGTTCATAGACAAGATCAGCTTAATGTTAAATCCACATGAAATTTACCAAAATATCTCCATGACGACCGATGTCAATCGAAATTTACGTAGGGCTTCCTCGTTTATAGCTGGTTTGCTGACTAAGCCATTGATTGATCCAGGGTTTTCCCTGACCCTCTCCTTCTTTGAATTTGGACCCCCATTTTTCAGAAATGACCCCCAAAATATCTAGACAGCCTTCTTTATCTTATTTGATAGGGGTCATAATGTGGCAAAATGACCCCTTATTTCACTTTCACATTATCTTTGGGTATCAGAGATGCCAAACAACACTTTTTCTACCAAGATTCATGGAAAAGACATTGGAGATGTCGAATCTTCACTACGGACTGAAGATAATGGAAATTGTAAGACCAGCAATGAAATCCTTGAGGCTAAATTTGATTGTACAGATCAACAAATCCATTTACTACTGCCTGTTAAATCGAGTTTGTTGCCAATGGCTAATATATTGTTTCCATTACCTTAGATCATGTTAATGGTACTCAAAAAAACCCCAAAAAACCAACTAAAAAAGACTCAATGGACTATTGTCATAGAAAGAGGAGAAAAATGCTATAATATGTTGATAGCTAATTCTGAATTTCACTAACTTAAGAAATTCTACATGATCCACAGACCTGGTTAATGAATACTTTTGTGTTATCACTAGTTTATTGCGCATCATTGTGTTTTTTATACGTTGAAAAAAAAAATAATTCTTACTACTTTTGAACTAGTTAAGTTTATGTTGAAATGTGCTTTGAAAGGCTTCTGCATGAAGCCAAAACCAGACTTCTAAACAAGTTTATCAAACTATCTGGCTGAAAAACTAAACTTTGGAACTTTTCTTAAACAGTATACTTACTTCAAAGCTGTTCAACATGCTCAATGATTCACAGGGTTTGGGTTGATAGTCATCGTCAAACTCTTTAGTCTATGAACCCTTATCGTGGATTAACCTGACATATTCCTGCTTTAGCAGGAGGCACAAACAAAGATCAGCATTTGATAGGGTCTTGGTCAATACAACCTGTTTGTCTTTTATAAGCCAGAATGGTTCACAAGATCAATACTCAAACTAAATATTGTCCCTGTTAACTAGATGTTCAATGATTTCAGCCCTTTGATTTTTATGCAATTTTGGACAGGGCTTAATTCAGCGCCATGACGAGGATTAATATTTATGTATAATTATATCAGTCAACATCTTTAAACTTTTATATCTTAAAGTCTCATTTTTTTCAACTCTCTAGGTAATGAAGAAGACAATGAAGAAATTGCTTGAATTGCGATTTCTTTATGGGACACAATGTTTTCCAAAGCTATTTTCTATAGGACATAAAATGGCGGAATTATGTGGGAATGTGTTAATATATATATATATATAATGTTTATATAAAGAAATATTTGCATTCAATTTACACAGTTGAAAGTATTCTGGCAACAGGCAAAGTTTTCTTCCACAAAGGTTACAGGGGTCCTGTTGGGCTCAATAATTAGGGTGCTTGACTCACAATCTGTGTCCCTGATCACAAGATCATTGGACATTGCATTTAACCGTAGTCAAGCTTAGCCTAGAATATTCCTGCTTTATATGTTGAAGCATTAAATCATGTACCACAATAAATATTGAACAGTAATATGGGTCTTATTAGTGCTTTCAGCCCTATTGACCCATTCTCACTCAATGACGCTTTTTTACGTCCCTCTAGAAAAAAAGCTTTGAAAAAAATTGTGGACAATGAAGAAATTGCCTGTAACAAGCAATTCTTCATAGTCCATTTTGTTTTCTACCCCAAAAGGCCAAGATTTTCTTAATTCCATCAACTTTTAATTTGTTGTCTGCAACTCCTTTGAATTTGGACCAGTCTAAAAATAATTTGTTTGGTAATTGGTTAATGCAGTTTTAAACAAAATATAGTATTCAGCATGACAAGGGTTAAGAGGCACACTTGTGATACCAAGGAAATGCATGAATAAGTGAACTCTACTGTAATATGACCAAAAGATTGTTCAAAGCAGTTTCATTGCCCTTCAAGCTAACATAGAAAGTATTAACCCATTCCCACACAAGAACATTTTAGACTGGTCCAAATTGAAAGTAGCTGCAGACAAAAATTTCAACGTGATGGAACTTTATTTTTTTTCTTCAGCTTTTGGGAAGGAAAACATCGTTGAAAATGAAGAAATTGCTTGTGACAAGCAATTTCTTCCTTTTCCACTATGTTTCCCAAAGCTATTGTCCTTTAGGGTGCTTAAAAGCATCACTGAGTGGGAATGGGTTAAGTATGAATTATTTCCTTTAAAAGCAATATGAAAAGTCTGTTTCAGACATACAAGAAAGCCTGAAAGTATTGCTTTCCAGTATTTAGGTCAAAACACCCTGAATCTTAGATTTTATAGATGTCCCTAACATGATTTGATAATTACACCAAATATTCTGAAGTCACAACAAACATTGCTTGAGAAATGAGGATTATGATTAACATTTATGAACTTTTTTTGTTATAAATATACATGTATATGCACATTTTTTCTCTCTTTTTTTTTTACCGAGGTTGTATGTAGATTTACAATTCATGCATTAAAACCAAACATTTTTTGCATTTGATCTATTGTATTGGTGATCAACACATTTGATATGCAATGGATATGTTCAATAGTCTTGTTCTAAAAAACATATTCAGATGTTTCAGCCAATTGACTCTACTAGCCACGCCCACTGTGTATTATTCTTAAATATTTATGGCCAGTGACATGTACTAAAAGGTTGATTGGCAACCAAAATGAGTAACTACAGCTTTAGTTAACCCTTGTCATGCTGAATAAAATCTGTTTTCAAAACGGTATGAAAATCAAAGTGCAGGAAGTACTGAAAGTACTATTCCTAGGTCTATACTTATTTTGAAATTAAATGGCATAATCAACCCTGACTTAAAAGGAACTAACAGGTGGTGCAGAAAAAGATGAGATTGCACTTATTAGCAGGCTGATCTTTGTCTATACCTCCTTCGAAAACAGGAATACTCCCATTTCAGCATGACAAGGCTTAAGGTTATATTGGGTACTCCCAAGTTCTAGGTGATAACTGATCATCACCTGGATAGCAATTATGCAGGGTATCTGTGTCTGACAGATTTCTAGTTGTTATAATATAATAATAATATACAGATGTGTTTGTAGTTAACTTAAAATTTAGGTTTTTATATTTCTAGATGTTTTATTTTCTAAATAAATTGTTCTTAATTTAATAATCTTTAGTTGCAAATTATTAAGCTTTGTCATTCTGGATCCAAAATTTCCTGTTTTCATATAAGATATTATAAAAAATCATCAGGCTGAACATACATGGAATCAGATCTTGGTCTACAGAACCTGTATACCAACTCTTGTCAGAGTTACCAGTGGAATTAATGCACAAAAGAAATTTGACCAGATTAGATATAAATCTAAACCTGTTTACATTTTACCCTTTCCACACACGCTTTAAGGCTTCCCCCCCTCCGAAAAACGCTTTGGAAAACATAGTGGAAATTGAAGGAATTGCTCGTTACTGGTAATTTATTCATTATCTAAAATGTTTTCTTTGCAGGACAGAAATAATAAAATAAAAAATGTCACCTTCAACATGTTAGAATTTTGACCGATCAAAACTTTTGTCGCCTGGTAAGAGGTTTAAAGGATTTGAGTGAGTCACAATTGTTAAAAATCCATCTTTTATACTTTTTTGAACTAAATATCCACATATGTAGAATGACTTCTTCATCTAAACTTTAGATCTGAGTTGCACATTCACTTTCATCAGATAAATATTATGAGTGAAAGTTATTGTATATGTGATGTCACAGAAATGATGCCCTATTCCTGTATAACATGTACATTAAGTCTGCCATGAGAACTTGATGTAATTTTAACAGGTTGTCTGAGAGCTTTCACAAAACCAAACACCTAAACTTCAATATAGTTATTTATTCTTATAAGGTTTTTGCTATCCAGAAACATAGCTATAACATATCCTTATTCAGAGAGTGCTTCTCAATAAAACCAACTAGATATTTCTACAAATTTTATTGACTTGTCATTCAACCATCTAGTAAGTCTTAAAGTATCTATCTTGATTTATCCTGGAATGCAGGTTGACATAGGTACTAATTTTAACCTTTGGTAAAGATACATAGTTGAATTCATTGAAAGGTAGTCTTATGCATCATGTGAAGTATCAATTGTCCCTGCATCAAAAATCTAGGGTATATTGTTCTTTATTGCTATTAAGAAATTAAGTAAAAACATTACAGTTTTCCAAAGATGTAAAAAGATTGATAATCATCTTGGACCAAAAATATCAAGGTCTCATCAGTGCAACTTTCAGGACTTTCAGTCCTCTGATTTGTTTAAAAAAATGGATATTTGGCAGGGCCAGCTTATCAGACTTATAGTAATTCTGAATGATTCTTTAAATCAGTTCCTCCTAAACCACTGGGCCAATTAGGACCCTTTTTATACACACGTTGAAAAACGGGACGTATTATAGGATCACCCGTGGTGTTTGGGCGTCCGGCGGGAGGGCGGCATGCACTTTTTGGCCAGAGCATATCTCTAAAAGTATATAAGCTATGATCATGAAACTTCATGGGTATATAGATCTCATCACGGGAAGTGCAGTGAACAAGAAACATAACTCTATCTGGCCTTTCTTTTTTTAGTTATTGCCCTTTGTTGTTTTTTCATACTTGGATCTTGTCCGGAACATATCTTTAAAAGTATTCAAGCAATGATTATGAATCTACATGGGTATATAGATCTTGTCAAGGGAAGTGCAGTGCACAAGAACCATAACTCTACCTGGCTTATTTTTTCAGTATTTGCCCTTTGTTGTTTTTCATACTTGGATCTTGTCCAGAGCATTTCTCTAAAAGTAAATAAGCTTTGATCATGAAACTTCATGGTCAGGGAAGTGCAGTGCACAAGTACCATAACTCTACCTGGCTTATTTGTTATGCCCCCACCACTTAATGGGGGGGGGGGGCATATAGATTTGCCTGTCCCCAAATTGTCCGGGGCATATCTCTGAAAGTATTATAGCTATCAACTTGAAACTTCATAGATGGATAGAAGAACCACAACTCTTGCTAGCATAATTTTGGAGTTATTGCTCTTTGTTATTTTAAAGACTTACATTTTGTCCTGGGCATATCGCTGAAAGTATAATAGCTTTCAACTTGAAACTTCATAGGTGGATAAACCTCATTGAACGGAAGTGCATTGCTCAAGAACCACAAATCTTGCTTGCATAATTTTGGAGTTATTGCCCTTTGTTATTTAAAGACTTACATTTTGTCTCGGGCATATCTTTGAAAGTATAATAGCTATCAACTTGAGACTTCATAGATGGATAGACATCATTGCGGAGCAGTGCAGTGCACAAGAACCACAACTCTTGCTTGCATAATTTTGGAGTTATTGCCCTTTGTTATTTTAAAAAACTTACATTTTGTCTGGGGCATATCTCTGAAAGTATAATAGCTATCAACCACTACTCTTGCTTGCATAATTTTTGAGTTATTGCCCTTTGCTATGATCAAAGCTACCGGTGGGGGCATCTGTGTCCTGTTGACAAAGCTCTTGTTTAGTTATTTCCCTATGTTGTTTTTCATACTTGGATCTTATCCAGAGTATTTCTCTAAAAGTATATAAGCTATGATCATGAAACTTCATTGGGAGATAGATCTCATCAAGGGGAAGTGCAGTGCACAAGAACCATAACTTTACCTGGCTGGTTTTTAGCTCTACTGGCCGAAGGCCACTAGAGCTATTGCGATGGCTTTTTCCTGTCCGGCTTCCGTGCATCCCTCTGCCGTCCATCCATTTAACTTTTTAGCTCATCTGAGCACAACGTGCTCAAGGTGAGCTATTGTGATCAGTAATTGTCCGGCGTCCGTCTGCAAACAATTATTAAAAAATCTTCTCCTCCTATTCCATAAGGCCTAGAGCTTTGATATTTGGTATGTATCATCAGCTATTGACCCTTTACCAAAATACTTCAAAGAATTACTGTATTCTGAAAATTAGCCCTTTTCTGTGCTATCCCTAATTTTTTGATAGGAATAAAGAATGATATCTTTGAAAGCTTTCTTCTCCTAAACCATTAGGCTAAGAGCTTTTATATCTGTAATGTAATGATGTCTATACCTTAAAGCATTGCCTAATTCAGGAAATTAGGGTTATATGGTGGGATCATCAATATAACTAGGATCAAAAGAGAAATCCTTAAACATCTTCTCTAAAATTATTAGACAGAGGGCTTTTCTATTTTTTATATATCATAAATCCATGAACCATCATACGCAGGGGAGCGATTAAGGACCATCATGATCCTCTTGTCCTTCTAAACCTAGCATTGATGCGTCTGTCTGTCCGTCCGTCCGTCGTCGGTCTGTTAAACTTTTCCTTGTTAACACTCTAGAGTCCAAAGTTTTCATCTGATTCCCTTCAAACTTTCACAGAATGATTGTACCATCATAAGGATCGTTACTTTCGAAATTGGGTCAGATCTGTCAAGAAACATGGGAAAAGGGGCCTAATTGAAATTAAATTAAAAAATCCTCGTTAACACTCTAGAGTCCACAGTTTCCATCGGATTCCCTTCAAACTTTCACAGAATGATTGTACCAACATAAGGATTGTTCCTTTCGAAATTGGGTATGATCCATCACAAAACACCAGAAAAGGGGCCTTATGAAAATTTCACTAAAAATTCCATTAAAAATCCTCATTAACACTCTAGAGGCGACAGTTTTCATCAGATTGTCTTCAAACTTCCACAGAATGATTGTACCACCATAAGGATCGTTCCTTTCGAAATTGGGTATGATCCATCACAAAACACCGGAAAAGGGGCCTTATGAATATTCAATGGAAAAATCTTTCAAGAAATCTTCCTTAACACTCTGGAGTTAACAGTTTTCATTGGATTTTCTTCAAACTTTCACAGAATGATTGTACTATCATAAGGATCGTTCCTTTCGAAATTGGGTATGATCCATCAAGAAACACAGTAAAAAGGGCCATGTGAACATTTAATTAAAAAATTCTCATTAATAATCTAGTGTCAACAATTTTCAACGGATTTTCTTCAAACTTTCACAGAATGATTGTACCATCATAAAGATTGTTTCATTTGGAATGGGATATGATCTGTCAAGAAACATGGGAAAAGGGGCTTAATTAAAATCTAATTCAAAGATCTTTGTTAACTCTTTTTAGAGTCCACAGTTTTCATCTGATTCCCTTCAAACTTTCACAGAATGATTGTACCATCATAAGAATTGTTCCTTTCAAAATTTGTAATGATCAGTCAATGACCACTGGAAAAAGGGGCCCGATTAAAATTGGATTTAAAAAAATCTTCTTAAACACAGTCCACAGTTTAGAACAAATTCTCATCAAACATTTACAGAATGATTATTACATTAAATGGATTGTTTCTTTCGGAATTATGTTTGATCCATCAAGTTTCATGGGAAAAGGGGCCCTATGAAAATTTGATAAAATTATCTTAGTTAACACATCATGGCCCTAGATTTAAACTGATCAACTTCAAACTTTTACATAATGATTGTACCATCATAAGGATTGGTCCTTTCAAATTAGGTCTGGTCTATTGAGAAACATAGGAAAAGGGTCCTTAAGAAAATTCAATTAAAAAAATCTTAATTAATGCTTGTAAGTCCACAAATTTCATGGGGTTGTCTTTATACTCAAACAGAATAATTATACTTTTGTAAGTAGAGTTCCCTTTGGAATTGGTTCAGATCCATCAAGTAACATGGGAAAAGGGGCTATATGAGAATTCAATTAAATAATCTCTGTTAACACAATGAAGCCCACAGCTTTGATAAGATTTTGTTGAAAATCACAGAATGCTTGGAAGGTCATAAAGGATGTTAAAATCCTTGTAGAATAAAGTCAACAGTTTTCATCTGATTCTGTTTAAAGTTTCACAGAATGATTGTTCCATCATGAGGATTCTTTCTATTCTAATTAGGCGTGATCTGTCTAGTATCATGGGAAAAGGAGCCTTTTGATAATTTTATTTTAAAATCTTTACACCAAGATAAAGTCTGCAGTTTTCATCGGATTCTTTTCAAACTTTCACAGAATGTTTGTACGATCTTTAGGATTGTTTCTTTCCAAATTGGGCCTGATCTGTATAGTATCATAGGAAAAGGGGCTGTATGAAAAATTACCAAATCCTCCTTAACACAAGAATGTCCTCAGTCTTTATCAGAATCTCTTCAAACTTTAACAGAATAATTGGACCATCATTTGGATTGTTCCTTTGTAAATTAGGTCTTATTGGTTAAGTGACACAAGAAAAGCGACCTTATAAAATTTTTATTACAAAACATTACAACAATAAAGTCCTCAGTCTTTATCATTTTCTTCAAACTATGATTAGGATTGTTCCTTTGTACATTGGGTCTGATTTGTTAAGTTTCACGGGAAAAGGGGCCTTATGAAAATTTTATAACAAAATTTCTTGACACAATTCAGTCCACTGTTTTCATTCATTCTTTTTAACTTTTAAAGAATGATTGTACCTTCATTAGAATTGATCCTTTTGAAAAATGGTTTGTTCTGTAAAGTATCATGAGAAAAGGGGCCCTCTGAAGATTTCACTATAAACTCATTAACAAAATAAATTTCACAGATTACACAGATTGATTGTACCATCATTCCAATTGTTGATTTTGACAGTGGATCTGATTATGGCAAGTGTCACATAAAAAAGGGCCTTATGAAAAACTTTCTTGAATATTCTGGTTAACACAATGATGTCCCTTGATTTCACCGGATTCGCTTCAAAATTTCACAGAATGATTGTACAATCACTTAAATGGTTCTTTTCAGAACTGGGTACAATGCATCAAGTATCATGTAAAAAGTGGCCAAATGATTTTTTTTTTCAAATATTCTAGTAAACATAATGAAGTCCCAATATTTCATTGGATTCACTTTTAACTTTCACAGAATGATGAAACCAACAGTAAAATATCATGGGAAAAGGGGCCTTATGAGAACTTGATTTTAATATCTTTGTTAACACAATAAAGTCAACAGTTTTATCAGATTCCCTTCAAAGGTGCGTGGAATACCCATGCAAAAAATATCCAGCTAAAAGCCGGCTTTTAGCTGGCTAGAAGCCGGCGGTATTGGCACCTGCATAATAGCTAGCTTTTACCCAGAGCTGCATAAATGCAGATTACATGGAATTTTATCTCAAATAATGATAAAAGCTGGGTATTTTCTGCGTTAAAGCTGCGTTTTACGCAGCAAACGCAGCTTTAACGCAGAAAATTCAGACTTCAACAAAGTTTATCTTTTCATCTTCAAAAACTTGAGTATAAGCAGCGTAAAAGCAGCTTTAACTCAGATGCCAATACTGCCTGCTTTTAGCCGGCTAATAGCCCGCTTTTACGCAGCTTTTATACAACTTGATGGATGAAAAACGCAGAGCTGTGTAAACATATGGTAGCTGTGTTTTTTAAACGCAGAGCTGCGTATTCAAAATGCAGAACTAAGTTTTAAAAGCGCAGAGCTGCGTTTTTAATATAAAAGGAAGCTTAGTTTCGAGGAAGCTGCCCATAAGCTGCACATTTTGAGGATGCAAAAAGATTAGTTTAACCCTCGTCAAGCTGATGCCGGAATATTTCTTCTTTAACATTGGCTTTGGCAGGTGTGTAGACTAAGATCAGCCTACACAAATTAGTCTGATCTTTGCATACACTACCTACTTGCTGTTATTGTTTTGAGAAAATCTTTAACCCCAACATTGATCTAATTATGTCAAAGTTTGAAAATATAATGGAAAAAAGGTAAATATTCAGCTGGACTAGGGTTAAAATCTTATTACCAAAGCTGTGTTGATACAGCAATTAAATAGCATAAAATAATTGGAAAAACAATCATTTAATTAACAGGAGCTACAATATATGGTGAAAATATGATGATGAATCAAAATTTTAGACAGGTCCAAATTCAAAAGAGTTGCAGACAACAATTTGATGTCTTTGAAATTTAAGATTTTGTAAACTTTCTGTGTAGAAAACATTGTGATAAAAAAGAAGAAATTGCTTGTTACAAGCAATTACTTGATTTTCCACTATGTTTTCCCAATTATTTTTCTTGAGGTGCTTCTAAAAGCATCATTGTGTGGGAATGGGTTAAGAAGCACACAGTGAAATCACAATTTTAGTTCAAAACAAAATATTTAAGAAACAAGAATGAGCCTGTAAAGTTTTTTGTGGATTGAATCAGTTTGATCATTCTGTTACTCTCTGTGCTCTCAATCCTTGGGTTGTAACTTCCAATCAAGGCTCAACTCTCTCTGACATTTGATGAATATCAATGTGGCTGGCTTCAATTTCTCACACCAAGCTGATAGTTTAATAGGGATGAGCTGCTGATGGGTTTGAAGGTATGTTATGATCTTCTAGCAGGAGAATCCACAAGTAGCTTAGATTAGATGGCCTTTACAATATAACAAAAACATTTCTCTGAAACTCTGCTAAATATTAATGCAATTGATACTATCAATTATCAATCATCAGATTTATGTTGATCAAAATTGATTTTGTCAGTATATCTACTTATTAATTTCAGCAAAAGCCTCGTGTGGGTGCCAGGCTCATCTGAAAAATTCTTAATTGAAAAGGGGACATATTTTTTACGAAATTTCTTAGTGTTACCTCCCTTAATAGGATGAACTGCTCAGATAATAGTAAACGTATATACCAAGATTAAAAAAAATATCTTAAAAAATAATGGATTGCAACTTCTGCAATTATTCTGATCAGACTTTACCTTATGGAGGCTCTGTCTTCATGTGATCTCATTTGTTAAGGGGACATAAAACCCTAAAAAATTAATCAAAATAGATATTATGCATTTAAAATTGCCTCTCTTGATAGTATAGATTGCTCTTTTGAGATTTAAAGCCATATCTGCCCTCTGAGGAAGAAAAAAATAGTTGAAATAATCTATCTCTTATTTGGTCACTAAAGCAAACAGGAGCTTTCTTAATATCAATATGCAAAAGCAGGGTATGAGTGATGTTTTCTAGAAAGAGTATTTTGTGTTTTTCTTGTAGATTACAATTTGTGTTTGTTAACATTTTGCAATCGGGACGAATGCACCCGACACTTCACCAGAAATCTTCACTAATCTTCGGCATTGACTGTTACATGCACAGGTGCTGATGACAAAACTTTACAGACTATTTCGTTAATCTTCGTGACCAAGCTAGAAGTTTGAATGACTAGCAAATATTAAAGCGTCATCACTGACGTCATATTTTATTGTAAACAAACCTTAAATTTTGTCGGGTCGCATTTTCATGAACAGTAGGCTTACTGCGTAGAATTATGTTGACCATGCCATTTCAATTGTCATATTTATTCATGCTTTTAAGCCAGGAGTATGTTTTTTTTTATTAATTTAATAGTGTGTTTTGTGGAAAGGTATGGCTTTAATGCTATAAATTGATATTTTAACATAAACATATATTCTAGGTTTCATATCAATACCTAAAATTATGAAACAAATATCACTTTCTAGTTTTAGCATTTGACAAGGCCACAGCTGAATCTAGGACAATAGCCCCTCTGGATGATATCCCCTTCTATGTTTTTCGACAAGGCGGACATTATCCCCTTCCTAAATTCAACAGGGCGGACATTAGCCCCTTCGTCATTCTGACAGGGCCGACGAAATACCCTTCCTAATATTAACCGGGCGGACACCATCCCCTCCATTGGCGGACATTATCCCCTTCGTAAAATTGTACTAAGTTTCTTCAGACTTAAGTAACGAAACGAACAATAAGCCAAGATTAGTATAAATTTTACTCTTTTTTTATTGAATAATTAACCGGTGCTCAATTTTTAAACAAATTTTTAACTAAATACTTTGCACATTTCTATGCAAGCGACTCCATAAAATTTGAAAACACCATGGTAACGGCAAAGAGGAGCTTGTCCCTCTTTACAACCATGTTTCTTTATAATGATCGTGCTAACTTTTTACTATTCGAAGCCATCTGGAAATATGTTGTCCTGACACTCAAAGATATAAATCCGACTTAACAAATAGAACATGCTGAATATAAGCTATATTATTACCTTTTCCATATGATCTTATCTTTTTCTCTTTTTTATACAAGGTGTTGGTATGAGACTGGAACATCGTAGCTACAATTTTGTATGAGTTGTTTTTACAACATATCAGCCGCCAGTAGAATCAGAGTGTATCATTGATGATTATTATAATTTTTACAATCTTTGACTGGTTTTCATGTGAAATACTGGAATTATATCCAATCCAGAAACCTTTAATTGTCTGGGATATATTTTAGAAAGGGGCTTTTGTCCGCAGTAGTAAAACGATGAAGGGGATAATGTCCGCCCTGTTTATATTAGGAAGGGGATTTTGTCCGCCCTGTCAGAATGGCTAAGGGGCTAATGTCCGCCCTGTTAAATTTAGGAAGGGGATAATGTCCGCCATGTCAAAAAACATAGAAGGGGATATTATCCGGAGGGGCTATTGTCCGGTTACGGCCACAGCTATAGCGCAGTTGATAACTCATAAGACTCAATCATGAGGTCCAGGGTTGAATTCCCGGTCGCAGGAAATATGCGTCATCAGCGAATGGCTGTATAATCATTAACCTAAGTGGGATAGCTGGTGCTCAGAAAGGATGTTGTGGTAGTACTGGTGTGAGAAATACAAGGAATTCATGGTTACATGCTCAAGCCGCCACTTGTCTCTCACCAATGGGTGGATAATCGTAAACCTAAGTGGGATAGCAGCTGGAGGCTAGGAAAGGGTGTAGTGGTAGTACTGGTGTGAGAAATACCAGGAATCCATTGTTAGGTGCTCCAGCCGCCGCGATATGACTGAAATACTGTTAAAAGCGGCGTTAAACCCTATTCAATCAATCAATCAAGCCGCCACACTATGACTGAAATACAATAAACAATAAAAATATACCACTATCCAAATAAATGTCTGAAAAATAAACTGAATCATAAAACAGGAGGTAGATATCATGCAGACCTATATTTGGTAAGCACCATCTGAACATTCACATCAAGTTTCAAGTTGATGCTTTCAACAGTTGCTGAGAAAATGTGATGACAATAAACCATTATACCACTTTATGTCTGAAAATGTGAGAAAAGCTATTGGGCACCGGCACATGGGTGGAAGAATGGACAAAAGTAAACCAGTATACCCCCTTTTTCTTTGAAGCAGGAGTATAATTAATGTTTGATATTAATCAATTACCTATAATAAGCACTACAGACATGATAGAACTTTATCTGGATAGACTTGAAAAATATCTTTAATTAACCCATTCTCACACAGTGATGCTTTTGGACACCCCTCAAGAAAAGCAACTGAGAAAGAATTGTGTTAAATGAAGAAATTGCTTGTTACAAGTAATTTCTTCCTTTTACACAATGTTTTCTACCAAGTAATTTGAAAAATTCTAAAATTTCACAAACTTTAAGATGTCCTCTGCAACTCCTTTCATTCTGGACCAGTCTAAATTTTCTTGTTTGGTAAATGGTTAAAGCTTTATCCTCTTCACCATAACCAAACACCAAAATTTTAAACTGGTCCGAATTTCGAAGATGTTGTAGATAAAATTAATGTTTGGTGAAAGTTGAATACTTTTTGTTTGTTTTTGAGGTAAAGCATTGTGGTTAATAAAAAAAATTCCTTGTAAGCTTAATTTCTTGGGGGGAGGGGGGAGCAACAAAAATAATTGGTTAATGTCAGTTGTTTCTGAAAATATCATCTTAACAAAATAAAAAAAAATGTTATCATAAAACTTTCTTCTTATAAACATAACTGTAGGACAGTTTGTCTCTCTCTTATGTCATATTTCTCCTATTACATTTTTCATGTATTTTTGCATTTTACCTATTGCACACACATTCAAAAAAGATCATCATAGCATGCAAATTTTTAATTGTATACTTTTTAGTTGAACATAAGCAAAAAAACAACTTTTATTTTTAAAAAAATCAACAAAGCAACCGTACTGTTTAAGTTCCATCATTTCAGAAGTTGTAGTTCAGATCCTTTCTTTAGTGGGTGAAGGGTGGAGTAACGCTTTCAGCTTTAACCACATTCCATCAAGCTGACAATATACAATCACACTTCTATTTAGTATTTAGCACCTGAAATCAAAATATCATTTATCTTAAATTCAAATTAGCTTTATTATTTACTTTTTGGTATAAACAAATTCCCCTTAAGAAAATAATTATATAATAAAATGCCAAACTGAAGCTTTACGACAGTTTCCCTTGCAACAGAAAAGGAAGCAATGAAAAAAACACCTAAAAAACAATGAACTCAAATACTACTAAGGAATTAAACACCTTTTCATTAAAACTGGTAATCAATTTGTTTTTTTTTTTTTTTTTTGAATGGGGTTTAACGCCGCTTTCAACAATCTTTCAGTTATATCGCGGCGGCTGGAGCACCTAACAATGGATTCCTGGTATTTCTCGCACCAGTACTACCACTACACCCTTTCCTAGCCTCCAGCTGCTATCCCACATAGGCTTACGATTATCTGCCCATTGGTGGTAGACAAATGTCGGAAAGAGTTTTGCCGCCGTCGGGGATCGAACCCGAGACCCTTTGAATGATAGTCCGACGCGCTACCAACTGCGCTATGACGGCGACAAATCAATTTGTTCAAACCATTTAAAACAAACTTAAAATCAATGCCATTGACTTACATAACTTAATTGAAATCATAATTTAATTGAAATCGCACTCAATGTTTACATATAACTTATCCTTTATTGAAATACAGTGATAAAATAAACTTACTTGTAATGTTTGATAAAGAAAAGAAACAAGGATTACCTTTGAGATGTCTTATCTGTCCACATTTTCATGTTGTGCTAAAATTTCAAAATGGCTGCCACACACTAGTTATGCAAACATCCAGCCTCTTTTAACAACAACAAAAAACAATAGAAAACCTTTACATTATTTCTGTCATTCTTTTTTACATAATTCAATTTACTCATGAATTTCTTTCATTTGATACCCATTTGGAAAGTTTTGTCTGTTAATTTTATTATTGTGAAACAATTTTTAGGGGCTTGGGGGAAGTTTACAGTCTGATTGGTTAATTAAAGCAAGTCCCCATTATGTAATTTTCTCCTACAGGGATGTTAGAATTGCTAACTAGCTAAACCCTTTACTATGACCCCTTCATGGTATTAGAGAAGAGAGTTATTTATTGTCCAAAATTTTCTCTTAAATTTTTGATTTGTACATTTGTGGAAGAAATAATATTTCAGATTATCAAGTAATCTCTTTTTAAACAGGATCAAAAATTAATTTCAATTTTAGTTCATAATGCCATTCATATCTACTCAGAAAGGGTTTAGAGACAGAGAGATACAGATATCAGATTGATAGATGAAGGATAGACTGATGAATGAATTGATGGATGGCTAGAGAGATAGAATGATAGATAGATAGATGGCTAGAGAGATATAATGATGGATATATAGATATTGGTAAATCTATGGATGGATGGATAGATAGATAGATAGATAGATAGATAGATAGATAGATAGATAGATAGATAGATAGATAGATAGATGTATTGATAGATAGACAGAAAGATAGAAAGAGAGATAGAGAGATAGATAGATAGACAGAAAGTATATACTTGTGGAAATTTGGATAGAAAGATGGATGGATGGATGGATGGATAGATGGATGGGTGGATGGATGGAAAGATAGATAGATAGATAGATAGATAGATAGATAGATAGATAGATAGATAGATAGATAGATAAATAGATAGATAGATAGATAGATAGATACTTGTGGAAATTCAGATAGAAAGATGGATTAATGGATGGATAGATAGATAGAAGATGGATAGGTAGATTGATTGATTGATTGATTGATTGATTGATCGATCGATAGATCGATCGCTTGATTGATTGATTGATTGATTGATTGATTGATTTATTGATTGATTGATTGATTGATTGATTGATGGATGGATGGATGGATGGATGTATAGATACTAAGAAAGATGATTGGATTGACTGATTGATGAATAGATTGATTAATTTATTGTATTTCCAAATGATTTGAATGATGGATTAGTTGGTTAATCAAATAATTCATGGGGTGATAGATAGACAGATTAATATATTGATACATATTGATAAAACCTATATGACTAATTGCAGGATTGATGAGTTTTTAATAGGTTGATTGATTTGTGGATGGGTTGCAAGACTGATATGTTGATTGAATGGATGGATGGATAAATAGCTTAACTTATTACCAGATGACAAAATTTTAGACTGGTCTTAGAAGTTATAGTTGCAATTTTTAGTTAATGAAATTTGAGAAAATATTGATGATGATGAAGAAATTGCTTTCTATAACCATTTTCTTCATTTTCCAGAATATTTTCAAAAGTTTTTTTCTTGAGGAGTGTTGAAAAATGGGATTGCATGTGAATGCGTTAATCAAGGTTAAGTTTTCATTGAATAGAAATTTACCTTTGATCCCAATTTAAGGTATAATGTATAATGCAAGATTTGATAAAAAAAAAATCCCAGGTTTGAGAAAGCTGCGTTTTAGCTGCGTATTTAATTTTCATCATGTCAGAATTTACTTTTAACAAATACACAGCTTTGTCGAAGCTGTGAATTTCATTATTGAGAGACAATGAGAATCAACAAAGGGAATACACAGGTTGAGAAGAAAAAAAACGCAGATTTTCTGCAGCTCTTTCTTTAAAGACGCAGGTTTTTTACAGCTTCAGACCCAAATATGCAGCAATAATGCAGGTTTTTTGAAAATACGCAGCTTTTCTGCAGATTTTTAAAAAATATGCAGCTTTTCAGCAGTTTTTAGCTCACCTGAGCACAAAGTGCGATGTTAATTATTGTGATCAGTAGTTGTCCGTCGTCCGTCTGACAGTCTTACCTTCCATCAACAATTTCTTTAAAAATCTTCTCCTCCGAAACCACCCGGCCAATCATGCTGAAACTTTGCAGGGATGTTCCTTGGGTGAAGTTAAAAGAATTTAATTCTGTCAAAAACTCTGGTTGCCGCAGCATTTGAAAATGGGAATCTTAAGTAAATCTTTAATAATCTTTAAAAATCTTCTCCTCCTAAAACAGTTGGCCAATCAAGCTGAAACTTTGCAGGGATGTTCCTTGGGTGAAGCTCTTCAAAAGTTGTTAAAAGAATTTCATTCCGTGAAAAAAACTCTTGTAACCACGGCCTTTGAAAATTGGAATCTTTAGTAAATCTTTAAAAATCTTTAAGAATCTTCTCCTCCTAAACCAGTTGGCCAATCAAGCTGAAACTTTGCAGGGATGTTCCTTGGGTGAAGTTCTCCTTAAAAGAATTTAATTCCGTCAAAAACTCTGGTTGCCACAGCATTTGAAAATGGGAATCTTAAGTAAATCTTTACAAATCTTTAAAAATCTTCTCCTCCTATACCACCAGGCCAATCAAGCTGAAACTTTGCAGGGATGTTCCTTTGGTGAAGCTCTTCAAAAGTTGTTAAAAGAATTTCATTCCCTGAAAAAACTCTTGTAACCGCGGCATTTGAAAATGGGAATCTTAAGTAAATCTTTAAAAATCTTTAAAAATCTTCTCCTCCTAAACCAGTTGGCCAATCTAGCCAAAACTTTGCAGGGATGTTCCTTGGGTGAAGTTCTCCTTAAAAGAATTAAATTCCGTCAAAAACTCTGGTTGCCGCGGCATTTGAAAATTGGAATCTTAAGTAAATCTTTACAAATCTTTAAAAATCTTCGCCTCCTAAACCAGTTGGCCAATCAAGCTAAAACTTTGCAGAGATGTTCCTTGGATGAAGTTCTACAAAAGTTGTTAAAAGAATTTAATTCCGTCAAAAACTCTGGTTGCCGCAGCATTTAAAAATGGGAATATTTAGTAAATCTTTGAAAATCTTTAAAAATCTTCTCCTAAACCATTAGGCCAATCAAGCTGAAACTTTGCAGGGATGTTCCTCGGGTGAAGCTCTTCAAAAGTTGTTAATAGAATTTCATTCTGTGAAAAAAACTCTGGTTACCGCGGCATATGAAAACTGGAAATTTTAGAAATTCTTTGTTTTCTTTTTTTTCACAGATTACAAGGCCAAAGGCATTTATATTTTACATAGAACTTAATCATATGGTTCTCTACCAAGTTTTTAAATATTTAATCTCTGGGGTCAAAAATGGCCCCGCCCCTGAGGTCCAAAGTTTGGAAAAATGCTTAATAAGAGCAATTTCAAAAGACTTCTCCTCTAAAACTATAAGGTCTAGGATATTCATATTTGGTATGTAGCATAACTAGATGGTTTTGTATTTTATCACCAAAAGTTGTCTTCCTCGGGTCAAAAACAGCTCTGCACTAGGGATCCATAATTGGGAAAACGCAAAATTTTAATATGCTGAAAAAAAAATCTTCATTTAAAGGAGATGGGGCCTTTATATTTTGAGTGTAGCATAGCCTGGCTGTTATCTATCAGTTTTGATTAATTATGCCTGTAGGTTAATAAACACCCCTTCCCTGAGTGTCCAGAGTTTGTAAAAATGCTCAATTAGACCATGTTCAACAGTCTTTTCCTCCCTATCTACAAAGTCTAAGGAACTCATATTTTGTGTATAGCATATCCTGATGGTTCACTACCATGTTAGCTAAAATCTTAGCCCTGGGATAAAACATGGCACTGCCCAAGAGGAAAACACCCAATTAGAGCAACTTCAAAAGTCTTCTCCTTCTGAAATATAAGGTGATGGGCATACATATTTGGTATGAAGCATGACTAAATAATTTTGTACTATGTAACAGGAAAATATGCTCTTAGGATAAAAAACCTCTCTGCTCCTTGGGTCAAAAATTGTGTAAATCACATTGAAAGAATTCTTCTTCTTAAATATAGGTTCTAGAGCATTTACATTAAAAACATAGGATAACATTATTGTTATCTACCATGTTTATATCCTTTGGAAAAACATGGCCCTTCTTAAGGCATCCAAAGATATAAAAAACGCTCAATAAGAGCATGTTCAAATATCTTCCACTCCTCATGTATAAGTTGTAATGCATTCATATTTTGATTTATAGTACATCCAGATTGTTCTCTACCAAGGTTGCTGAAATTACACCCATTGAAGTTGCAGGCAGTAATTAGAGTTTGATTTAAATCTAAATACAAAGAATTTCAGGTAGAAAGCACTGTGAGAAATGGATAAATTGCTTGTCACTCCCTTTCTCACTATGTTTTTTTTTCAAACCTGAGGGTGACAAATTCTTGGATAGTTTGGTAATGGATTAAACTATAAAGCCAAAGGAATTCATTCTTATTGTAAAGCATTACTGGATTGTTTTGTACAAAGCCAAAAATCTTACATTTGTTTTATTTATTTTGCTCAAGTTGTGTCTTTTTTATACTAAAAAGTACTGTAATTTGCAGATGCCTCAGGTGAGCGATTGAGGACCATCATGGTCCTCTTGTTTAAAAAATACGCAGCTTTTCTGCTGATTTTCTATATCAACGCAGAAAAACTGAGTAAAAGCCGGCTTTTATCCAGCTTTCACCAAGAGCTGTGTAATAATTTGGCATGGGAAATTGTGGCACACGAAACACAAGAAAAGGGGCCTTGCAGATTATCATTCCAAACATTCTTGTGTATGTGATGAAGATCACAATCATGATTAAATTGTCTTTTAAATTTCACAGGACAATTGTAGAGTTGTAAGGAAAGTTCTTTTTGGAATGAAATTGATCAGATAACACAGGAAAAGGGGCCTTATTGATTTTCATTCTAAACAATCCTGTTTATGTGATCAAGTTCACAATTATTGTCAGATTCTGGGTCACATAAAAAGGGGCTTATGTAAAACTTTCTTAAATATTCTGGTTAACACAATGATGTCCCTTGATTTCACCGGATTCACTTCAAAATTTAACAGAATGATTGTACAATCACTTAAATGGTTCTTTTCAGAACTGGGTACAATCCATCAAGTATCATGTAAAAAGGGGCCATATTATTATTTTTTTTTTAATATTCTAGTAAAAATGATGAATTCCCAATATTTCATTGGATTCACTTTTAACTTACACAGAATGATAAAACCAACAGTAAAATATCACGGGAAAAGGGGCCTTATGAGAACTTGAATATCTTTGTTAACACAATAAAGTCAACAGTTTTATTGGATTCTCTTCAAAGATGCATGGAATAATTGTGGCATTCGAAACACAGGAAAAGGGGCCTTACAGATTATCATTCAAAACATTCTTGTGTATGTGATGAAGATCACAATCATTATCAAGTTGTCTTTTAAATTTCACAGGACAATTGTCAGGTTGTAAGGAAAGTTCCTTTTGGAATGAAATTGATCCATCGGAAAACACAGGAAAAGGGGCCTTATTGATTTTCATTCAAAACAATCCTGTTTATTTGATTAAGTCCACAATTATTGTCAGATTCTGATGAAATATTCACAGAATGATTGTAGGGTCATAAGGTAACTTTCTTTTGGAAATGGAGTGGATCCGTCATGAAACATGGGAAAAGGGGCCTTGAGGATTGTTGCTTAAAATGATAAAGGGGATAAAGCCCCCTTTTTTTCTTTATGCATTCTTCTTTGAGCAATTAACTTCCTTAAATATCAGATTTCTTTAACAGAAAACGTGATAACCAGTAGAGCGTCTCAGGCCCTCATGGGCCTCTTGTTTTTCTTTTTGCATTCTTCTTTGAACAATTAACTTCCTTCAATATCAGATTTCTTTAACGGAAAACTTTATAACCAGTAGAGCGTCTCAGGCCCTCATGGGCCTCTTGTTTTTTCAGTTATTTCCCTTTGTTGTTTTTCATACTTGGATATTGTCCAGAGTATATCTCTGAAAGTATATTAGCTATGGTATTGAAACTTCATAGGTAGATAGATCACTTAAAGGAGAAATGCAGGTTAACAGAACTATAACTCTTCCTAGCATAATTTGAGAGTTATTGCCCTTTGTTGTTTTCAGACTTTGTTCATACTTGGATTTTGTCTGGATTATATCCCTGAAAGTGTAATAGCTATCTCTGAAAGTTTTATAGCTATGATCATGAAGCTTCATGAGTGAATAGATATCACCAAGGGGAAGTGAAGGTCACAAGAACCATAACTCTACCTGGCTTATTTTTTTAATTATTCCCCTTTGTTGTTTTTCACATTTGATTTTGTTTCAAATCTCTTATAGTGTGACAGCCTATGGTTTTCAAACCTCATGATAACAAGAAAAACACCTTAACCATAAGTTATCATTGTGAATTGTTACTCGTTCTTGAAATGAGACTTAAATTCTAATCTACTTCCCAAGTCAACAACCAGTAGTGTTACGGGCGTATTTTGTGACAATTTGCCGCCTTGTTTATTTTCATTTTATGCATCTTCTTTAAGCATTTAACTTCCTTAAATATCAGATTTTTTAACGGAAACCTTGATAAGCAGCAGAGTGTCTCAGGCCCTTATGGGCCTCTTGTTGGTGTTAATTTTGGGATTCCAATCGGTCGTCAGCAATTCAAAATTCGATCCAGACTGGCAATTTACCGGTGTTTCCTGAGCCCTTGTCATGAGGAAGAACCCTATTGAATATGGTGGCATTATGTGCAATATCAAGGGAAAAGGGGCCTTGTTGACAATTTCCTTGTTTCCAATCTAGAGGTAACAATTTTAGCTTAATCATTCTCAAAGTTTCTGAAAATGTTTGTATTGACATGATGAAGTACCCTATTGAATACAGAGACATTCTGACACATATCAAACTTAAAGAATCCTCATTGACAATTTCCTTGTTTCCACTCTAGAGATCATAATTTTGGTTCAATTTTTCTTATACTTGCTGAAATTTTTGTATAGTCATGAAGAAGACCTCTTCTGAAAAACGAGAAAATCTGACTTTTATTAAGGGAAAAGATGCCTCCTTGACAATTTCCTTCTTACTGCTCTAGAGGTCACAATTTTGACAACTTACTGTGAAAGCGAGATATATAATGCATTGCCTTATCTATAATTTTGCAAACTATCACAGTAAAGCCTAGAGCTATGCTGATCTGGTGAGTGATATAGGACCATCATTGTTATCTTGTTCGTTTAAATAGACTCTGTCTAGAATTTTTTTTCTTGTAAATAGTGAAATAATTATATCCAAAGTAAACAAAATCTTATTGTTATAGGTTGGTGTTGTGAAGCAGACAGAAACAGCAGCATTGAAGGCTTGTGGTAGCAACAAAAATACGCCCTTTACCCGAGAACTGACACAGCTGTACTCAAAGTCAACCCTTATTGGAGATGATATCCTTTATCATAATATTCTTAGAAAAACACAAAAATTGCATATGGACAAAGTAAAGGCACAACAGAAAATCAAAGGCCTGAATTGCCTCAATTGAAGTCTGGACTGAATATTAACCCTTGTCATACAGAATAAAATCCTTTTCAGAAATTTATCAAAATTAAAGTACTGAAAGCTTTGAAGCATAAGAGGAGGTCGATGTTCCTTTCAAAACTGATTTCATAAACAGCTCCTGCTTTAATTGGACAAACAGGTAGTGTTAATTAAGATCAGACTGCATGCTTTTACCTTTTGTCAAAATAGGAACAATCAGGGTTCAGCATGACTTGGACAATTGGAATGATAACTTGTAGCCATTCTCAGGCAAGACTGTTGGTGTTATAAATCGCATTTGAAGAATTCTGTCTTTTCCTTTAAAATCTTTTAAATGACTCGGGCTATTTTGATAAGGGGACTAGTTTCTGACAAAGAACATGCTTTACTACAAATACAGGCTACATTTCTGTACCTTTTCATGTCCGCTTTATTTCTCAGCAACTATTGGTGGGATTTTATTCAAACTTCACTGATATAATCAGTATCAAGCAGAGATGTGCATATTCCATTTTGGTTATGGTCAAAAGATTTTTGACTGAGCAATGGCCCTGTTGGGAAAAAAAACATGTCGGCTCAATTTCTCAGCAACCATTGGAGAGTTTGTTTCAAATTTGACAGAAACACTTGGTATAAGTCAGACATGTGCATATCCTGTTTTGGTTATGGTCCATTGATTTTTGATGGAGTTATGGCCCTTTAATAAAAAAGTTTTATTTTTTGTTACATTTCTGTTCCTTTTTGTGTCTGCTCAATTTCTTGGCAACGATTGGTCGGATTTTATTCAAACTTCACTGATATAATTAATATCAAGCATAGAAGTGCATATTCTATTTTGGTTATTGTCTTTTGATTTTTGATGGAATTATGGCCCTTTGGTGAAAAATCATGTCTGCTCAATTTCTCAGCAACCATTTGAGGGATAAGTTTCAAATTTCACAGAAACACTCAGTACAAGTAAGACATGTGCATATCCTGTTTTGGTTACGGTCCTTAGATTTTTGACGGAGTTATGGCCCTTTAATAAAAAAATCCATATTTTGTTACATTGCTGTACCTTTTTGTGTCTGCTCAATTTCTTGGCAACTATTGGTCGGATTTTATTCAAACTTCACTGATATAATCAGTATTAAGCAGAGATGTGCATATTCTATTTTGGTTATGGTCCATTGATTATTGATGGAATAAGGCCCTTTGGTGAAAAATCTTGTCCACTCAATTTCTCGGCAACCATTGGACGGATTAGTTTCTTAATTCACAGACAGTCTTAGTATAAGTCACACATGTGCACATTCTATTTTGGTTAAGGTCCATTGATTTTTGATGATGTTATGGCCCTTTAATTAAAATGTCCAATTTGGTTACATTTCAGTAGCTCTTTCGTGTCCACTCAATTTCTGGGCAATTATTGGATGGATTTTATTCAAACATCATTGATTTAATCAGTATCAAGCAGAGATGTGCATATCCCATTTTGGTTACAGGCCCTTGAATTTTATGGAGTTATGGCCCTTTGGTGAAAAATCATGGGCTCAATTTCTCAGCAACCATTGGACAGATTTGATTCAAATTTCACAGAAAGATTCTGTATAAGTAAGAATGTGCATATACTATTTTGGTTATGGTCCATTGATTTTTGATGGAGTTGAGGCCCTTGAATTAAAAAGTCTATTGGCAGATAGCACTTGTATATGGACAAGCGCTGTTTTGGGGTATTAGTCCGCTTTGCAACCATTTCTAGTTTGCAGAAATAGAATTAGAAATATAATCTCTGATCAGGATTTAGTTGATCCTAGGCCAAGTTAAACCTAACTCATAATTGATACAGACAGTGACGAGCATGATGAAGGTCAGGTTTGATGAAATATGTCGAAAATAATGAAGATTGATTAGATCTTGCCATTGCATACTTAAAACAAACAGAAATGAAATGTTAGGATGCTCAAAATTTATGACCACACAAGTTTGGTCATTATTATTTGGTTTAAAATTAGCGAATCGGTGAGATCATGTATCTTCCTGAGTTATTTGATCAAACATATTGCACATGTTGGCAATGTAAACTTTGATCCAGAGAAACATGGTAAAGTAAAAATCGTCTCTTAAATGAAATACATGCTTGTAGAATGTATTCCTTTTTCATTTGTTTTTATTTCCTAAAATGATTTCCCAAGCTATTTACTTGAGGGGCATTAAAGGCAGGATTGAATGGGAATGAGTTGAATGACATCTCTTCCAAAACCTTAAGGCTAATTTCTACCAGATTTGGCAGGAATATTTCCTGGATGAATCAATTGGCTCTTGCCAGTGGTTGTGCATGTAAGTGGGATGAGTACATTGCACATGGCAATTCTCCTTAACACCTTCAACATTTAGATACAGATAGACAAGGGGATGAGGAGTATGATGTTGAAAATATAAGCAGGACCAACTCTGGCTATCTGGCTTGTATCTCTGATCATGTTATTGAGAACAGTTGCAGAAAAAGACATGTTGGAATTGTGGTAAGGATAAAGACAAACACACAGTGTTTCTGGCTTTGGTCTTAAAAAAAAAAAATGGTCTGTAATACATGAAGATATAAAGTGTTAACCATTTACTAAATGAATAATTTGTAGACTGGTCCAAATTCAAAGAAGTTGCAGACAACAACTTTTAGGTGATGGCATTTTAAAAAACCTTTGTAGAAAACATTGTGGATGATGAACAAACAGTTTCTGCACTTTCCAACAAGAGGCTGCAAAAATCCTTTCCGACATTTGTCTCCCACCAAAAGATGGATAATCATAAACCTAAGTGAGATGAGCAGCTAAATACCCTAAAAGGATGTAGTGGTAGTACTCTTGTGAGAATTACCAGGAATCTATGGTAAGGTGCTTTAGCCTTCATGTTGGAGGATTCACATTTGATAATTAGAGTCATTAGGGCAAGGACTATAAAGTCTGTACAAGAGAGAAAAAAATCTTGCGAGAAATGGCCAGGGGGGGGGGGTTGCTTACATAGTGACAACTTTGATTTTTTTTTCTACCAAATCAAAAGACCTACAGCTCTGATATTTGGTATGTGGCATCATCTGGTGGACCTCTATCACGATCGTTTAAATTATGGCCCCAGGGTCAGAATTAGTCTGTACCTGGACATAACAAGTTTAACATAGGTATATATAGTGAAAACTTTAAAATAATTTCCTCCCAAACAGGAGAGCCTAGAGCTTTGATATTTGGTATGTAGTATCACCTGATGGACCTCTATTAAGATTGTATGAATTATGGGCCCCAGGTTCAAAATTGGCCCATTCCCTGGATGCCACAAGTTTAACAAAGGGCTTATATAGTGAAAACTGTAGAAATCTTCTCCCAAATAGGTGGGCCTAGAGCTTTGATATTTAGTATGCAGTAACATCTGGTAGATTTCTATCAAGAATATGTAAATTATGGCCCCAGGGTAAAAAAAAGCTTGTTCCGGAACATCACTAGTTCAACAAAGGCTTTTACTGGGAAAACTTTAAAAATCTTCTTCTCTCAAACAGAAAAACCTAGAGCTTAGATATTTGGTATGTAGCATCATCTGGTGGACTTTACCTGTTTTATCTGCCCTATGGGCCTCTTGTTATTGCTTGCGTCCAAAAGCAGGATTGTGTTGGAATAGGTTGATTATGGAATTTAGTATTATTGATCCGCAGAATGATGAATAAACATTAACTTATATTATCATTATATTCATTTATAAAATCTTTCTAACCTTTTAAGCTCATGGTGAGCTTTTGTGATCGTTGAATGTCTGTCGTCAATCGTGCATCATGCGGCATCAACAATTGAAGTGTTTACACTCTAGAGGCCACAGTTTTGACCAAATCTTCATGAAACTTGGCCAGAATTATTGTTAGGTCATAAGGATGAACCCTATTGATAATGGGATGGTTCTATCAGAAAATACAGGAAAAGTGGCCTTTTTGACAATTTCTCTGTTTACACTCTAGAGGCCACAATTTTGGCTCGATCTTCATGAAACTTGGCCAGAATTATTGTTGGGTCAACAGGATGAAGCCTATTGACTATTGGATGGTTCTATCTGAAAACACAGAAAAAGGGGCCTTACTGATAATTCCTCTGTTTAAACTATAGAGGCCATAGTTTCGGATTAATCTTCTTGAAACTGGTTATAACTATTTGGCTCCAGTTGCATATTTATGCCCCCGCATCGAAAAATAGGAGGCATATTGTTTTACCGTTGTCCGTCTGTCTGTCCATCTTTCCGTCTGTCAGTCAGTCTGTCTGCAATACTTAACCAAAAAACTTAACATTGCCAATTACTTCCAGCCTATTCAAGATACAATGCTCATATTTGGCATGATAATACATCTCCATAATATGCATCTCCTCATGTCAAAGTCAAGGTCATGTGATAAGGTCAAGCTCACATACTAAGGTCAAACATTTAGTCCTGTTGCTGGGGCATTGTGATTCACAAACACATCTTGATTTTTAACAGCAAATGATTCAGGTGAGCGATTTAGGACCATCATGGTCCTCTTGTTGAGGATGTGCTGATCATTATGGAAAACTGAGGCAAATAATTGAATGGGTAGTTTTTGTTATACGCCTGTTGAAAAACGGGACATATTATGGGATCACCCGTGGTGTCCGGCTGTCTGGGCGTCTGGCGGGCAGGCGGCGTGCACTTTTGTCCAGAGCATATCTCTAAAAGTAGATTAGCTATGATCATGAAACTTCATGGTAGATAGATCTCATCAAGGGGAAGTACAGTGCACAAGAACCAAAACTCAACCTGACTTATTTTTTTAGTTATTGCCCTTTGTTTTTTTTCTCATACTTGGATCTTGTCCGGAGCATATCTCTAAAAGTATTCAAGCTATGATCATGAAACTTCATGGGTAGATAGATCTAATCAAGGGTAAGTGAAGTGCACAAGAACCATTACTCTACCTGGTTTATTTTTTTAGTTATTGCCCTTAGTTGTTTTTCATGCTTGGATCTTGTCCGGAGCATATCTCTAAAAGTAGATTAGCTATGATAATGAAACTTCATGGGTAGATAGATCTCATCAAGGGTAAGTGAAGTGCACAAAAATCATAACTCTACTTGGCTTATATTTTGAGTTAATGCCCTTTGTTTTTTTTTCATACTTGGATCTTGTCCGGAGCATATCTCTAAAAGTATATAAGCTATGATAATGAAACTTCATGGGTAGATAGATCTCATCAAGGGGAAGTGCAGTGCACAAGAACCATAACTCTACCTGGCTTATATTTTTAGTTATTGCCCTTTCTTTTTTTCATACTTGGATCTTGTCCGCAGCATATCTGTTAAAGTATTCAAGTAATGATTATGAAACTTCATGGGTAGATAGATCTCATCATGGGGAAATACAGTGCACAAGAACCATAACTCTACCTGGTTTATTTTTTGAGTCATTGCCCTTTGTTGTTTTTCAGACTTTGTTCATACTTCTATTTTGTCTGGATTATATCATGAAAGTGGGTAGATATCACCAAGGAGAAGTGCAGGTCACAAGAACCATAACTCTACCTGGCTTATTTTTTAGCTCACCTGAGCACAAAGAGCTCTGGGGGAGCTATTGTGATCGGTCATCATGGGTCGTCCATCCGTCTGTCTGTCTGTCCGTCCGTCCATTCACAATTACAAAAAAATCTTCTCCTCCTAAACTAACCATGGAATTTCAACAGAACAGAAATGATCCTTAGGTCATGCTCTTTCAAAATACTTCAAAGAATTGAAATCTATGAAGAACTCTGGTTGCCATGGCAACAGAGTGAAAAAACTTAAAAAATATTCTCCTCCCAAGCATTAAGGCCTCGAGCTTAGATATTTCGTAAAAATCATCATCTATTGACCCTCTTCCAAAATACTTCAAAGATTTACCATATTAGAAAAATTAGCTCTTTTCTGGGCGATCCCTGATTTTACATAGAAATAAAGAAGGAAATCTTTAAAAATCTTTTTGTCCCAAACCATAAGGCCTAGAGCTTTGATATTTGGTATACATCATCATCTATTGACCCTCTTCCAAAATACTTCAAAGAATTACCGTATTCTGAAAATTAGCCCTTTTCTTTGTGATCCCTGATTTTACATAGAAATAAAGAAGGAAATCTTTAAAAATCTTCTTTTCAAAAACCATAAGGCCAAGAGCTTTGATATTTGGTATACATCATCATCTATTGACCCTCTACCAAAATACTTCAAAGAATTACCATATACTGAAAATCAGCCCTTTTCTTTGTGATCCCTGATTTGACATAGAAATAAAGAAGGAAATCTTTCAAAAACTTCTTCTCCTCCCAAGCCATAAGGCCTAGAGCTTTGATATTTGGTACAAATCATCATCTATTGACCCTCTACCAAAATACTTCAAAGAATTACCATATACTGAAAATCAGCCCTTTTCTTTGTGATCCCTGATTTGACATAGAAATAAAGAAGGAAATCTTTCAAAAACTTCTTCTCCTCCCAAGCCATAAGGCCTAGAGCTTTGATATTTGGTACAAATCATCATCTATTGACCCTCAACCAAAATATTTCAAAGAATTACTGTATTCTGAAAATTAGCCCTTTTCTTTGTGATCCCTGATTTTACATAGAAATAAAGAAGGAAATCTTTGCCTCCCAAACCATAAAGCCAAGAGCTTTGATATTTGGTGCAAATCATCATCTTTTGACTTCTACCTAAATACTTCAAAGAATTACCATATTCTGAAAATTAGCCCTCCTTTGGGCAATACCTGATTTTACATAGAATTAAAGAAGGAAATCTTTGCCTCCCAAACAATAATGCCTAGAGCTTTGATATTTGGTATACATCATCATCTATTGACCCTCAATCAAAATACTTCAAAGAATTACCGTATTCTGAAAATATGCCCTTTTCTTTGTGATCCCTGATTTTACATAGAAATAAAATTAGCCCTCCTTTGGGCAATACCTGATTTTACATAGAAATGAAGAAGGAAATCTTTAAAAATCTTCTTCTCCCAAACCATAAGGCCTAGAGCTTTGATATTTGGTATACATCATCATCTATTGACCCTCTTCCAAAATACTTCAAAGAATTACCGTATTCTGAAAATTAGCCCTTTTCTTTGTGATCCCTGATTTTACATAGAAATAAAGAAGGAAATCTTAAAAAATCTTCTTTTCAAAAACCATAAGGCCAAGAGCTTTGATATTTGGTATACATCATCATCTATTGACCCTCTACCAAAATACTTCAAAGAATTACCATATACTGAAAATCAGCCCTTTTCTTTGTGATCCCTGATTTGACATAGAAATAAAGAAGGAAATCTTTCAAAAACTTCTTCTCCTCCCAAGCCATAAGGCCTAGAGCTTTGATATTTGGTACAAATCATCATCTATTGACCCTCAACCAAAATATTTCAAAGAATTACTGTATTCTGAAAATTAGCCCTTTTCTTTGTGATCCCTGATTTTACATAGAAATAAAGAAGGAAATCTTTGCCTCCCAAACCATAAAGCCAAGAGCTTTGATATTTGGTGCAAATCATCATCTTTTGACTTCTACCTAAATACTTCAAAGAATTACCATATTCTGAAAATTAGCCCTCCTTTGGGCAATACCTGATTTTACATAGAATTAAAGAAGGAAATCTTTGAAAATCTTTGCCTCCCAAACAATAATGCCTAGAGCTTTGATATTTGGTATACATCATCATCTATTGACCCTCAATCAAAATACTTCAAAGAATTACCGTATTCTGAAAATATGCCCTTTTCTTTGTGATCCCTGATTTTACATAGAAATAAAATTAGCCCTCCTTTGGGCAATACCTGATTTTACATAGAAATGAAGAAGGAAATCTTTAAAAATCTTCTTCTCCCAAACCATAAAGCCTAGAGCTTTGATATTTGGTATACATCATCATCTATTGACTCTCTACCAAAATATTTCAAAGAATTACCATATTCTCAAATAAGCCCTCTTCTGGGCAATTCCTGATTTTACATTGAAATGAAGAAGGAAAATTTTAAAAATATTCTTGTCCAAACCAAAAGGCCTAGAGCTTTGATATTTGGTATACATCATCATCTATTGACCCTCTACCAAATTACTTCACAGATTTACCATATTATAAAAATTAGCCCTTTTCTAGGTGATCCCTGATTTTACATAGGAATAAAGAAGGAAATCTTTCAAAAACTTCTTCTCCTCCCAAGCCAAAAGGCCTTGAGCTTTGATATTTGGTATGCATCATCATCTATTGACCCTCTACCAAAATACTTCAAAGATTTACCGTATTATGAAAATTAGCCCTTTTCTGGGTGATCCCTGATTTTACATAGGAATAAAGAAGGAAATCTTTGAAAATCTTTGCCTCCCAAACCATAAAGCCTAGAGCTTTGATATTTGGTACATATCATCAGCCATTAACCCTCTACCAAATTACTTCAAAAATCAGCCTTTTTTCTTTGCAATCCCTAATTTCAGTTAGGCCTAATGCTCTTATACTTGGTATCTTTTGATGTCTATACTTCAAAGCATTACCATATTCAGGAGATTAGCGCTATTTTGTTGGATCATCAATGTACCTAGGATTAAAAGAGAAATCCTTAAACATCTTCTCCAAAATAATTAATCAGAGGGCTTTGCTATTTTGTTTATATCATAAAGCCATGAACCATCATACTCAGGGGAGCGATTTAGGACCATCATGGTCCTCATGTTTATTATTCCCCTTTGTTGTTTTTCAAATTTGATTTTGTTTCAAATAAGGTGTGACAGTCTATGGTTTTAAAAACCTCATGATAACAAGAAAAATACCAGAACTATAAGTTATCATTGTGAATTGTTACTCTTTCTTGAAATTAGACTTAAATTTTAATCCCTTACCCCAGTCAACAACCAGAAGTGTTACAGGCGTATTTTGTGACAATT